>CM031239.1:287120015-287720015 GCA_018340775.1 Taxus wallichiana var. yunnanensis
ATACAAATTTCCCGCACACAAAGCCCGACGGTAGAATATAACAATTTTGAGCATCTGGGTATTTGGCGAAAAAGGCTAATATGGCTCTTTAGGAATATCTTGATGCAATACAAGAACTTTTAGGCAATAGAAACACAAAACGACCCATTATTTTAAAAGTACGAAAAAATTCGGATAGGGTAGTTGCAGATTTCAGGGTGAAATCTGGGTGACACCAGGTTGTTAGACGATTGAGGAAAGGTCTTCCGCAGTCCTGGTTAACACTTTAAATTGATTATTAACGAAGGGGTATTGCATGGACGAAGCTTTGATGAATTAGATCACGGGAAGGTTAAAGTAGTAGGAGACCAAAAAAGCTTAAAGTATCAATAAGTCTCGAGGTACTTGAGGAGGTCAAGTCTGAGGACTATTTTGCGAGTACCACTTTCAAACGAAGCTTCTCCGGTGTCAACTCATAGCACTTCAACAGCCCTTGAACCCCAGACAGATGTTGTTCCTTTGTTGAATCCAACATCATTTGTATTTGCTCCTCAGCCACTCAAATCTTCACCTCCCCCAGAGAAGCTGAAAGCACAAATGGCAGAGTTTGAAAAAGCATTGTCTTTGGACAATTCAAAGGATGACAACCACAACACTGTGGCAAATTCGGATGTAGCAGAGTCTGAGCATGAGAGGGTGGTACACTTAGTGACTTCTCATTCCCGAGAAGCAATTTTTCATCATGGTTCACTTTATTCTTTAGAAGCCGAGAGGAGATCAACCTGGAAGAGCATGACTTGCAGCTACTCCTGAGTTTGGGCAGAAAGGATAGAAGACCTAAAGTTTCCAAGGTAACTTCAAGGTTGATTATTGAATAATCAAGGCAGAAGTTCGCGAGTTCCACCGATTGCTAGTGCCCAAAGAAAGGGAAAGTAGAAGGGAGAGCTCACGGCGACAGATATCTCAGTAACCAAAGTGCCACTAGGTCAGACTACCACGGAAGGATTAAAGCAAGATACACACACACTAATAAACGCTTTACTCCTCAAGCTGGACAAAAAAAAGGCAGAGAAAATCAAACTTCAAGAGTAGGTTTCCCAGTTGTGTGAAATCATTGCTAAGGTTGCCAAAACTTCCTCTCAGCCAATTTTAGCACATGAGCAGGTAAGCAACCATCTGATTGAGGAGGTGGAGGATGCAGGTATTCAAGTCGCGTCTATCAATGAATGGAAAAGTCAAATTATTCACCAAGCTTCAAAACAGTTCAAAGAGGTACCAACTAGTCTGGAAGTTATGAAAGGTGCATTATCTCAGCTAAAGAAGCAACTGATGACAAGCATAGTGGATGAGAATACAATGGCTGAAAGTAACCTGGACATTTTGGTTAAAATAAATAAGCTGCCAGAGGAAGTTTTGATTGCGGAACAACTTGATGGACTGATTGAAAAGGGCAAGCAACTTGAGTTTGTAGTTTCTTTCCGCATGGAGATTCTCAAGCTTATGTTGAAAAGAATGCAGTTTCTTGAGGATAGGATATTGTCATTGTCAGGCAATATAGTTGCTTTCACCGAGGAGGAAGTAGTTGGGGATGTTTCTTCCTGTAGAAGAACCATTCCAGACAAGGTGTCTGCTTCTCTTGAAGGGTTGCTTTTGATGGTTCAAGAGAGGATTGATAGAGTTGTCAAGACTTTCACGTTGAATTCAATCAACAAGCTGATAACACTTCAATCGGATATTAAAGAGTTCGGGCCTAGTTTGAAGGAAGTGGAAGTAAACATTGACATTTTGTCCAAAGGATTGCTGCAGTTTAGGACCGAGAAAGAGGTTGTTGCTAAAACAGATGGGAAATTGCTGAATTATATGTTCGACAAGTATATTCAATATCAGAACAAGAAGAAAGCGTAGGGTGTAACATCCAGACAGATCTTCTTTCTTCTCTTCTTTCTCTTATTCCTTATGTTCCGGATGAAATTGTAAGATTAAAGTTATTGGTTTAAAAGCCATTACTTTAAGTTATTTGGAAAAGTTCTCTAAGATAAGTGGCAGATGTGCACAACTTTGGCTTAACCTCCAGATGCATGTCACTTAGAGAGGAATTCTAGGAGAAAGATTGCCAAGTGTTCCCTTTATAAATTTCCACATGTTCTAGTTCAGTTGTAGTTTCCATTTGTAATTTCCCCTCTATACACTATAAATAGAGGAAGAGCCTACGGGTTAAAGGATGAGAATTTGTAATCAGCATTCTTGTGTTCCAGACTTTGAGCTGAAACCCTTGATATTTTTTGAAAGCTAAGGAAGGAATTGAAAGAAGGTAGATTTCCGGAGAATTTTGTGTCAACGGTGCATTTGTTTCTTGTTTCTGTAAAGATTTTTGCATAAACTTTGTGTTATCTTAGATCCGGATATGAAACTTTCCTTTGCTTTAAATTATGTATTTCAAGATCTATTTGTTTTGTCTATGTGCATGTGACCAACTCTACAAACTATTGGTTAGATTGCACATCTTCTTTCCTTTCTTCTCGTATTTAATTATTTCCCTCTTCTACACATATTTTTTGCAGTTGCAAAATTGCCTAGCTATGGTGCATGAGCTACGCGGTTAAAGTAAAACCAACAAATAGTAGAAAATATAACTGACAAAATCTTACACGGGAGCCTCACCAGTAAATGAGGGAGATTTATCTGATGACTGCCTAGGTTTTTCGCTGTGCAAAAAATCTAGGCAACAGTGTTTGGCGACTCATTTGGGAACAACAATCTTTTGCAGACCAGAGCTTATCTTACTAGTTTCCACTGAACTCTCAACCTGGCTGAATGCCCGTTCACCCGATCTGTCAAGGCACAAGGAAGGACTAATCATTTTTATAGATTGCAGGAGAAATTTAATTTCAATCATCTTCAAGTTAGAAGCTGCAGATCCAGTCTTTCGCCAGGAAGAAGAGTGCAAACTCCTCCAGATTCGGATCATCTTCAGCATAATCCGGTAGCTGGAATTATCTATCAAGTCTACTCCCGGAGAAGACGTGTTCCGTTCGTTCATCATGTTGAACCAGAATCAACATCAACCACCACTGTCCCATTGGGTAATAAAGCCTTTGGGCAGTGAACGACTCACTCCACCTATGCATGAATTACCTAAAGGGTCAAGAAAGAATTTCCCAAAATTCTTTGGAGATGGCAAGAAAAATCTAGATGATCACTTGGCGGCATTCTTTATATCTTGTGGAGTGCTTGTGGTGGAGCATGAGGATGTTTCGGTCAAACTTTTCATTGAAACTCTACATGACTTGGTCGGCGAATGGTTCTATCGATTAGCTCCTAGGACTATAACAAACTGGGTGTCCATGTATGAGCGAGCTTTCTAAAAAGATTATGGCTGCAGAGGATCTTGCTTTTTGATTACTCGGTGATGCAATTAAAGAAGGAACCACATGAGAACATGAGGGACTTTATTGCTAGGTTCTAAAGGATTTTGTATAAAATCCCTACTTTAATCCAGCGCTTAGCAATGAAAATCAAAAGGATTTTTTATAAACACTCTGTTCCAGAAGTTGGATATTTGCGAAGGGCAAGACATTGAATCTATTAGAGGCACAAAATGTTCGTTGTAGAGGTTGAAGATGACTTGATCATGGCTGGAAAAATTCAGGCAATCACCCCATAAAGGTGATGGAACTTCTTCAAGTACTTTTGATCCTTTGCTACAAAAGTTAGCTAATGACATGCTACAAATCAAGAAGCAGATAGCTCAAGGAGGAAATGCAACTCCTTCAAGAATGGCTCCTGCTCGGACTTTTAATGGTCAAAATCAAAATTGAAACAGACTTACTGCTTTGCACCATAGAGGTTGGCTATGTATGCCCATTGAGATCTCAAACAAAGGTGTTCTTCAACACCACCATTATTGTGGAGAGTGTGAGGCCTTCCAAGCTTTCATTGAGTGAATGTTGCATGATATATTCATTCTATGATTGGCGCATTTATTTGAGAAGGAAATCTACATTTTATTGATGATTATTGGAGAGTTTTATAGTGTTTTATGATCTGCCATTAATGTTGCAATTATTCCAGCCATAGCGACTTGCATGGGTGGTTATTTTGGCATGTTTGGGTGTCTTTTGAAGTAGTTATACAATCTGATCTGTATTGGCATATTGTGGCTCCATTTTAAGTGATTTGGGAAGGATTTAATAGTATTTTTAAGCTGTTGGTTATTGTTGCTTTTATTCCAGCTATGGCGACTTGATCTTGGGTTATATTTTGGTATGTTTGAAGGGTGAACAAGCAATATATTTAATCTGATCTATGTTGGCATAATTTTCTAAGTGTGGGGCAACTATTTTGAGTGTATTGAAGGGTTATTAAGTGCTGGAAATTATTTATGCAATTTATTCTAACCCTAGCGACTGGGTTTCTGATTTTGGGGTCTGTTTTGAGGTGGTTACAGTTATCAGAAAATTCAGATTTATAGCTCATTGGAAAGGCCTTGATTTATAGAATATTCTGCATTTTATTTGGTGGAAAAATATTGAGTTTGAGTGAGATATAAATTTTTGAATTTTCAACTGTTCTGGTGCATTTTTAATTAATTAACTGCTGCAATAAATTTCAGATCTGGAAAAGATTAATTTCCTAACTAGTTCTCCCATCTAACCCACTACTTTGGCTTACTCCAACCCCATTTGGGTTGTATTAAAGCTGACATTGGGTTATTTGAGGTCGAGCTAGGAGGGTTTAATCCTTCTAGAGTCGATTTGAGTTAATTAAATTGCAGATTTAAATAATATCCCAAAAGGGGATATTGCATGATCTTTATCCCCTTTCTTTCTATCCTCATATGGGTTGCATTTTTCCACTAGGGGGAAATCAAAATAAAGCGACTGTATGTCCCCAATGGAGGATTTTCAAAGCCGAAAGGGAACACCTATAAAATTCGATTTATGACAGCCAATTGGTTGAATAAAATAAAAAACAATACAGAAAATTTCCTTTAGAAAAATGCGAATTTCTCCGAGGATGGTTGGCCCATAAAATTGATGTGAAATCACTCAAAACTTTGCCTAAACTATTAAGAGATTATTATAAAGGCATGAACACTAAAAATATAATTTTTCTACCCAAGAAGAAGAGCTGTAATTTTTATTTAAAGTCTGCAGAAATTACCTTACAAAAATGGTCGGAAGAAAGTGATCGCAAGCCCAAATCCATAGAAACAAAGGTGAATATGCCTCCAAAATTATGTCAAAGATTTGGTAATGAAATCCGGGAAAGCCGTGCCCTAGAATGTGTCAAAGTCCGCCCAAAGGGTGTAGATAACCCTAGATTTGACTGAATTTGAAGATAAAAATCTTCCCAACACTACATTTTCAAACCCTAGCTAAAATTGCCTCAAATCTGCAACATTGGGTCTTGATCATTGTTGAAATTCTGAAATACTCCTTGAAGCTCAATAGAAACCCTTGAATAGAGCTTTCTCACACAAAGGATGAAGAGTTTTCGTTCTTGACCTTGGCAATGGAGGGTTTTCGTCCTCTAATGCAACACATCAAAGGGTTTTCATCCTTTGAGGTAAAAACAGATAAAGCAAATAGCTCAACCAAATTTCATATATATATATATAAGTGATGTCTTCTCTATGCATGGCGGCTTGCTTTTATAACTTCTCTTGACTGTAATCTCCCTTCTCGATCGAAAACATTTAGCCCAATTCAATTTCCCAACGGTTAAAGATTGTTAGAAAGGGCAACTTATCATAATAAATTAATTATAAAAGTGCAATATAAAATCATATTATAAGCACTTTATATTAATTTATTAATGATAAAGTCAAATTAAAAATAGAAAAGGAAAATATAAAGTGATAAAGTAAAATAAGAAAAAAAAAGGATAATGTCACTTTATGTTTTATTTCACCTAGGGGAAAAATGCGACCCCTTTGGAGGATAAAAAGGGTGGAAAAAGCATTAAATGCAAAAGGTGAAATCTGATTGGAAGTTGGGGAGGCTATTTGGCCCATTACATCTATAAAAGCAAGTTTACTTGCTTGTAGAAGACATGCTTTTCTATTTTATACAAAATCTAATTTTTGTTTGAGCCTAGAGCTTTTACAAAATATTTCTAAGGATGAAAACCTTTAGAAATACTCTCTTGAGGACGAAAACCCTCTAAGAGATCTAGTAGAAGGACGAAAACCCTTCTAGTTGAGAGGAATCTCCACACAGGGGTTTCCATTGTGCATAAAGGAGTTAGCTGATTTTCCAGTTGTTTTCCAATTGTCTGAAGGCTAGAATTGCATATTTGTGTTACTTCCGGTGAGGGTTTGAAGGTGGAAGCTTGTTGTAGATTTTTACCTTCATTTGCAGTCATATCTAGGGTTATCTACACCCTTGTGGGTGGAGTTAGGTACATTCTAGGGCACAACTGTCCCTTATCTCATCACCAACAATTTTGCCATAATTTTAGAAGCCAAAATCAGCTAGTTTCAAATTTTTTGGGCCAAGGAAATTGTGTTTTGAGCTGTGTCGAGGGCAAGCGTCTCTGATTTATTATAAATAAATTCATCTGTTTTGAAGCTCCAATATGGTATTTTTCTCATTATTTCATCTTTACAAAAATTGTTGAGTTGTTTCCAATAAAAAATCAGTGGGTTTAATGCATATAATGTGGATTTTTATCTCCATACCAAGTCGCCATTTATAGATAAAATTCAGATCTGCATTCTACAAATTTGATATATTGTCTATAATCTGTACTTGGGGTTTGAGATTGGCCTTAAATCTGTTTAGGGGTCAAAAGTGTTTATTTGGGGACATTACACGGCCTCTTTGCCCACACAAAGGCCAATCAACTTTTTGCACTTTATTAAATATTTTCCTTTTGCCTTAATTTAATATTTCTTTATCCCCTTTGCTTTCTATCCCCATATGGATCACATTTTTCCACTAGGGGGAAACACAAATAAAACTTTTCTTTTTTCTTTTATTATTTTGTCACTAATAATTAATTTAAGTGCTTATAATAAAATTTCATTATGCACTTACAATTAATTGATTAGGACTAGTTTCTTTGCTTTGAGACTTCCTTAGTCATCGGGAAACAAAATTAGGCTAAGAGTCTTCGATGTGTTGCTTTCGAGAAGGGGATATTACACAATAAAAATTATTTAGAGCAAGTAAAAACCAAGAAATGAGTTTTAGAACCACGGCTGAAGTATAATAGTTAATTGTATGACAACAACAAAGCCACTTTAATGAATCCTAGGCCCAAATTTCAATCAGCAAAGTGTAATCAACCTTATAAATTAGTAACAATCCAAATATCAACAAAGAAAAAGAGTGTCATGCCTAGATACTAGAAAAACCTTCGACCATGCAAGTCGCCACCCTAGGAGAGGGTTTACAATGGGCTGGAAATGGCTTGTTCCAAGGAAAATATGATTGTAATCACTAAGTGTGACCTCGTGTAAGATCACTAGTGAAGGAATGAGGGGTTTCGTCTTCAAACCAAGTGCAAAGAGGGTTTTTGTCCTCAAATGCAAGAGAGAGAGAGTAGTTTCGTGCTCCAACTCCTAGAAAATGAATTCCAAAGCAAGCATATCCTTTTTCATCCAAGCGACCCCTTTAAATAGTTAGAGGTGGTTTTAATGTCCCCAATGGAAGATTTTTTAACCCAAAGGGAACACCTGAGAATTTTGATTTATTGCAGCACGCTGGAAATAGAGATATTAGGACAACAATGTATTTTTATTTTCACAAAAATAGAAATCTGAAACAAACCCTAGGTATGGCGAGCTGTTATGGAGACAAAAGAGCCACAAAGTACCTTGAATATGATCTCAAATTACCCAAATCTTATGCCAAAATATTTATAATAAATTATGAATGCAAGAACACCAAAATACTGAATTTTTGGGACCCAAAACAAGAGCTGGAATTTTATTTTTGGACTGCAGAAATACAACTTATAGAAATGGCTGGAAAGAAGTGATCCCAAGCCCAAATCCTCGAAACAAAGCTGAATATGGCCTCCAAAATTATGGCAAAGCAATTGGTGATAAGATTTGGAACAACCGTGCCCCATAATGATCAAACTCTAGCCACAAGAGTGTTGACAACCCTAAATATAGCTGCCAATTGTGCCCTAGCTGTCCCTACTTGAAGTCTTGGCAAATGTCTCTCCATTGGCTGAATTTCTTCGCTTGAAATGCATATCTGAAGTGAGAAATGTAGAAAACGTGCTCAGAAAGTTTTCCCTAGGTCTAAAAATACGATCTTTTCCTTTGAGAATCTGATATGAGCTCAAGTGTAATTTCTATATGAGACCACCAAGGAGAAATTGAGGGTTTTCGCCCCCAAAATTCTGAATGTTAATGAGGGTTTTCGTCCTCAACAGCTAGCCAATGAGGGTTTTTGCCCCCAATAGCTGAAAGTAGGAGAACAAAGCCGAAACTCTCCAAAATGAAATTTAGAAATGCAAAAAAGTGTCTCAAATGAAACCCCAACCCCCGTTTATAATTTTCCATTGCCTTTTCCCAAGTTGGGCACTTCATGTGGGATTACTAAAGTGACTTTCCATCTTCTAATTTATTGTTGGGTTTTACTTTATTTGGAAAGTCACCTTTATTTTTATTTTAATAATAAAATTATATTAAGTTGTCACCTTTTTAATAAAAAGTGAGTGACTTGACAACTTAAAAACATTAACTTTATTATTTTTCTTTATTTGAAAAATGGGACATGACAGTGGTGTTAGGAAAATAATGTTTACATTATATTTGTGGTGTTAGTAATTACGTAAATGTAGAAATGTAATTACTATTGTAATAGTGAAGTTGTTAATAAACAACTCACTAATATAGGTGGTTAGTTGTATTTGGTTAGTTAAGTAATATTGTTGTATATCATAACAATATTACGTACTTAGATTAGTGGTTGTTTATTTGGAGTTATATGGGGTGTGTTGTTTAACCTACCTCCTAATTTATAGGAGCCTCATATACTATATATTTGTACGAAGTTTGTGATAGAAATTTACTGAAGATTATTAGTGTTTAATCTGTGCAACTTTGTCCATATTCCAAGATTTGGTATCAGAGCAGGTGAATCCGCTGACAGAAATCATAGCGATTCATGGAAGGAGTAATGGGCTGTTAAATCTGTGAAGGGGCATATCTGCTGCAAGTTATGGGTGCCCTGGCTAATAAGAGATTATTTTATGCGGGAGTTTCATATTAATTTAGAAATTTTGGTTTAGTCTAGATTTGTATTTTCTATAAATTTTGCCTGATATAAGTAGAGGAGTTTGTGGAAGATAGCGCATTTGTCCATCGACCAAGGGAAGTGAAGATATTTTAGCGCCCAACTTTCAGAGTTCTTCACCAATTCTCCATCTGTTGTAACTGTTTACGTGCAGGCCTATGCGTAACATTTTTTTCTAGCAGATCCGTTTGGGAAGAAGCAAATAAAGTCATTTATTGCAGGCTAAAGATCCTTAAGATCAAAGAATTTGAGAAATGTTCCCCATGGGAGACTGTAAAATCTGATTCACTGTGGAGTTAATTGAGTTTTGATTTTGTTTCACCATATTGCCTTTTATCAGTCCTCCTGGATAATTATTCACCTGTGTACAGTTCTTGTCAGATGAATTCCTTGACTGTACATCTGTGGCTTCCCTTCGAGTCTGTCGTATAGCGAATTCGGGATTGGTTTCCGTGCAAGTTTGGAAAGATCCAAGCTCAAACAAAACACGTGGTACATGTGTTGTAGGATTTAGTAGATCAGAATAAAGTGATAGAGCTTGGTGAGATCCAATTCTATCTATACGCCTACATTTTGGATTCAATTGATTTATTCATCGTATATGTCCAAGCTTCGAATTGATGAATTTGCATTGATCTCGGTGGATCAAAATAGGATCCCACAAATTTTCTTTGCACGTGGTGTTAAGATTCAAATAGAGAGACCTGAGTTTGCATTGGTATTTACAATAAAATTCACACAGTTGACGCGGATTTTGCATTGGTTCATAATTATCCCTCAACACGACATTTGGTGAAACATCCTTGACACGTTTTGTCACCAAAGCCCACAGATTTCCAAAGGTGTGGTCTTTGAAGGTCTTTGAATTTTGCATGCCACTTATTATTGTATTTAGATATGGTTTAGTGTAAACATTGCCTTTATTTGATCTAGGTTTCGAGTTATTATAGTCGGGATTTTTAGATTTATGACAAAATCATTGGTGAGTCATTTAGATTTAGAATATTAAATCTTTGAGTCATTATTTTTATAGTTGGTAGAAAGTAATTAAATATTACTTTCTATTCTATAGGTAGAAATTTAGTGTTATGTGTATTTAGTCATTTTTGCGTCAAAATTGTCTAAATAAAGTGTCAAAATCATTTTTAGGGTCTATTGTAAATTATTTGGGTCAATTGTCAAAAACTTGTCAAATATTCTCAGAAGTGTCAACCTCGAGAGTTAGAGTCGTAGTCAAAAGCATTTAAATGTACAAGGACGCATTATCGCTTATATGTGACATCCTAAGTCAAATGTTAAGTTAATTTGTAAATTGAGTCTTGTTGTCAAATAGGTGATTTTAGGATATTTGTTTATTAGTCTAAATAGTCAAGTTGTAAAAATTTGTAAAAAAAAATGTCTTACGGACACATTTTAGGTGTTACCGACGTCACGGAAAAATAAAGTGTTTCACATTGCCGCGAGGAAGATATAATAAACAACGTGGAAATAGTTGAGCTTCATATCCAAATCCGGCTCGATTAGCAACATGTTCTTTGGAGGATAGAGGCATCAAAAGGAGTTCAATCAGCGACCTCTCGTCGATTGCCCGATGACGGGGCCGTTTCAGCGATTTGGTGGCACATGTGTGAGTATTGTAGCATGCAACATGTTTGATTTCTACATTTCAGTTTGGTTTGGATATTAGTTTTTAGCTTGTAAGTATGGTGTGAGAAATAAGAACAGAGGTTCATTCTTGTTCACATGTATATGTGAGTATTCCTACATAATTCCCCAATGTAATAACATAGTGAAGAACAAATAACACAATGAAATGCAGCATCATGAGTCTTGAAGAGGTTGAACAGTCAGATGTGTTCTGTTCATACCTAGGTTTGTGGTTAGCCTCTGGAAAACCATTGAAGGTTGTTCAGATGTGTTCCTGTTTGAGTTCCCACACTGCTAGGTTAGATGTGTTCCCTAGAGTGACTGGTTGATAAACAAATGATTCCTGAGTGTGTTCCCATCCTCGTCGGTCAAATGTGTTCCTGACAGTGCATGGTTGATAAGAAGTTGATGTGTTCCTTCTACTTTAAGTTTGAGTGTTGTACAAGATCATGAGCAAGCACGGCGGCAGGTTACAAAGGAAGTGTGAAAGTTCTTTTGCTACCATGTAAACATTAAGGGGGGAATGTTAGGAAAATAATGTTTACATTATATTTGTGGTGTTAGTAATTGTTATCAAATAGCTCTCCTAGCAATTTGTATAACTTGCATACACATTCTCGGCCTAAGTTATTTATTGAAGAATTGTGCGCTCAAAATTACTTGGCACATTCCCTTGGTCACGGTTTACTGTGCGCCCCTTTCCTTTTGTTCTTCCACTTCTCCCTTGTGCCCACCTTCCGCACATTCACCTTCTTCCTAGTCAACTTCTTCCCATCCCGCGCCCCTCTCGTGCCTTCCTCTGCTTTTTTCCGCGCGCCCTTCCCTCATGCCCACATGCGAGATCATCTTTTGACACGCTTAAGTGTGCCTTGCATGCAACGGTCAATATGCGCCAACAAGGCACTAAATCCTTGCATAACAAATCAATGAAGCAACACGTGGCGAAAGCGACAAATAGTTGTACAATTGGCCATCATTTCAACCAATCGCGCGCGCCACGTGTTTTGCATGCGCAATGACTCGACATCTTTCGACAGCCATATCTTCTTTCTGAGCTCACAGAGCTCGGGATCGGTGCGCGCTGGACTTATTAGAGAGTTCGACGTTAGCTACTGATGCAGAAATCGGTAGGTGACAAACGGAAAACGTCTCTTTGAACATTGATAAGCGCAGATCTGATTGCTCCTACCACCCAATTTGGTATGACCCCCTCCTTTGTCTTAACAACACGCCAAACAGGAATGGGGAAGCGTATTTCTGATTTCAAGCGAATTTACTGAGACATTGAATGCTTCTTGTTGGTGGTTGTGTTTCAAATTCGGGTTTTCCTCCTTTTCCCTTATTCCTCCACGGATTCATCTATAAATGTAAGAGCAAGGCTCATTTGTTATGTTGGACACTTTGGATAGTTACGCAAGTTGATAAGGACTCCATATTTTTACGTATTTTGAGTTGCAAACCTCTATGTTTGGCTCTTGCATGTGGATATTAGCCTCCTTCATCATCAACAGCTCTATGCATTTTTGGAAGTAATGGAAGCATCGTTTTGTGACTATTCTCGTCCTAACGTGTTTGCTTTCTTCTTGCCTCTTCTTTTGCATTGTGTCTTTGGTTGTGCCATTTCGAGTCCCCTGCAGTTCCATATTTAGTTGTGTTCCATGAGAACAATCGGTGAATGCGTATTTTGTTGTCTTTACTCGTGCTCAGCCTCCTTTCATACATTCCCTATCGTTCTCGCTCAAAGCAGATAGTGTTCATCCCTTTTTCCGGTGTTATCGCCTTTTAGTGTAGTTTCCTTCATGTTATCCTTCTTTCCCTAGTCCTTGGCATCCTTAGCTCGGTTTCCCCTTTCGGCACTAGGAGTAGCAAAGTAGCGATGTAGCAGAGAAATAGATAGAGGAATCGGCCTTCTCCAGAGATCCGTCCCAAGCTCGCAAGGTCCGACAACTTGGGGACGGTTCCATTGTGGTCTCAAACACCTCGGCCCTTCCGAGATCCAAGATGCAGGTGCATGTTTGAAGCGAGGCAACAATGGTTTCGCACACACTGGTGGGACCAGCATTGAAAGCTCAAATTTCATATCTCTAAGTTCTGGTGTGTGAACTTAGTGTTCCAACCTTTGAGGCTCATTTCAAACACATCTGGCGACTCAAATATTGTAAGATCTCTGTTTCAGCGATCTGAGCACTTTCATGAGAAGAGTGCACACAAGAAGAAGTGCAGCAGCTGAATATTCTTTTGAATACCTTCAACTATCCCCAAGAAGAGTTCATTCCAGAAAGCCTGTGTGCGCATCTCTATCCCAGCCGCGCCGCGCATCTCTATCCCAGCGCGCGCCCATTCAACTCCTCAAAATACACAACCTGCGCACCCTACAATGGAGCATCAGCCTCCCCCTCCATTAAGAAATTTTGCAAACTTTGCTGGAGGGAGTCCCTTACTCCTGGCCGTGCAGCATGATATGCTGAATGGCGCACTCAAGAGTATTCCTTATTTTACTGGTGAGAATCAAGTCATCCCTCAGGAGCATATTTAGGATGTAGCAAATATGTGTTCACTCTATCTGATCACACATGATGATATAGCAGTCAGATTGCTTGCAACCTCTTTCAAAGGTAAAGCACTTGATATGCGAGGCTTGAGACTTAGATCTATCGCCACTTGGGATGAGCTGGGAACAACTCTTTGCAATTACTTTGATGATAAGTCAGATCACCTATCGTTGGTGGAGCGATTGACAACAAGAAGGAGGGTGCCCAATGTGTAGATATTTGGTTTCAACATCAGATTTCAGAAGACTTTGGGACAAAATTCCTCTTGTGGTAAGACCTACTGACCCAACATGCTTTCCTTTATTATATGAAGGCGCTCAACGGTGATATTTCAGTTATGATCCAATCTATGGGAGGTAGGAATTTACCAGCTGCTTATAGTATTGCAATAAGGGCAGAAAATAGTCTCATTCGGGGCGGGAAAGTTGGCTCCTAAACCGCCCATGCCACGGTTCCCGAGAGATGTCATAGGCACCCTGACCTTCGTGGCCCCTATTCCTATCCTCGAGCAAAGCGCACTGCCGATTGCCTCAACGTCCTATTCTCCATCACATGAAAAGGAAGATGAAGAATTGAAGGCCTTGATAAGAAATTTATCAAACAAGGTCATATCATTGGAAAAGCAACAGGCGCAAGCCTATAGAGGCAATTCCAATCAGGCACATGGCCAAGGCAATCAGCCCTGGTAGAATCAATATGGAAATCAAAGATACGCGCCCAATCAGCAGAATGACAGATGGCAGCCTAATGCACATCTGCCCTTGCAAGTTGTTCCTCCCATGACTTCTCCCAAAGACCTGGCGACAAATGTAGCGCTTGTTCGATTGAACAACTGGCACAAGAGTCGAATGGTGCTTCCTTCGTAACATGCCTCGGTCAATATCATTGTGCTAATGTTGTGTGCACCCAAGCCTTCATGATCCGAGAATGCTTCATCACGGGAGCCCTCAACAAACACCCATGAAGTAGATAATCTAGAAAGACCAGAAGTTCCTCCGGAGACCAATTTGGTGATCTTTGGCGTGGAGGACTTTTGTGCAATCAACCAAGCTATAGAAGAAACAAACAGACCGTGCGCCCAAGTTGCGGACAACACAAGGAACAAGAAAAGAATGTTAGAGTCGGGCGCACGAGGTTATAACCAGTAACGCAAAGCAGATCCTCGAAGAAGAAAGAATCGGCCAAGGCATCATGCGTAAAAGCGCTCAAATCCCTATGAAGGAGGCCCCTCGTAAAGCTCCGTCTGAAACAACACACACCCCTCATTTGGTAGGCCAAGCTTTTGCCCTAGCTAAAATTGAGGCTTCAGCGCTGAACAGTCAAGAAAGGATGTTGTTCCCCAAATGCACTAGATGGGGGGGCTTCCGTTCAGCATTGTTGACGAGATGAAGAGAACAAACATAAACGTCACAATGTGGGATGCCCTGACCATTCCATCTTAGTGGGATCACATTGCATGAAGCTCGAAGCGCAACTCCATGTGATGATCTAGTTATGTAGAAGCCGTGCGCTTCCTCAGCCAAAATGTGCCGAAAATGAGAAACAAGTAAGTAAAGTTATTAAAACCCCACCCTTCTATATGTCCTTGATTATAGGTAAACACCTAGTGCATAACTACATGATTGACTCAGGCGCTAGTACTTCTATTATGCCTAAGAAGATAGTTGATGTCTTAGGTCTGAAATATAGCCCTTTGTCTAAAGGAGTCCTACAACTTGATGGCTCAATTGTAACCACCTTAGGAGTCGTCAAGGATCTTGAGCTAACCCTCCATGCATGTCCAAGCCTAACAATTACTCAAGATGTGTCAATTATTGATCTGCCTCCTTTGTTTGCCCTATGTTTATCAAGAGAATTTACTGCTAAAGTGGGTGGTTACTTGTCTTCTGATTGGTCTCATATGTTACTCAAGACAAGATATGGTACCCGGTTTACCATACAAGTTGAGCCTATATTTTCCTATCATGTAGAGTCATATGTCCCATCCCCTCTCCAAGCCAATTGTCTTATCCAAGAAGAACAAGTTTCAGTTCTGAAGAGTAGTCTCTTCCACCCTCTGTTCCAGACCTAGTGCTTGATGAATGGGCAGAAAGACATCACAAATTTGATCCCTATCTTTGAAGAACCTGAAGCCTATGGCTGGGCTTGGTACTTATTGCATCCTAGAAGAAGACGCTATGCTTCCGCGCGCGCTCATAAAAACAAAGTTCAAACTGGTCTATGGAAGTTGTACTTTGATGGATCCAGAAGTAGAAATGGCGTGGGAGCAAGAGTGGTTCTCATTTCCCTAAGGATGAGAAATTCTTCTTCGTGCATAAAGGTTTGTAGTTGCATGCTCTAATGATGTGGCGAGAATATGAAGCGTTGGTGCATGGCTTGCTCATTGCTGAAAAGAAGAAAATTAAAACGCTGCGAGATATTTGGGACTCAAAATTGATCATCCACCGTGTCGCCAACAAATGCTAGGCGAATAAGCTTCTTAAAGCTTATAAATATAGAGTTTGGGACCTACTTGAGAGCTTTGATGCCCTTAATCTGCAAGTAGTCCCTGCAGAATGAACAAAGAAGCTGACCAAATGGCCACGCTCGGTTCACAATTTTCTCCTACTAAGGACTTTGTCAAAGGAAACACTCAGCACATTAAGATGGTAATCAAGACCATCCATTCCGCACAATAACACCGGTTGGCAAGTGTTCGGTGACGTGCAGATCGTTCGGTTTATTCGAGAATGAAGCTGAATTTTCATCAAGTATGCAAGTTGACTTGCATGTGACTATGGTATCTGTTGGTGTGAGTTATCCTATGTGTCCTCACATATTGGAGGGTCATCTCACATGGGTTAGGTTTAGGGTTTGTTATTGAGTCATGCACTAGGGTTACTCAACACCCTATATGTACCCTTTTACTATTCATTTATGAGCATGCCAAGACACTCCATTGTCTTTTTCTTATGAGCAAGCTTTATTTTGTTATGCAAGTTATTCAGTTGTTGATCGATTCTTCCTTGTGATTACGTTGGAGCCATTGCGATTCAACTTGAGTGCAACTTCATTGTGGTGCATAGTTTCCGATACGATCCGTCAACTCTTTCATGGTATCAACTCTTTCATTGTGCGAGATCGTTCGGTTTATTGAATGAAGCTGCTAAATTTTCATTAAGTATGCAAGTGACTTACATGGCATGCTATGGTGACCAAGTAATACAAATTGAAGACAAATAAGTTGCCTAAAGGGCTAGTCACTTTAGAGCAAATGTTCAGCCCTGATGATGAGTTCAAGGGTGAAGAAAGATACATGCGCGCCGCACCAGAGGATTGCTCCTCCATTACTATTGCACGTGGAAAAGAGCTGCTGCTCCTGCCGCTCAGCAGGACTTGCGCGTATGAAGAAAAACAGGTCTTCATCTCTCTCTGTCAAAAATATAGTGATATTTTCTCAAAGGTTTTGATCCAAGTGTTGCTCAACACTCCATTGACATTGATCTGGTGTAAAGCCCGTGGATGAGAAGGCGTGCCAGTCAATCCAAAGATAGAGCCCCTCATGAGAAAGGAATTATCAAAACTCATTGAGGCAAAAATTATTTTTCCTATCAAATACTCTACCTAGGTTGTAAACTTGGTTCTAGTATGTAAGAAGAATGGTGAAATCAGACTCTGTGTTGATTTCAGAGATTTGAATAAGGCATCTCTAAAGGATCATTATCCTTTGCCTTCAATGGAGCAAATTCTGCAGATCGTAGCTAGCGCGCAAACATTCTCCATGCTAGATGGGTACTCAAGTTTCAACCAGATCCTGGTCAAGGAAGAAGATCAATTCAAACAACATTTACAACCAAGTGGGGAACATATGCATATTAGAAAATGCCCTTTGGTCTGTCAAATGCGGGTGCCACATTTCAGCGCACTATGGATATTGCTTTCAAATGATACATTAATGAGTTCATCCTGGTTTACCTTGATGATATAATTGTCTTCTCAAAGTAGAGTGTGGATCACATGGCGCACTTGGAAAAAGTATTTGAGAGATGCAGAGAATTTGGGGTATCTCTTAACCCCAAGAAGTGCAATTTTGTGGTGGCGCAGGCAAGCTCTTAGGCCATGTGGTTTCAAAGGATGGCATCGCGATTGATCTTGAGCGCGTTTCAGCCATCCTAGCTCTTTCCCTGCCAGCACACAAAAAGGCCCTACAATCCTTCCTTGGCAAGATCAATTTTGTTAGGCGTTTTATCCCTAACTTTGCAGGACTGGTTTGGCCCATCACCTTGATGCTCAAGGACAGCCTTTAGATGGACAACAGAAGGAAGAGAAAGCTTCAACAAGATCAAGAAAGAGATTGCTTGTGCGCCAACACTCATCAATCTAGATTATTCAAAGGATTTCATCCTTTATGCTTATGGCGCGGATGCAAGCGTTGCTGCTGTCTTAACACAAGAAAACGAACGAGGGTTGGAATAGCCAATGGCTTTCTTTAGCCAAATTTGAAGGATTACGAATTAAGATACAATCACGCGAGAGAAGTAGGTCTTCGCCATCATGCGTGCGCTCAAGAAATTCAAGAGCATGCTCGCCACCAATCATGTTAAGGTATTAGTCTCCCACTCTTCGGTCAGAGACTTCATCATGGGAGCAGAAATCAGTGAGAAAAGAGCGTGATGGGTGACCAAAATCATGGAATACGATGTGACTGTTAAGGCCACAAAATTGGTAAGAGGCAGTGCACTCTGCAAGCAGATTGCTGAGGATGCGCAGAGTGAACCTGAGGCTTCATTATTTCTGGATGAAGACCTTCTGCGTGTAGAACTTGAATAGAATATAGACCCTGGCGCGCGTGATTGGATGAAGGACATGATCACATTCCTTTCCGAGGGTGCATACCCTCCTAGTTTAAATAAAGCAAAAAGAAGACATTTGAGGTTACAATCTGCCCTTATGTGTTGAGTGATGGACTTCTCTTCAAAAGGAATCTTAATGGCGTGTTGTTAAGATGTATCAACAAACACGTAGACTGAAAAATTGTTAGCAGAATTTCATGATGGATTCTTTGGTGGACACTTCTTTGCCAAGACTACAACAATGAAGATTATAATGGCAAGTATCTTTTGGCCTACCCTATTTGCAGATGCACATAGGTGGGTCACAAAATGCAAGGAATGTGCTTTCTTTGCAGGAAAGAAAAGATTGGCAACACTTCCTCTCCGACCAATCCAAGCAAATCAGCCCTTTGCGCAACGGGGTCTCAACTTCATAGGCATGATCAATCCGCCTTCAAGCACCGGACATAAATGGTCTTGTGACAACTACTGATTATTTCACCGGATGGACAAGCTGCATTTGCGCTTAAGGAATCAATTGAGGCAGTCATCCTTGACTTTCTCGAGGGTTTAGTCACAAGGTTTGGCGTTCCTCAAACCATTATCTCTGATAATGCAAAGGCCTTCCTTGGTGCTAAAATCACTGATTGGGCTCTAAGTATGGGCATTTACTTGAAAACCTCTTCCAACTATTACCCTCAAGGAAATGGTCTGGTAGAATCAACAAACAAGAACTTGATCAGAATCATGAAGCACACAATGAACATCAACCAAAGACAGTGGCATACGAAGGTCTTGCGCGTGCTCTGGGCAGATAGAATCACAGTCAAAAAGGCAATAGGAACTTCGCCTTACAAGCTTTGTCATGGCAAGGAGGCTGCCCTTCCTTTGACACTAGAACTAAATTCACTAGTGCTTGCCCAGCAGCTGGAATTTGAGGGCGCAAACCAGAGAGAAATCAGAATGGCGGAGTTGATTCATCTTGAAGAACTCAAAAACTCTGTCATGATCAAGCTAGAACAGCATCAGCAAGCAACAAAGAAATGGTTCGACAGAAAGGCTAGGCCTCAAGCTTTCAAAAAGTGGGGACTTGGTTCTAAAATGGGATCTTGACACGGCTAAGTTAGGGCGCCATTCAAAGTTTGATGAACTTTGGAGTGGCCCATACATCATCAAGTCTATGCAAAGAAGCTAACTCTTTTGAGTTAACTCATCCGATGGGAAGCGCCTTGTGCAAATCCCGATGTGAGATCTATCTCAAACCCTTCCATTAGGTTTCTTTGCATCATGTTGTATATATTAGAGTAGTTTCAATTCCTCCAAGTGTGCTTAGCCTTTTTGTTGTTTGTTTGTATATAGTTCTTTCCTCTCGCGTGCTTCCTGCGCACACTTTTTGTTATTTCGAGTGCGAGCTTCTCTCACAGCATTGTGAGATTCAAAACCGATTGCAAAAATAATTCTCAAGTGATCATAGGGGCATTTTCATGATTGAACAAACTCCATGCCCAATGGATGCTTTAGGCTATTGATCTCTTTCATCTAGTAGGCAGATGGCCCCGAAAGTCGCTAAAATTGTTATCCAAATAGCTCTCCTAGCAATTTGGATAACTTGCATACACATTCTGGCCCTAAGTTATTTATTGAAGAATTGTGCGCGCTCAAAATCACTTGGCACATTCCTTGGTCGCAGTTTACTTGTGCACCCCTTTCCTTTTCTCCTTCCACTTCTCCCTTGCACCCACCTTCCGTGCATTCACCTTCTTCCTAGTCAGCTTCTTCCCATCCCGTGCCCCTCTGCGCCATCCTTTGTTTTCTCCGCGCACCCTTCCTCATGCCCTTCATACGTGCGAGATCATCTTTTGACACGCTTAAGTGTGTTGTGCGCAACTAGTCAATACGCGCTGATAGGGCGCCGAATCCTCGCAACAAATCAATGGCGACATGTAGCGAAAGCGACAAATAGTTGTACAATTGGCCATTATTTCAGCCAATCCGCGCGCACCACGTGTTTTGTGTGCGCGACGACTCGACGGCCGTAACTTCGCTACAGAGCTTAGATCGGTGCGCGCTGGACTTGTCAGAGAAGCTGCTTGACGTCGGCTAAAGTGCCAGAAATTCAAAATTCAAATTTTGGCGGATCTGGTAGGTGAGAAACGGAAAACATCTTTCTGAACATTGATGAGCAGATCTGATTGCTCCAACCACCCAATATGGTATGATCCACCCTCCTTTGTCTTCAACACGTCAAACAGGCATGGGGAAACATATTTCACAGATTTCCAAGTGAATTTGCAGACATTGATTGCTTCTTGTTGGTGGTTGTGTTTCAAATTCGGGTTTTCCCTCCTTTTCCCTTCTTCCTCCATGGATTCATCTATAAATGTAAGAGCAAGGCTCATTTGTTATGTTGGACACTGGATCCTTACGCATGTTGCTAACAACTCTATTTTTTTCGTATTTTGAGTTGCAGACCTCTATGTTTAGCTCTTGCATGTGGATATTGGCTTCCTTCATCATTTTAACAGCTTTGTGCATTTCGGAAGTAATAGAAGCATCATTTTGTGACTATTTTCTGTCCTAACATGTTTGCATTCCTTCTTCTTGCCTCTTCTTTTGCATTGTGTGTTGGTTGTGCTATTTTAGGTCCCTGCAGTTCCATATTTAGTTTTGTTCCATGAGAACGATCTAGTGAATGCGTATTTCATTTGTGCTACTCGTGCCTAGCCTCCTTTCATGCATTCCCTGTCATTCTCACTCATAATAGATAGTGTTCATCCCTCTTTTCTGGTGCTATCGCCTTTTAGTGTAGTTTCCTTCATGTTATCCTTCTTTCCCTGGTCCCTTGGCATCCTTAGCTTAGTTTCCCCTTTCAGCACTAGGAGTAGCAAGTGTAGCTGTAGAAATAGATAGAGGAACCGGCCTTCTCCAGAGATCCGTCCCAAGCTCGCAAGGTCCCACAACTTGGGGACGGTTCCATTGTGGTCTCAAACACCTCGGCCCTTCCGAGATCCAAGATGTGGGTGCACATTTGAGCAACCAACAGTAATTATGTAAATGTAGAAATGTAATCACTATTGTAATAGTGAAGTTGTTAATAAACAACTCACTAATATAGGTGGTTAGTCGTATTTGGTTAGTTAAGTAATATTATTGTATATCATAACAATATTATGTACTTAGATTAGTGGTTGTTTATTTGGAGTTATATGGGGTGTGTTGTTTAACTTACCTCCTAATTTATAGGAGCCTCATATACTATATATTTGTAGGAAGTTTGTGATAGAAATTTACTGAAGATTATTAATGTTTAATCTGTGCAACTCTGTCCATATTCCAAGAAGTGGCGCCACAACCCAAATAGAATCCTCCCAAAGATGACTGACCTCCTTAGAGACATAAGAGTTCCTTTTTCTTTTATTTTTCAAATGACTTTTCACCTTTTTTCGAACCGACTTGACTTCTCTAAACTATAATTAGAAAATTACTTAAAATAATAAAAATCTACAAAAGCAATTGAAAATTATGACATTAAACACTTCCCTTGCCTTTTCCCTTTAAGCCCACAAGAAGTGGAATGGGCCCAAGGTCTTCAAAAAGAACTAGCGTTGAGAAGGGGACATTACAGTCCTCCCCTCCCAAAATTGCTTGCCCTCAAGCAATTGCAAGCTCACATGCCCAAGTACCATCATGCCCAAGTGACGAAACATGTTGTAATGCTCAAGGAGCTTGGATCCTATGCCTGTCAAATGAAAAAGATCTTTCCAAAACAAGCTCCTACACCTGCTGTCCCTCTTCCTATTAATGTTCTTAGGTAGCCTGTGAAGTTTAAAAACTTCCTTGATGAAGAGATCAGCCATCACCTCAAACTTGTCATCTTCGCTTTTACCTCTAAAAACAACATTAGCGAATTTATTCTTTGCATGTTTAGCTGTGCTTAAAGCCCTCCGATCTGCTGTAATCTCAGTTTTAGAGCAAAGAATTGATGAATAATCAGCAGCTTGACAAGCTAACACAAACTCCAATGTGGCATCCTTACTCTTCATTCCAATCTTGTCAACCATGGCGAGAGAACATCCTATATTCACCAATATGAATGCAATTGAAATAATGTGGTGGCTGCTAATGATGATGACAATAGTATAACTGATGCTAATTTGACGCATAGCTACCTTCGTGGCTTTCATGAAAAATGCCTTTAGCTGAAATTTCTTTCTAACCTTTTCCATCAAGGATTTTTCCAAACTTTCACTAAAGTGGAATTCTCTTGCAAAAATCAACAATTTGGGCAATGTAGGGGCTGGAAACAACCAAACAATGATTGGAAATACTTTATTAGCAGCAACAGATTGAGGATCATGCAATGGAAGCATTTGTATGGCTGCAAAAGTTGTCATGTGACAGCTGGAAATGGTGATGAATTTGGCCTTCAAGCTGAAGGTTTGGAGCACGGCTATCCCCATCATGTACTCCTTTTCCTTGAGATGTAGAAGATCATCACTCCTTGCTCTTACTTTCTCCCAAAACCGCCTTAAGGGTGTTGGAACTTTTGCCCATGATGTTCTCAAGAAATGTTTTTATGTTGCTTTTTTTTTTGAAAAAGTAAAAAAATTAAATTAAAAAACGTTTAACCTTGTGGAAACCACTTGGGTACCTTCTGAGTACGTCCCATGTGTGACGAGTGTGCCTAGGTACGTCTGTAGACATACCTAGGCTTATTAAATACGCCCAGGACATACCTGAAAGGTACCCAAGTGGCATCGTACCCATACCACATACCAAGTACGTACCCAAGCTGGGTATGAGGTCCCCAAGGGAGGAACCGACTTCTTAGGCTATATGAAATGCAAAACGTGGTGGAGAGTTAATAATGCCTAATTTAGAAAGTTTTGATTGGGTAAGCAAAATAGAATAATAAAGTCACAATCAAAAATTGTGCCCCATGGATGCTTATAAATTTTACATAAAAGTGTATCAAAACCATTGGTTAAGGCAGACTGACGGTTTCACTAAGATGAGTTTAAAAAAGAAAGGGGGCATGGGAGTGCAAATTCCAAATTGTTTCAGCAAGAAGAGATTAAAAGGGGTTGGTAAGGAGAGACAAACTGAAGTAGGAAGGATCTAAACTTCTGTAATAGTTTGTGGGGGGACTTATTGATCATTGGATTTAATTTCTTGATATAGGACCGTACAATTATGGGGTTTGTACATACACATACAATCTCCTTTGGGAGAAACTTTACTTGATTTGTACAGCTAAGGAGATAGAGAGGGCTGATCCTAATACCAGGGAGGAGGATGAGACTAAAGGGCTTGATTTTATTTTATTTTTAAATCCATCCTTTTGATTAACTGGGTTTCTGCCTTTTCTTTATTGTAATAATGAGGTTAGAGCTTTAGAGCCTTTGGGGTTTTCATGTGGTCATTTGTCTTTTCTTTTCTTCTCCCCATGGAGTTCTTCTTCTGATTCCTCAATGCGGTTTCAGGATCTGGTTGTATTGTTTTGGGAATTTTTCCTTTTGATTTGATAATTTCAAAATAATCAACAAGGAAAAGCAGATGTACTTTCATGACATTGTCTGAAGTTTTACAAAAATATTATGTGGGGAAGGGACCTGGTAGTCAGCATCCAACATTCAGAGTCTAATAAATGCATCATATGACCTTCAAATAATGTATTTAAAAGGTTAACCAACAATAATATTTTATCATCAAACCCCCATTTTCATATAGCATGCTTAATTGGAGGAAAAATACATTCTAAATCAATCTAATTTAGCATATGTTAAATATACTAAAAATAAGTTTGTCCTATAACTTGTTAACAGCATATCCAACTATATGTATGGCTCCCTTGCGTACTATTATTAATCATGTACTACAATGTGAGACCTCTACAACAACTTTTCATCCCACGTTATTTAAATATTGGTACTTCTATGGTCATGGTCTATCTCACCGATCAGTCCATGCTCAACTATCGGGTCCCTTCCCTATAGAACCACCCTCACTCCTAACAGCGTGCATGCAAATTGACCTCCCCTTTCAGGAAGGAACCTGGTAGTTGAGCATCCAACATTGAGAGGCTAATACATACATCATATGACCTACAAACAATGTATTAAAGAGGTTATCATCAAACCACCATTTTCATTTAGCATACTTAAGTGGAGGGAAAAATACATTTTAAATCAATTTAGTTTTAGCATGTTTTGGATGCACTACAAAATAAGTTTGCCCTAAACTTGTCAATAGCATATCCAATTGTATGAATGACTTTTCCATACTATTATTAAGTACGTGATATAATGTGAGACTTCTCTACAACAAGTTTTAGTCTCACATAATATAAAAATGGTACTTTTATGGCCATGACCTGTTTCACCTCTTGGTCCATGCTCAACTATCGGGTCCTTTCCTACATACCACCACCCCCTCTCCTGACACTGTGCATGCCAATCAACCTCCTCTCTACCCAAAGCCTCATATGAGAGTCCATTCCCCAAATGAAATTGGGAATTTATCCCCTCTTATTAATAATCCCAAAAGGACCCCTGTTTAACAATTCCAACATCAAAAGCTTCTTCGAATACACTCAACAGTTCCACTTGCCTATTAATGGGCATTATAATACTGGTAATAAAGCAAATCTAGTTTAGTGGACTATTGGCCATCCTTTTGCTACCCAATTCGTTGGAAATCCTATATAGGGAGTGTTCATCTTAGAGATGTTCTGAAAGACTGAAAAGACTAAGAGTGCTCTTGTTAGTGCCCTCCACGCCATTGATGAAATCTTGAAAATCATCAGTGATAATATTGGCATACATGGCATCTAAAACCCAATTCTAGAAAGGAATCACTACCATGGAAAAATGTACTATCTGACTAATGACTTACAGTAGTAGAACAAGCATATAGATCCTATTGAAATATAAATGTTTTATGAAGCAACTAATAAGAAAAAACTGGAGGAGAGAGCCCAACTACTTTCAATGTGTCATAGGAGCAGGAAGACCAGTGTTTGTTCTTTGGCCTCAGGCAAGGTAAGCCCTTTCTAACTGACCTGATTTGGAAATGCTGGAGGGTGGTGGAAAGCAAGGCCAAGCAATGTTGTGGGCCTGTGGGTCCTGCTGCTTGATCTGGTCCTCTATGTTAATGAAAGTTGTGACAACAGAGATGGAATTTCAAGGACATCTACCCATGAGCTGTTGTCACATTAGTACAAGTGGTTTTTGATAAAGACCAATACTGAGGCCTGCTAGAACAGAAATGACCTATCAACAGTATGTAGACAGCCCATGGTGAATAATAATTATATATGGGTATTTCCTACTACGCTTTTGTAAATATTGCCTAGCCTATTTCAGCATGGTAGATATTCCTAAGGATTATTTTGATTTTGATATTTTACTTTTGCTGAGAAAGGTTTGATCGTAATGAAGACATCATATTTTCAAAGGAGGTTTCCAAACCTACAGGTAACTTGATTCCCAGATATGCGTTTGATGGTAAATTATCCATCAAATTAAAATGTTTAATTTTTATCAAAAAAATCTAGATGAAGCATTTTCTGAGGAAATCGTTAATTTGTTTTTATATGTTTAGTTTACCACATAATTTGTAAAGTCCCTTTCTAGGGCTGAACTGAAAAAAAACGAAATAACACAAACCCCAAACTGAAATATTCTGATTTTTATATCAGACAACTGGAAAATAGAACATAAGTGAACAATAGTCTGATTTTTAGAACAGCAGCAAGGAAAAAACAATAATTCATCAAAATATCACCATTCACAATATCTGAACTTAATGAATTGAATATTCAACATCATACACAAGCACAATGCTGGCTATAAGAATTCCCTTAAGGTCATCATCACATCATGAGAGAACACAACGGAATATAAGTATTAACATGCATTCATAGATCATTATAGTGGTAATGCACATGATATCTTTCAAGCCTGCAATAGATTTGAAATTGGAGAACTCAAATCATCTCAATCCAATGTGACATATGGAAACAATAGAGATAGATGTGACAGTTACCCTCGATGGTCAAGGCCTACATACCTTGCTCACTACCATGACTCAAAACTAATTTAAGCTAAACTGAGTACATGATACCAGGGAAAGATATAATGCTTCTTTTATTAATGACTTTGTATGTGTGTGTGTGTGTGTGGTATATAGTATATACAATTATGACAAAACATGTCATTACATCTATCCCAATCTTGTATTGTCGGCATCCTATTGACTCCAGGCAGTGGAAGCTGTGGGAGCAGATGATGCAGCAGACTCTGGTGAAAACCTGAGAGCAAAACTCGCAGACCATGGAAAAGGCTTAATAGAGGCTATAGAGTGGAAGGCAAGGCAACAACTGAAGTACTTCTCTTCAATTGCCTGTGTTCCTGTTTGCAGCTTCTCATTGGCCTTTCTAAGTTTGTTTGGACCCTCCACTGTGTTTTTGGCCTCTTTAGCTTCTTTGACATCACTTCAATCCTTAACTGACTTCTGCTCCAAATTGGATCTCTGCTTGGAAAAATCTGAAGTATCCTACTGCCACTCTATCATTTATTAAGAAGGAATAACATTGCAGAAGTATTCTTATTGGACCTTTACGGCAAGAACTGGAGTATAGCTCTTTCCAAACCTATAATGGTAATCCTCAATAGGTGTCATTCAAAGTTTGTTCTTGGGTTTCCCTTCGGATTGTGGTCATTATGATGCAAAATCATTTTGCTGCGTTCATCCTATCCAAAACAATTAGAAATACAAGATTACAATCATTTCCTTTGAAGAAATTTCAATCAGGATGCTGGGATTTACTCAAGATAAATTAAACTGTCCAAAAACCTCAAATCGTAGATCACCAATGTTCTCATCTAGAACTAAGAAAGGCCATGCTATTAAGCTCTAGTGTCATCGATGGGTCAAAAATTGTTTTCTCTGGTTTCATTACAACAGGGCATCACTGGCAAAGACCTTATGCATCATTCTATGCTATGCATTGTGAATGTTGTTTGTGCAATTATATTATATCATGGCAAATTGATATATCTTTTGTAAGACAAGTAACATATAAAACTGCAAGATTTAGTTAGAATGTTGCTAAGTAGATGCCACAAATGAAAAAAATAAGAGAGAAGTTATTCTTATTGGTAAAAATGATAGTAAAATATGCTGCTGGCGTGTATACTGTAAATATATCTCCAAATACCCAGAAATCTGGTATTATTAGCCCCTACTATGGGATATCTATATATGGTCAAATATCATCTCTTAATCCTGTCTGGGAGTCTTTCTGTTTGAGTGCCAAGTATGATGTCATTCTCCTTTCCATGTGATCTTTCATGCCTATTGGCTGGCCCTTATCTCTTATACGAGTGGTTAACCCTAAGTTAATAGTATGGTCACAACAGGTTAACTCTATAATCTGGCCCTCAGGGGATGTAAATGGCTTTGTTCCTATTTCTCTTATTTACTATAATATTCTTTAGTGATGATTTGAGGCTTCCTTATATGAGTTTGAAAATTCAAGTGACTGCTTATTTGGTTACCTTTTGTATGGGATTTTGTTGCTTGTTAAATCTGTAGTTGACTGCAGTTTCATCTAGTAGTTTTTTTAATGTTCAATGCTAGTCTAAGAGATTGTATCGTGTCTAACATATGCCACCATTGTGCTAACTATGGCTCCTCTAATCTTACCTCTTTATAAAAATTCAAACTATGGCTGATTATAAAACATGAGAGTTATTTGGGTTCTAAAACTTTATTATATGTAGAGATTTTCTTTGTTTCTGTATGAGACTAGGGTTATAATATCGACTTTCCATTCCAAAAACAAACTTTGTCCTAGAGGAATTGTTTCTTAACTAATAGCAACGTCATGCACCAATTGAGACTCAATTGCAGGCCACAATAATCAATCATCACTATGAAGATTTTTTCTTCCAAATCTTCACTTATCAAAACCTTTTGTGCCATTCGAATTAATACTTTTCTAAGGTGGTTGTTCATTTATCTCACTTTTCTTTTCTGAAAATAAGTTTAAGCAGCTGCTCATCTAATTTAAAAATTTGGTTTTATAGATACCTTCACTAGTTATTTGACTAGAAGATGCAGTCTATCTAACAACGGTAAGTCAAACCATGTTCAATGACTAAATATTCAAGAACAAGGACTTAGCCCTTGTTTTTGTTTTTTTAATATTTATAATCATTCTCACGTTAAAATATAGGAGGATGAAATCAAAAGCCTAAAACCATTGAAGTAAGGTTAGATGACTGCACAACTTCCTGGATGGCATTGCGGGTCTTATTCAACTACAAATGATTTTGTTTTATGTGATCATTTGCATACAAGCTTGTTTAAGACATTTTGAATGATTCACACAATCCAAGTATTGTGTATAATTAGCATGATCACTATTGTATGTTGTTCAAAGTCAATTTAGATTTTCCTTGGACAGAATAATATTTGTATTATCTTTTGTGCAGGATTCGTTACTTGATAATTGCTAGACTACTACGTCTCACAAGAATTCTGATTCGAATTCCACGCTATAGGGGAATTATGTCAACTTTTTCACACTTATTCCGAGTTTAACACCGTATCTTGGCATCATCTTTTGTGTAATGTGTCTCTATTGCTCTCTTGGTTCACAGGTACGGCCAGTGCTTTGAGGCCGGCTCTCTCTTTTATACTAATAAAGGCTATTTTCAATATTGATATAATTAATTTATGCAAATAGTTGTCAGTGACCATTTTAATCATTCATTTCATATTGTTTGGTATTTATATAGAATTAGACATTGAGTTGGAAATCGTCACTTTAGTGTAGTCAGATCTACAACAATGGAGCACTTTCTACTTTATCACCATTCCTTATTATACATATCCATTGTTCATGTGTATGTAATTTCTTATTATGTGAACATGCATGTACATCTGTTTATTTTTATATTTATCATATATACCAAGACTACCACTGAGCATGACTTTAGTTGAAATTGCCTATTATATTTACTGAGTTTCATACCTATCCTTACATTTATCTAGATAAGAATATGTTATTTGCCTATTATATTTATTGAGTTTCATACCTATCCTTAACATTTATCTAGATAAGAATATGTTATTTGTAGGATTAGTATGTAGTGTCTTCCTACTAAAAGGAATGAGTGTATCCGTTATTGTATCTGCAACCACTATCATGGAAGAAACAGTCTGTACATGTGCAAGTATGCATTCATGCATCCCTTTCAGCACTAAGAACATTGGTTAATGATTGTCTGGCTTGTGACTGGTGTTAATGCACACTACTTTATAGTTACTACTAACTCTCATACCTACGGTAGCTCCTTATATAAGTTGAGTTAATCATCCTGGCATCATGTGCACGTGATGATTAACATTTAGGTCATTGAAGATTGTTACCACAAAGCTAACCCGTATACAAGTTGTGGGTTTCCATCCAAAGGATTGAACTCCTTCGTTTAGCAGGAATTTATCATCACCCATACCCATAATGCACCACCTCCATCTTGTCATTTTAAATATCAAGCGCACTGAATAATATTGATTACATTAGGATTTATGAATTCTGTGATGCAATATATTCACATGGTGACTTAATTGACACATCAAGATGCCCTCCAAAGACATCGTAAATTATTGGAATGTGTAATGATATTAGTTTGTCATGTTATGAGGTCGAGAGTAGTTGTGATGTAGTCAAGGAATGAGGGTCAAATTAATGCTTGTCCAACCTTGCAGCATGATCTATCCTCCGTTCCCACCCCACATGTAATGTCCCTTTTTGGGGACTCACAATAAATGATGCGAAGGTGAAGATAAACAACACTTTTGAGATTTTTAGTAGGCTGTTAGTGACTGAAATAAATAGATAAAAACCCTTAACTGCTGCCAGCAAACACCCTTCTAGGGAAGCAACCCTTTTTGGGGTTTCAAACCCACTTTTGTGCCCTTAAAAACCTTGAAATCAGCTACCTCTAAATCTCTAAAATCAGCTTTGAATCATATCATAATCAATAAAATACTGTTAAACAGCCATGAACAGTCATTTTCATATGACATACACTTGAAATCACTCGGTCATTATTTGAAAAACTTGGACTGTTTTACTCATTCCAATGCATACAAAGAATTGAAAATGATACTGAAAACTTGTTGATCAGATTTAGATATCATCCAATAATTTCCTCTCAGTACAAGAGCTTCCAAACAGCCTACCAAAATCTTTACAACTACAGAAGGAAATAACAAATTAACATTTCTACAAACACTTGGCCTAACCTTTGATGACTAAAATCAACTATGAACCAAATTGCTGTTCTAAATTTGAAGGTGGTTTCTTCAATAAAATAAAAATTCAGTTCAAATATGTCCTTGGATTCTTTAGATGCCTCACCAAATTCCATAACCTTCACACTGCCATGTATGCACTACTTTACTAAAACATACCTGCACACGTAGGAAAGTACTTGAAATTTGGTGATGGCAAAGCCATCTCTATGCCAAGACCTTCTTCTGGTACCTTGGGAACCCATTGAGATGGCCTTAAACTTCAACCTTCACACCACCTGTCAAGCCCAAAAGAAAATGTCTTATCCTTCCTTTTTTTGTTTGTTTTTGTTTTGCTGCTATGAACAGCAAGGATTTGATTTTTGAGTGTTATTGGGCCCTTTAGGGACATTTTCTGTATTATCTTCCCCATGGTTCCGTCTCTTCAATGGTTTTCTTTGTCTTCTTGTCAAAAATGCCTTGTTTTCTCACAAGCATCAATGCAAACATTTTTTTCGGTTGTGTGAATGAAATTCAGGTTTCTATTGTTTTTCCCTGTTGGAGGCAACCAAAATATCCTTAGTCATGCTCTTTAAATGATTGAAACAGTTCCCAACTCCTCAACGGATAGTTACCAGGTCCAGAAATCCGGATCCATTCGAGAGGGCAAAAAAATCCGAAAATATGGAATTCTTGGAAAAAATGGAAAAATCTGGTCTGAAATAAATGAGTTGAATTTTATAAATATGAAAATCTGACAAATACAATGAAATTTTTAATAATTTAATGCAACCTGTTATATTTGTTAATATATAAAATTGATGGGCAACTGTTTTTTCCAAAAACTACAAAAATTAAAAATTATTTTTTCCTAAATTAGGGCCGACCTGGTCCAAATTTATCTAGGCGGCTGAAAAATCTGGATCCGGCCAGATTTTATGCAGGTTCATTACCCTTCAAAACAACTTATCAAGAAAGAAAACTGACTTTTCTTCTTGTAAATGATATGGACATTAGTTTTTTTGTTGGGACCACGTTATTGGGATCGTGAGAAGCTTAAAGATACCTTCTAGTCCTCTTGGAATGCTTCCAAAGCATCATGTGGGCATGCTGCAAAAAAAGGGCACAAAACAATGTATAATTAAATGACGGCCAAACATGATCCCATTCTCCATTATTGAACACAATCAAAACAATACTTTTTACTTAAGACTACTAATGTTTCTGGTGATGCAAGATTGCCAACCTTACTTGGATGCTCTTGCATCAAGTTGCCTAAATCATTATCACCACGAAAGGCCCGCTTTTTTTTGTCTATGGGGCCCCTCGTTTCTTTTTTTTAGCACGATTGATTTGAATCAGAGACAAAACTGTAGAGACCATTGAAAATGCTCTTCAAATGTGCTACACATACAACTTGGTGATCTCTACATCATTTACTCTTTCAATGGGTAAGAAATATTGATTAGTATTTATGAGATAATTGTGTTTTGAATGGGGTTATAATGTGGAAAATAATTTAAAGTGAATAATTCTTTATGCATCCCAAGTTTTCTCCACATTGTTGGGCTATCAGACTTGAAGAACCATCTCATATTTCTGGTGCTATTTCTAGAAGTGTTTGGTGGAAGAATCCCCAACATTTTTGGCCGTGTTGCTTAGCCTGGTGGTTGCTAGTATGCATAAGGTGCAATGATCAAACATGAAGAAGTCATCAAAGAAAATAAACATTTAGAAAAATAATTGATGCCATAAGGATGTAATTGATGCAAATAGTTACTGTTATAACTTTAAACCTCGGACTGTGATACTTTTTTTGTTCTTTGTAGAGGCTGCTCTGTAAATCATAATTAATGTGCCTCCATGTTTTCATACCCTTTGAGTATGAACTGTGCTTTCTATCTGGCCATGGTTTTATTATTAATAGCATCATTGTACTTAATATTTTGTGATTAATAGTAAATATATTGCATTTTTCGAATAAAAAATGTGTAGTTTGTGGAAATCTTATCGCCCTGAATTGGTCAGTTATGAACTGTCTCTCGCATGTATGTATGTGTGTAGGTAGGTAATTTTTCTGTTGTTATTTGCACCTCAGTAAATGGTTTGTCACCACTACTGTTTTGGTTAACTCCTCCGTCTCTGATGTCAATGCTAGGATGTTATTCTGCTTGTAGGGGATCAATGTATGGGTATCTGGAGGCTGGTGCCTTGTGTCATTAAATTTTTTTTTCTCACGAGTATTTGTTAATTGTCTGGAATAATTTTGATTTTCTCACCTTATCCTGGGATTCAGATTTTAGTATAAATTCCTATACCATGGGAAATTAATGTTTTATCTGGTTAGTATGTGATTGAGTTGCATTTGGAATGTAGTTATTTGGTGGCATTGTGTATGCTGGCAATCCAAAGCTAAAAGGAACAAGTCTTCTGGAGGATGAGTATCCTTTTCGTTATATATTATTGGCATCTGATAACAAAGAGAATATTTGGTTGAAAATTTTTACATTGATAAACAGAAACAATTTATGATGGAAAAGAGACCTTCTATAGAATTATGGTAATGTGAAAATAGTAGAGGTGCATGCATTTGCTCACGATGCAAGCAGGTATTGTGAAATGCACATGATATATGCAGTTGCACATGCTTTTTGATGAAAAACACATTTATTATTCTTTTCATTCCATTTGATGATTGCAGGAGCTAAAGCACAAGAGACAATGTAAGATGATCATTGATTTTTTTGTAATTATGTTAATCAGCTTATTTTCTAAAATGGATGTACTTCTTAACAACTTTTTAGCTATTTAGTGTTCAATTTTAATGACTATCCGAGCGGTATGGTCACACTCTTTAACCTGATGGTGTTGGGGAACTGGCAAATTTGGATGGAGGTATATTTACCTCAACTAATGCCTCTCTTTATGTTTATACCTTCTCCATTTTCACTCAAATAGATAATTAGAGAATATGCAAATTTTCAAGCAGAAAATTAAAGTTCTATTTAATATTAAACCCAATATTTCATTAAAATTATTAAAGTTTTGAGAAATGCAAAGCCAAGTTTAAACCTTACCTCATTTTCGAGGTTTTTCGTAACCGACCTCTATATTCCGGCTGAAACCTCTAATCAACTGAAGAAAACAAGTGGGGAGAATTGTCTCACAGTCTCACTATCTGATCACCATGGCCATGTGTATTGTCTGTGTCCAGAAGGCGCTTAACTCCTCCCATGCCTGAAATGGACTGAAAGGAGGTGATCAACCAAATATGTTGAAATGTGAACTGAGCAATCACATTAAAAGGCATGGGCACTAAAGCAAGATTATCTGGAATTTTCAGGATCTTTGTAAGAATTTGTCTTGGGTTGAACTCACTCTCGAATTTCTATATTGAGTACTGGTTATGCAAACCAGGTTTTTTCTTCTATTGAAAGTCAAAACAAAATTGCTTTCATAAATCCTCTCTTAAAATCTGAAGTTGATTGATTATAGCTTCATGCGCATGCATACATCTTTTATTGGTTCCCTAGCAGTTTTTTCAGTTTATAGTCCACGAAGAACTCCCAAATTTCTCACACATTTAGACATTCCTGAAAGTCAAAATATCAGATATTGAAGAATAAGCTATTTCAATTCAACATTCATTTTTTATATTCCTCAAATAATTGGAATATTCCAAATTGATTATGGGGTATAGAATGTAAAAAAAAAATATTGCATGAATAAAAGATGAAAAGTGCTACAATTATTGTTTAGCTTCTATTTCTAAAATTCTATGTCAGCGGGGGAAGGCTTATTTGGATGCTCGTCTTCTCATTGGGCATTAATGGACAGGATCCAGATAATCCTTCTGATTGACATTAAGAGTCATTTTCTCAGTCTTTTGTCAATCTCTTGAAGCAAAAGAAAATTCTCCCTTCTTCCTTGGCCATTTGGCCCAAGCTGTAGATAACTCAAAGACCACTATGTAGCCTGACCAAATGGCACAGGATCTAGTGTATTGTAATGATCAGGCATTGATCTGTTGATTTAATAAGCTGATTCCTACAGTTATGGGTGAGATACTGGATCAATGGAGCTACGAAACCTGGAGAAAAATATAAACCGGTCATTGTGGAAAAAGGGTTATTGTCAATTGCATTAGTATAACCTGTCACTATTGCTACTTGGTATCAGTGACTCATTTTGATGATTTACAATTTTGAAAGATTTTTCTGTAGTATCTAATTCTTAAATGCTCTATTTGATAACATTATTTGACATATTTCAGAGCTATGTGATACTGACGGGAAGCTCGTGGACCCTGACGTACTTCATCAGCTATTATGTGATAACAGTTTTGCTCCTCGTTAATCTGGTAAAGCAACTTACTAAAATAAAGGGTCATTTCAAATAGATAAAAACTACTTTGTGTAACTTGGAATAGCTGTTTCTTGTCATATATTGACCAGAATATTGTGGATAACCTCAAACGGGATTATACAAATCCATTTTTTAAGGCATGAGTGAACAAATCCATGTTTTTTATGCATGATTTTATTGTATATGCGAACATTTAAAACTATTCATTATTGCAACGCAGGTGGTTGCATTTATATTGGAGGCATTTTTTGCTCAAGTAGAGCTTGAATCCGATGGAGAAACTGAGCAGTTACATTCCAAGGTAACAAAGTGCAATTTAAAAAGTGAATATGCTTGTACAGATGAATAAATCTCTCTGAAAAATGCTAATAGATGGCATGGATGGAGAAACTGAGCAGTTACATTCCAAGGTAACAAAGTGCAAATTAAAAAATAAATATGCTAGTACAAATAAATAAATCTATCTGAAAACTGCCAATAGATATCAATCTTAATCCATCACTTTCTTTGCGAATTTCCTATTGACTAGTGATAGATAGCCTTAATCTAGCTGCACCACCACTTTGGACTTGGAAAAAAAATCGTGAAAAACCGGACTCCAAATTGAACCATGCCGACTATATCACATTTTTTTGACTTCCTTTTCCAAGCAAGAAGAAGTACCCTATGATGGCCAAATGGATGTCAAATGTATGATTGTCAATTGATTGTTTATCCTCAAAATTTATACCCCCCCATCACCTTCCCTGCTGCCACTGTAGGACACCTTTCGGCGTAACAATTATTCCAACCTGCAGTCCTAGCCTTATGAAAGGAAATTCTGCTTATTGGGTATTAAATTATTAGTATATTCTAGTGTACAAAAGAGGTTAATTGTATGGGCAGGATATGACAGTGGTCTGTGTTGGCAGATGAGATTAACCTGAGAGAGTTCTTGACCAAAGAAAAATGAAAAGAAAATAAAATCTCACCCACTAACAAACAAGAAAGATGACAGGATAAATAAAATTTATATTGAGAGCCATGGGATTTCTTACAATTTTTCCAGTCCTTGAATATTGAAGTTGGACAGCTTCAAACTTTAACCCATTAGTCCTGTCATTTTTCCAAATTAAGTTTAATTATTTATCATTATCTACAAGAATATTTTATTCTTTCTGCCATTGAATAGGACGGAATGGCATGCATCGTGTGATGTTTGGATGGTTTGTATTGTAATGCCAAAGCATGTGGTGTCTACATTACTCAAGGACTAGTAACCATTGGTCTATTATCCTTTGTGTATCATTACTAATTCTTTAAATTAATTCAATTATCCAATATAAGAATGAATGTTCTTCCCCATTCAGGCTTCGTTTTCTCTGCTACATGATAAAGCAAGTCCTCGAAAGGCATCTTGCAGATGGTTGAGTTCGACACCAGATAAATTACCTTGAACATGGGAAGGTTCATTGCACATTCCACGTGTCCTACCTAAGCTGATGGGTTTGGTTAACTTTGTCAAACAAACCGACAACCCCAATCAAACCAATTCTTCAAGGGAGCTTCCCATTATTCTGCATCTAAAGGAACAGCTGTAATTTCCTTTTTCCATGCAGCGCTACAAAGAATGACATAAATGTCACAAAGAAGGTGTTCACTTATTTATTACTGCTCCAAATAGTGTCAACACCCTTCCACCGTGAGAAATACATATTATTTTCAAAATCAAGCAACCAACCTAGGAAACCATACTATTAGATGGTGACCCAAAATTGAGAAGGCACTGTTATTACCAAATGTGATTCAACATCTTTGTTTCCTTCTTATATTTATAAGAAGCACCTCAAAGTTTTCAGTTTCCTTTTTCCCTTTTCTAATAAAGGAGAAATTTGTGAGATAAGCAATTGAAAAGTCGCTAAAACAGGTGTAATATGATAGTGTTTCTGGATTGTTAGCAACAGTTATATGTAGTTACTCCAGAAAGAAATTGAGGACACTCCATAGTGTTTGGGCTGCTAACATTTTTATGGGCATCAAAGTAACAAGTTTCCTTTGCATTGGCAACTAGTCTAATTGCAAAGTGGTCAAATATCTGGCGAGGTTGTCTCAAGCTCAATCCTTGGGAGCCTCGCCTTTGTTGGGCTGATGCGGGTTGAAACGGAGCCAAATACCCCTAAGATATATTTGGATCTTCTGAGTTGTGATAAATAAATTATATCCAAAAATTCAGTGAGTTTCGGTTGGGTTTCTACTTTGTGGGCTGATGACAGTTGGCAACAAAATGTTAACTAATTTCCAACAGATGATGTTTTCTTGCAAACATAATATACACTTGAACTGATACAAGGGCCATTTAGGAGAAACAAAACACGAATGGAATAGCCACATGAACAGGCCATTTATAAGAACTATGCCAACCATTCAAAGATTGATATGCAAGAAAGCATCTAGACAATAGATCATTATTCTTAACAAAAGGAAGCATATTTGTTATACAATCAATAGCGTGAGAAATATCTTGAGCACACACCAAGAAAGATCAAATAGTTTGTGTCATAAGTGAAAGTGGGGGAACTACAAGCCAAGCATTATGTAATTTGTATCTTTATGAGGTAAAGACATTGATTCATCCCATCGAAGTTTTCCCGTGTAATTGAATGTATTATAGTTACTTAAAATAATTAATTTAATCTTTTGGTATTTTATTCTCCTGTTGTACATGAACTCGTCTATTTTTGTGTTTACAAGTTATATTTTCATTATCAAATATTGTATATGAAATGCAATAATATTAAGAGTCTTTTAACATTGTATTTTATTTGTATGATCGCGTTTTGCTTATGTCTTAAATCAAAGTGATAACAACCCATCCATCACCTGAATTCATCATTTATCATCTTTTTCATGATAAATGTTCTAATTTTATTTAATAATTGTTTAAAATATTTATCTAGAAGTAGAGGAGGGACTATAAAAGGGCAAAAACTATTTCAATATATTTGAATAAAAAGACGTGCCATTTTAATTAAACAATTTTAAATTGGAAGCTATGCATTCATAGGACTCGTGTATTTATTGATTGTTTAGTACTTACATTGAGTTGATGTAACTGTGCATTATGTGACAAATTTAATTTATGGCCATCAATAAGTAAAATATATTTTTTTGCCTATTGTTAGGATTCCAAGAATATAAGTTCACAACATTCAAGGCGTATAAGGTATGTTATCATTTTTCCGTGCTTCGCCTTTTGTAACTATATTTAATATGTTTGATTTAAGCTTGGTTTTTATGATGTGCGATAATGAATAAAATTTTTCTAGAATCATCTGCTTAAAATTGTTTTTACCCAACGTTTTGGATCCCATGATTGACTACATTCTATATTTCTCTGAAGAAATTGTAGACAATTTTCAGAAGAATTTTATATATTTAACATTTATGCAATTGAACGGAGTCTTGCAATTAACTATTATTTTCTTTATTAATTATTTTGAGATTGATTCTTTATTTCACATGTATGATCAGGGACCTTTGCTTTATAATAATATTAGTAGTGAGACAACATAAACAAGTATTTAATAAAATTGTAAGCAACTTTTTTTGTGGTGCAGTTCTAAAGCAAGAAGTGGGCGAGTACAAATGCTTCTCCATCATATGTTGAGTGCAGAGTTGCAGGAAACACATTGTCTCTGAGAATGAAATTGTAGTAATATTAAATAAGACAAACCAAGAGTGTGTGTATATGTCTTATCACCTTGTATAATTCATGTGCAAGTAATGGAGGAAACACATTATATCAATATAATTTAAACATTAGACAAATCAAGAGAGTGAATATTTGTTTTGTTACCCCATATAATTCCTTAAATGAATAAAAAATATCAATGTATTCTCAATATATATTTTTATTTGGTGCATACTATGTCTTATTGCCCTTTATTGTGAATTGTTATTGTATATATTCCTTATTCCCAAAGCTTGCAATTCTTTATAAGTCTTGTGAATCTCACTATTATTATCAATTTGGGTATTTATATAACTCAATAGTCGTTACTACCAATAATTTTTTTGAGGTTTTGATTCTGATAAATTTAAGTCATCTTTATGGTGGCCAATTTTTTTTCGAGTAATCATTTCTTTAATGAGTTCTCTCATGTAAATTATTGTTTTATTTCTTGGATTTTGTCCATAAAATATTTAATTTAAATCAAAATGAAATGTATATATTAAGAAAGTGATAAATCTTGGAGTGGTTTTAAAAAATAATAGAACTATAAAATTTTTGAAGTATATAATTCTTAATCTCGTGTCTTTCCGAATTTCTATTATGATTTAGGTCTGAAAATCCTATCTTTTTTAATTTTTGGGTTTCTTTCATGCTCAATGGTATTACCCTTTTGCAATTTTTTGTTTCTTATGTATATGGGCATTGAGAGACGAGAGTGAATGCATAAAAAAATTGATTGCACTAATCATTGTAAGGTGAGGAGTGATTTGTGTAAAGCTTGCTTTGTTTTGTTTTGAGAGGTGACATCATATTACTAGTGATGATTCTTAATAATGAAATGCATGATGTGTCATTATGGGAGAAAAGCTCTCTCTCTCTCTCTCTCTCTCTCTCTCTCTCTCTCTCTCTCTCATTTGAAACCCCTTTCGTGCACCTTTGTGCAACTCTTCACATCTAACTCCTTGTCATATCCCATGCCAAGAGTATTTGTGTGGTCTTCACACTCGTCAAGACCATCCTTATGGACATGAGAGGGTTGCTTGTGCCGCCATCTAAATGGATGGGTCCAAGCATATACTTTGCCTTCTTTATTTCTATCCCTTAAGAAGTAATTCACGTGTTGATTTTGTTGAAATTTGAATTCAAGCCATCTATAAATAAGGCATTAGGTTCATTTAAAAATCAAGTACTTGTCAAACATTCTATTGAGGGCTCTTTGGGACTGATTCGTTAGTGTTTTTTTAATACATTTTTTTGTTTGTCGACTTATAATTTTTCTATATACTTGAGAGATTTGACAAATTGGAAGGGCATATGGCCAAGATTAACCATATCTATGGATTCCCCAAACCAAACCCCTTATGCATTTATGGTTTGTAGGGTTTGTTGATTTAAAGAGGGAAAAAGTTGAGGCATGTAATTAGGGTGGAAGGCAATAATAGGGAAACAAGGTCAACAAAATGTGTTGTAGTTTGCGAGTCATGACCAAGACTATATAGATTGACCGAGAATTGGTTATATTGTACTAACATTTTTTGTGGTTAGATTCACGGTGCACAAGGTTAGATATTTTTTCATTAGCACTTTTTTAGGTTTTAAAACAGCTCAAAAGTTTTTATGATGCCAATCCAATTGATAAGAGCCATTTAGCTCTTTGCATATTTGATTGAGTAGTTTATTAGACACTTGTATATTATATTTTATATGGTGTATTATTCCTAGTTTGAGGTATGTGTATTTATATGCATACAAGATGCTCAAAATATCTAATAGGTATTGAATCTTTAAATAACATGGAATGAATATCACTTTGCTAGGGTTTATCTCTCTTTTGATTTTTTAAAGTCAAACCATCATTATTGGCATGCTATCATGTCATGGTCAACTACATTAATTGCACTATCCCTGCCAATTCACTATTGCTTGGGTGGAAACTTGATTTATATTGTGCATGATTCCTTGGCTCCTGCATTAATTGATGCAATTGTTTCTAGTGGAGCTTTGGATAAAAACACTAAAATAAACCAAGAAGCTTGTATTGAAGGTCTTCTACAAGGCAATGATTCCCGTCAAGTTGACTCTATTAGATAGTGATTTAGATTGCCCCACATTTAATAATTTTGGTTCCATACTTTGTTGGTTGAATTCATCTTATAATATGTTTAAAAATTAGATGCAAAATAATTTAAAATCCCATAGTGTATACTTTTGAAGACATTCAAAACTTACCAAATCTGTTTTTCAAGTTTTCGAATCAAGAGTATTGCAAAGCTAGTCACGCATTATTCTTGGTTTATTCTCCCAAAACCAGGCCAAACTTACAATCCTAGTTTGGGTTGAGTTTCTAAGCCTTCCTTTGCCACTTTGGTGTTTCATAAACCAATTAATAAATCCCTAAGTCATTTCATATGCCATGACATTACCACATGAAGTACAAAGAGTGGCACAATTTGGGTCAATTTTAGTGTCATCATCATTTTTTATCAATGGAAATTTTGGAGCAAAGGTGATGCAAATGTGAAGCAAAATAGGTGATGTGAATAATGCAATGTGTGCAATCATTTTTTGATGTAGGCCCATGGCATAACTAATTGTAAATATCAATTTTAGTTGAGGGAAGAAAGAGAGGAAGGAAAAAGACTAAAATTGTTGTGTTTGGTGGAAAATTTTATGTTTATTGTATTCTTCTTAATTTTTCTAGTTAAACATCACTACCAATTTAGTCTTATAACACTTTCTTGTTTGTAACATGTTATTAAATGTAAAATAGGGTAAACAAATGAAATTTAGAAACTACATAAATTAATGAAAAGCATAGTAAAAGTTGGAAAATTATATTTATGTTTTAAAAATAAATGTAAAATATTAGACATGGGTAAAATGATGATAAATATACATATTTTCATATTTAATTTATTGGAATTATATAAATTAATATTTTATTTAATTTTTCATTCAATATATAATTATTGTTTTATTTTAATTGTTCCCCATTTTTCAAATTATTAGTTTTTTTTTTTTTATTTACATTTTTGTAAAGATATGTTTCTCTTCAATTTGTTACTCTTCACTATTAAAATATAAGGCTTATTTATTGATGTTATATTAATAGTAGTTAAGTATTAACTAATAAATGGTTGAAACTATTTCAACTACTTTGTAAGCATCTTTCACATGATAAAAGGACCGACATATAATGAATAATGTGTACATTCTGGTTTCTCTTCATCCGTCTGTATATTCTACTCTTTCTTTCTATTCTAACATTGGTATCAGAGCGTGGCAATTGAGGAGAGAGAGAAGTGAGAAAAGACATTTTTTTATGGCAGTCCTGTTATGGCACAGTTCAAGTTTGCACAGTTCGAGTTTACAGTCATCACAAGGGCCTACAAATGAGATCAATGAAGTGCTGAGACTAAATCATGAACAGAGTTTTGAGGACATAAAAAGTGGAAGACTGAAACGAGATCAATGAAGCGTTGAGACTAAATTATGAACAGAGTTTCGAGGGCATAATAAGTAACTAGTCACGGCAGTACCCAACGTTCAAGGGCACAAAGTTGTTTGCGAAGACACAGTCGTGGCACTCAGTCACAAAAATACCCAACACAAATATTTGGGGTCAGTTTGGAGCGAAAATCAAGGGCTTGGAACTCCATTTTCGGAGGTCTTCACATGCAGTCGTGAGGGAAGGAAAAAAACTTGATCTCTGCCATTTCAGATCCTTTGCCCAAGGAAGCTCTTTGACGAGTATGGGAGTGTGGCACAATGATTCGAAGAAGCCCTACTAGGGCACGCATTTACCGAAGAGTTAAAAGATTTATTATTGACAAAATCATAAGGTCACGTTTCAAATTGAAATAAACTCTGCAGATCGTGAGTAGGACTGACATCATTTGCAAACCTAGACAGAACGCATTTATCAGTTAGATCACTTTTTTTTTTAGCTTTTTCAGTGTTTTGAACAAAAATCACGTTTTATTCGATTGGAGGGCACGAAATCCTTCAAATGTGAAAGGCATCATCCCAGAATTGTGTTTAATCTCTCCCTAATCAAGTACGAGTTGTGTAAAGTTGATTTAAATAATACAAAATTGAGAGCAAAAATAAAGAGTTTCAGATTGTGATAAGTCGAAATAAGGGTAAAATACATATACTATCAAAAGAGAGAGAACCTATGATCATCTATGGCATGCACAAAAATCCTAATTGTTGTTGCAAATCATGAACTAGGGCTTTTTATTTGGCCATGAATGGACTGTGTTACTCTTGGAGCAAATGATAAATAATTGTGAAGAAAATTTATATTATCAAGTTTTTGAACGAAATATTTTTCAAGAGATGGATAAGATCATAAAGAAAAATATGAAAGGAAAAATTCCAACACAAAGGTGGTGAAAATCCACCTCATGTTGACATTGATGAACTCACGGATAGAGAATGTGTATTTTAAAATAATCCCAACACTTTGAAGACGTGAAGGAATTCGGTGTATGCGAAACCTTGCATGGATGGTTGTCCAAATAGTTCGGGAGACATTTTATATCGTGGATTTACCCTTATGAGGGTCATGAGACAACTTGATGGAGCTTGTGGATGGCTCGGTATGGATGTTTGTCCAACAATTCAAGAGATTCTGTAATTCGGGAGTTCGAGGATGTGGAATCCGGGAACTCGGGGATTGATTCAAGAACTACACCTTTACGAGGGTCAGGGAGACAACTTGATGGAGTTCTACCCGGTCAAAGCATTGTTGTCAAATGGGAAAGCTTGAAGAATGTGTGGTCTTGGTTGGTTATGTTATTTTAATCTTTTGTCAATATGTTTTATAGAGTAATCCTTAAGAGGGGGTATTAAAATATAAGGCTTATTTATTAACGTTATATTAATATTAGTTAAGTGTTAACTAATAAATGGTTGAAACTACTTTAACTACTTTGTAACCATCTTTCACATAATAAAAAGACAAACACAATGAATAATGAGTGCATTTCGGATTTTTTTCATTCCATCTTTGTACATTATATTATTTCTTTATTCTTTCTTTCTCCGCAAATTCTAACATTCACCACCATTATTATCTACATATGAATATGTAGACAATATAGCCCAAAAAAATATAAATGAAAATATGTCGAAGAAGTAATTCATGGTAGTTTCATTGATACATTGATAAATACTAGGATGACAACAGTTTTAAATAAATTGTGCATAGATAAGGGAAGGATAATATTCAAAGTTTTGAGGAAGAGTTTAAAGATGATGTGGAACTTCTTAATGACTTATTGTCGAAAAATAAATTTGGTTTCTCTAATTCTTGATATTATGGTGCAAGTCCAATTGATACTCCACTCCCAAAATCTTGTAAGGTATTTATATTTTGGAAGCAAATTTATATGATACAACCATCAACTATCCCTAATGCAAGGATTGGGCTCTTCACATTAGCAACAATTAATATCGGGTTTAGTACTTGTCATGCATCAAGTGTGCCGATATTATCTTTTTATGGCCCATGTATGCAGTTTCATAGTTTGGTTTGCATGGTAAATATAAGTTTAATATGTCAACTTATGCCATGTGTACTAATTCAAAAACAATGAAAAAATTAGTTCATACAACTCCACAAGAAACTTGATGTATACATGATCATACCTACATTGGTGGAATTTTTATGTATTTAAAATTATTGTTGGTTTCATCAATAATACGTGTGGGTGTACACATTAAGTAAGTCCCAATTTTCAATACATAGATTATGTTAATAACAAATATTAAAATATATCTATAATTTTACCTCATTATTTTATGGTAGAAACAAATATAAATGTAAAAATTGGTGAATAATTTCTCATTGGATGTATATTCAAAGGAGGAGAAACACCAACAAATTTGACAAAAAGAAATGTAGTTGGTAATAATGATTTATGTGTATTTTATTTTTAAATTCCTTTTGTGAAAGCAATTTAATGTTATGGTATTGTGTGTTTAAAATGTTGGTTATTTTATAGTTTGTGCTACATTTAAATAGTTTTGATTAATTTTTTAATTATTTGTACATGAAAATTTATGGGATGAGATTGTAAAGAACATAAAATAGTGTAAAATCTTATGGATTATTTTGTAATGAACAAAAATATTTAGTTTTTAGTTTTCTTTTCAATGATATTTACTTGATTATTTGTAAGAAATAATTCGAAGATTGACTATTAAAATATTGAATCATAAGTAAATAAAATGCAATTAAATTAATGGAAACATAAAATATATCCTAAAAGAGTTGAGACAATATTTGTTAAGTGGAGAAACCAAGTACACTAGAAGAAAATCCCATGTTCTTGAAAGATGGTTAAAACATTTACAAGATATCACAATGTGCATAGAAGTTCTTTTAAGAAGGAATAAAATCCATAGAAAGACTAAAAAATGCTTCAAGAAACTCTTTAAAAGAAAAGATTTAACAAGTCAAAAAATTGTTAAGGAAAATATTCAACTACTCTTAAAATAGAGAACAAAAATTAAGAAGTTGCAAAATAACTCCAATCATTGCATTAGTCATCCTTCCAAGTGTGCCTAGTGTCACTATTTCCCATGAAGTGAAGGAAAGTAGATGCAAAGTGGCATAGAAATTACGTTTGAAATATAACGAGCTAATATTCCTTATAATGAAAAATATCTCTAATAAGACAAATAAGGTGAAGGCTACATGCCGCCTCACATTATTCGGATTTTGTGAATTAATAATTCTCATGATATTTTTTTTTATTATTGGCAAATAGTTTTTTGAAAGGGACTATACCCTTATACAAGAAGGCTCAAAAAGCCAGATGTGAACAAATAAGGCCCAACTCACAAGAGCAAGAACAGAAGCAGGAAAAAACCTGCACAAAATAAAACTCAAGATTTAACAATGCAAATCAGCAGGAAAAACATTGATGATAATGACAAACATTTCTTTGCTTTCGACAAAGAAAACATTGATGATCAGCATAGCAGCACCGAGAAACTAGCGAGGCGGAGAAGCGGCATTCTTGGAGAATTTTTTTTTATTTTTACGCACCGTAATCCAGCCTGTAGCCGCCTCCGTAATTAGGGTATTGAAACAAGGAGGCGTATTTTCCTTATCCTCCATAGATCCAACTGGGACAGCGGATTCATTATCTTCTTTTGTATCTTTCTTAATGCCACCAACAGAATGAGATTCTTTGGCGCATTCAACAACTGGAATTTCTGAAAGAGGGGTTTCCAAGACAAAATCATCTTCAGTATCTGTACTTGACTCCTCTTTGGCTTCGAAAATTAGGTGTTCAGGAAGGGCATTTTTCCACCAGTTGTTTTTTCCATTCTTTCGCTTTTCTACTCCGCAAACATCAGCGGTATGCCCGGTAGCAAAACACTTTCTGCATCTAAAGGGCAAGCCTTCATAATCTAATGATTGTGTCCAAGTTCTGCTTTGGACTATAAGCTCTATATTTGCAGGTAAATTTTTGGATGTGTCTAGCTCAACAAGGATTCTAGCAAAGGTTGTGTGCGTGAAACCAGTGGTTTGGGGGTCAATGAAAAGGGTATGACCCAAAGTATTTCCAATAGTAGTTAGACAAGTACGGTCCCAGAATTGGAGCGGTAAATGGGGCATTCTAATCCAGACTGGTTTGCAGGCAAATGATTCAGTGATTGGGTTAAAAGCTGGGAACCAGGGTTTCAAAACCAAGTAGTGGGATTGCAAAGCCCAGAGTTTTTTATCTATGACTTCCTTATCCCGAATTGAGGAAAAAACAACAATAAAAGTACCTTTCGCACATGGATAAAGATCTAACTTACCAGATAGAATCGGGATCCAGTGCTTTGTAATCCAGTCATGAAGGGTAGCTAGGTTTGGCCAGAGCCCGCTGAATCTCCCGATCAGGGCATGCTCTAGGTAGAAACGTTCTGAATCAAGGACTTCATTCCCAAATGCAACGCTGGGGTTTGTAACCGCAGGGGTCAAAGGTGTGATGGGGCTCGTCCCTTGCGCGATGCTCCTGCCCTGTAAAATATCTTTAAATGTAGTCGATTTGTGTGGGTTATTATTCAGGACATGAACCCTGGTATCAGGACCGTCTGTCTTAGTGAGCTTCGTGTGTAAATCCACTGAAGAAGAGCGGTTCAGAGGTTGTAATGGAGATCCGCCGCCTACAGCTCTACCATTATTGCAAACCCCAATAGCAGCAGAGTGATCAGCACAGGAAGATCGTGTTTTCGGTAAAGGCGTCAGATGAGATCCATCCCCATGAGAGGAACCAGCAGGGTTGGGAGCCGCCTTAGCATCACAGAATGCCTGATCAATCCACGAAAGGACATGATCTCGCTTGATTCGTAATGGTACGAGCGCGTCGCCATCATCCCCATTGTTTGGACCGCCATGGCCGCCGTGCCTTCGTTTAACCATCCTGGGAGGTCGCAGAGAGGCGCGGGTAGAGGGCTGGGTGCACAGGGCTGGAGGCGCGGGCAGAGAGAGGGCCGAGGGCCGAGGGCCGAGGGTGCGACTGAGATATTAATAATACACAATATTGGAATATTCAATATACCCAAATAAAGACTAAACTCAAACATTCCTTTTTAAGATCTATTTAGGGTTTACAAAAAAATCCTAAACATAGGAGGGAGGCGGTATTACACAACATTCCTCTTTGTGACGAGTTTCCTTCAAGAAAAAACAATGATTTGAGAAATAAAGAAGAAGAGAGTAGGTGCCACCAAGAAGCTTGCAAAGTGAACATCGACAATCTCCAAGAATCATCTTCAGACAAGAAGGTCAATTTTTATTAGTAAAAGGACCATCAAAAAAGAGAGGACAAAAATGATTCACTATACCCAGTAAAACAAAAGCTTGCACTAATCTTCTTGTTAAGAAAATATGGTATAACATTGATGTAAAAAGGTAGATATAATATAAGGCAAAATGATCAAAAGACAACTTCCATAACAAAGTGTTGAATCTTGCACGAAAAAAGGAAGTTAGTCAAAAATAATAATTATCTCAAAAAAACATATATCCTTGACAACTTACAAGAAAAAGCAAACACAAACACAAAGAATGCAAAATAAATTTTAAAAATGAGTTTTAAACTTATCAAATGGGAGAAAAATAAGATGTTTCACTTTCTTCAAAAGATATCTTACTTGGAGCAATTGAGGAATTATAAAAACAAGACACAACAAAGTCTCAAGAAGATACCATAACTTTATGGATCCAAATTGGTTTTACCTTAAAATGAGGTGATTTAGTATTTTTCAAGTAATTTAGAATGTCGTGAGCTGATTTATCACAAGATTTACATAGATGTAATTTCTAACATTTAAAAAGATGATGTTCGTCTTTAACAAAATATTCACAAATTTTATTGTTGTCAATTAGAGTATGAGCATGAAAAACAATATAATCAAAAAAAGTCTTGTGAGATTGAAAATTATTACTATGTAATGTCTTTTGGTGATGGGGACAATATGATTTTAAATTTCTATTAGAGGCATTAAAACCAAGTCCTCCAAAAATTGTATTAGATTTAAACAAAATGGGCTCAAAAATACCATTTTAACTCATCGATTCCCTTGTTTTAAAACCAAGGTTAGATAAATAAATTTGCATAGATAAGCAATCATTATTTGAAAGAAAAGTAATATTGTTATCAATATGAGCATTAAAAATGTTTTTTTTTCTAAATATGCAATCTAAATAGTTAATATGTCAACACATTTATGCATGTCCACTAGTTTTATTTTCAAAAGAATTTTGCAATGCATTAATACTCTTATTGTGATATTCACGAGCAATAATTTCATTATCTCAAAAGAATTTTTTTGCTTTATGTTTTAAAAAGCTAAAAGGAAAGTTGATTTAAAAGTCATAGCAATAAAATATATAAAAATAATGACCATTAAATAAATAATGTCAAATATCCAACAAGTAGTGGTGTAACAGTTCTTGGGTCTCCTACTAATTGGGAGGTCCAAGGTTCAAATCTCGGCTCCGTGTTAAGGTGGCTTGCTACCAACATGTTTGGATACCCTGGTGATATGACACCACGATAATGTGGTTTAATACATGGGCTAACCGAGAGCTTAAACTTCCATCATAGATGGTTCCATGGCGGTGCGGGCGGTGATGCCACAAAGGGCTAGGGCCCTCTCCCTAGGTAACCTCAACAAAAAAATGTCAAATAAAAAATTCTTTTAAAATTATTCCAATTGAAAGTATGTTTAAAAATGTGTATTTCAGCTAAAACAATTTAAGATGAAATTGGACAAAAAGTTTCAAATGATTTATTTTTAAAAATAAAAAAACTATTAAAAAAATAAGTATTAAAAATATGAATATTTTTTAATGTTTATCCCATAAACCATAATCTAGGTTAGACTATAATATTGACAAATTTTTCGGAGCATATAAGGAAATAAACTCAATAAAAATATTATAAATCTATACCATAAGTTATAAGTTAAGATTTGTTATCCAACGGGTAGTGGTGTAATAGTTCTTGGGTCTCTTAGTAATTGGGAGGTCCAAGGTTCAAATCTCGGCTCCATGTTAAGGCGGCCTACTACTGACGGTTTGGATACCCTAGTGATAGGGTACTACGATAATGTGGTTTAATCTATGGGTTAGCCAAAAGCTTAAACTTCCATGACAAAGTGTAGGCTGGTGATGCCACAAAGGGCTAGGGCCCTCTCCCTAGGTAATCTCAGCAAAAAAAATTATGATTTGTTTTCGAGGTGATTTTTAAAAATATGGGTATAAACTATTAAAAAAACTTACTAAATTATTTAATTATTTTTATATGTATTTAATAAATCGATGAAATTTTCTAAGAAATTGAAGATTTTTTTGGCTCATCATCATTGCCTTGTCATGACAATGATAACCTTGTATTGTCGATAGAAGCGAGATATTTAACCTCCGAATTTAACTTTGCCACCATCACCTCTATCACATCCTACTCTTCAAGCTCGGTGAGGCCTAGGGGAGAAATGGTGAGCAACTTAAATGATATCAAATGAAAAGGACAATGCAAATTTAGTCTAGAAGACCTAGCCAAGAAGCCTAACCACTATGAAAACCAACCCAATTTACAATCACTAGCAAGAAATTCATAAAGCTACCTAAGAATAGACAAATATTACACTTAAACAAATAATAAGGACACAAATCTCCATAATCTACAAGTTAATTGCTCTCTAGGCTAGAAAAATGTTCAAAGGAAAGATCATATACATGAATCCAAAATTATAATCACTAAAAGCTTAGGAATTTGCAAATACAATGCGATATTTCAAGAAGGCTTGGAGGTGGATGAAAATATTAACAAAAAAAATTGATCAAATGAACTACGATCAATGATTGAATCCATTAGGAAAGGAGTTACCAAAATTTAGATCAAGTGACCTAATGATAACCAAAAAATACAACATCTACACTATTGTTGCACATTCCACCATAAATTCAGACAAATAATATAACCGTAGATTACATGTATCACTCATTACTCATTAAAACAAGACATTGCAAAATGAAAACACACATATATTAGGATAATTACATAAGATACAAAGAAGTGAAAACGTGTAAAGATTTGAAATTTAGCACTCATACATGTACACACAACACAAACAAATTCTTAGTTACCAAATAATGATCTCCACACTCAAAACCTTCTAACAAAAAACACAACACTTTCTCAACATCCTATAATATTTGTGCTTTGAACTATGAAAGATTATCACTATTCAATTTCTCAAAAATTAGAAAACCAAATTTTCAAATAAGACGACAAAGTTTTCTCAATAATCAAAAGATCTTTATGGAGAGTTTCTTCTTCACTTTATACAATTTCCTTTTCCAAAGGTGCACAAAAAGGTACTAAGAATATTCTCTTAAAGGAAATCAAATACTAGAAAGGAGTCATTTGTCAACATTAAGTGAAAACAAACCATCCACCAATGGGAGGAGGGATAGAAGCATGCTTGGATCATCCTTGTCAAATCAACATGGAAGAAACATATGTTATACTTGGAGCTAAGCCAAATTTGACTTAAAAGTGACACTTGATGAAATAAAAATAAAAATCCATGGAGTGAGCACATGTGCATCCCTGAAATCTAGGAAAAGGAATGAACTAGAAGATGACACTTGGTTGATAAGATTAATATTACACCATTAGATCACCATGATAGTTTATATGCTTGATTTACAGATTAATTAACTTCTCAATGCATCTTGGTGGGGCTCTAATGGGAGAGATGACTAAAAAAACTTTCTAGAAGAAAGCGAGAATAGTCCCAAAGATTAAAAAAGTAAATTTGAAATCATTAGAAAAAAAACGTTAAGAAAAGAAAATCCCAAATTTTTTATGTGAAAATATCCAAGATCTCTTCACCATTCTCTCCAAACTATATATCAATGTAAATCTCTCTTTGATACTTTTCTAATGGTACCAAGTGCAAGTGAAATGTATATTTGAGTCAAAATATATGAGCAAAAATTAAAAACTATGTCGTCTTCTTTCCATAACATCCACAAGTTGATTTTAGAACTAACATAGATTTCCAATTTTAAGCTCATGGTTAGTGCAATGTAGTGGATTACCAAGCTTCGCCACATGTCCACAAGTGTCAGGGTGCATCTCTAAAAAAACTTAAGATCTTGGGGTTTTTATTTGGTCTTCGCCTCTCTCAAACCTTCTCGAGAACCTAAGTGATATGTGATTGGTCCATGTGGACCAATATAATATTCTTAGGTTCTCGAATCTACTCAAAATTTTGGGGTGTCTATGCCTTTGAGATCTTGGGATCCTCGGGATTCCATGCCTTAACCACTTTTCTTCAATACCTTGATCCTTTGAGACTACGAACCACCATCATTAATCTGCATAGACCAATCACAACCTTCCATGCTCTCGGGATTTTATCTCCTCGAGATTAGACTGCTTAATCCTTGTAACCCATGTTTTGTGCCACGTGGCACCATTCACAACCTTTTGCATTTTTGGGTTCTTAGAACCTCAGCAAGACTTAGCTCTATAATCGACAAAGGTTTTTTCTTGGCTTATCTCGAGATCTCATTTTATTGAGTTTTCAATAAACTTTACCTTGTTCTTTATCCAGCTCAACCTTCTAGATTCTTCTTCACCTTCCCATGATCCATTTTTTTCTCTAGTAACTTGAGTTTCAGGGATTTCACCACGTGGAAAAATCTAACTCTAAGAGTTCTACCCCATTTATCTCAAGCTCTTCAAACCCCAACAACTGCGTGATTGGTGCCATGTGGCACGACTCAAGGAATTTCGTGCTTACAAGCCTTCTCTTGCATCCATTTTTCAAGATTTCTCAAATCCCAAAAATTTGGCACATGTCCTTAAGAAAAACGTACATGATCCAACCCTTAGCTATTTTATTCGCTTCACCCAAAAGGTAGCGCAAATGGAGCCTTTTCTTCACTTCATCATCCAAGTTTTCCATATATAAACTTGACCGCATTCCTTCTCCTTGTGAATGTGGGATATCCTCTAAGTGTAAAACCAGAGGTGACCACCATTTTCAAACTATGAACATAAAACATGGATCGGGGTAAATGGATCTTTCATTAAGACTTCCTTTTAAATGGAGACCTCAAAAAAACACGAAGGATGGAATCTAGATGTGATGTGTTAGCATATGGATTTGCATGCATGCAAATGACATGCAACAGTGTGGGAACGAAGTCCCTCCTCAATGAAGGTGAGGCTACCTTTATTGAAAACCAAAATTGTATTTACATCTGTATATTTAAAATTGTATGTGGGGGGTGTTTTGGAACATCAATGGAAAGAAAAGTGAATGAGGGAGATGGAATGGAATGAAGGAAAGGAGTGGAATGGAATGAATTGAAAGAACATGCAAGAGTTAGGTGAAAACAAAGCCTAATATTGCATGAAGAGAAAAGATGAATAACTAACACAAATAAAACGGAGTTTGAGCTAGCTAAACGAGAATGTGTAAAAGGGGACACATGTGAGCAAGTAGATAATCAGAGCTTGATCACTGTGAACTAGAACAACAAATTAATAACGTTGACAATAAGATCAAAGACAATATTTGCATGCAAGATTCAAACACTAACATCTAATGAACATAAGAACATCAAATGTTATAAGAGACAATGAATGGGACACAAATTTCATATTTCATTAACTCCAAAATGTCTTCTCAAAAGAACAAAAAGTTTCTTTCTTTGAAATAAAGCTTGCATACAAAATTATTTTCTTCTCCTCTCTCAAAGTCACCCTTTACAAATGAGCCCCTCACTTCCTTTTATAACCCAAAAGTTGGTTACAAAGTAGTTAGGGTTTTACATGATCATTAAATAAGGCACTTAAGTGACCTTTGAATTTTTCAAACCAACTTTATTAAAGACAACCAAAAATAGAAATCGCTTAAGTTATCCACAGTTTCCCGAAAGCAAATAACAACATCCTTTCCTTAAAAACCCACTTTTTAAAATATAAAATAATAACCAGTGCATTATCCATTGAAATGGGGTCCGCCTATCTCAAACGTATGAGAAATGGACTCTCCCACTTCATTAGATACCAAGAAAATTATCCCCCTAAACCGCTGGTGAAATAGGATCTGCTTTGCTTTTGCCAGTTGAAAGGATCTAAACCTTCCCAAAGTTTCAAACATATTTTCTTCTTTTGGAGGTTCACTTGGTCAAAGAATAGCCTCACAAAATACCTGTAATTCAAGAATCCTACTTGGCATATCATATAAATTAATAATCTTTGATTGAGCGTTCTCAAATAAGTTCTTTAATTTGATGCATTGCTCCATTGAAACTAATGAGAAATTGTTGGTGGAAGTGTACATGTCCTTAAACAATTGTGAAAATTGCTCTTCCACTGTTCCGATGAACACCTTTGATTATGCTCATTTACGAGGTTGCAAGGAATCTCAGCTATGAATTCTTGAATCAAGGCGAGTGAAGTGAAGGCTTCATTGCATATGCTCTCATAATGGATCATAGAATCCTCGAGAAGTGTCTTCCTTGATTTGAGATGTAGACACCAAAGAAAACATGTCCCTCGATGTTCAAATTTGAGAATTCCTTCAATGGCTAAAATTGAGGATTCCATACTCGTCATCTCCTACAAACTGGGCAATATCTCATCCAAATTTGATATATTAGAAATAAAGGTTTCTTTGAAAGAATTGGATCAAGATACGCACTAACATCTTCATGGAGCTTAACCGCGGTCTTGATCATCCCTTGGCCTAAAACGAGAATCTCTGAAAGCCAAGTTTTAGTGACATGGCCTAATGTGTTTATTTCTTTTGACAAATTGAGATTTTCTTCATCAAGGGCAGCCACTGCATCAGGTACTAGGAAAGTGGATGATATGGGATTTATCAAATGTTGAACATATTCCACCAATTGATTCTTTTCGGCCTTGAGTTGAGATTTCTGAGACTTATATTTCTCAAGTCTCTTAAGCATGATATAAATTGAATCTTGAGCCATCGCCATGTCACTTTCTAATGTGGACCTCCCAATTCCAAGTCTAGAAACTTCATAATCAACAGGTGTCATGGTATCACACTCCTTATCAACTTGTGGGATGGCGAGATCTGCAAATCTATTTCCATCATTATCCACCATTATTCGAGAAAGCACCTTAGGCTTCTTAGGAATGACATAATTCAAAAGTTTGAAAAGGGCATCAAAATCAATGTCAATTACGTTGACAAACCTCTTCCTTTTCTTAACCTCATAATCAACCTAGGAAGGAGTATCGTGCACTATTTTCGCATACAAAATCCTAGAGCTTGAATCAATATTCTCATTATTCTCGACATCATGAGATCCTATAAGAATCCTATCCACGACCTCGATTTGAGGAGAAATAACCTCAATATCCACCTCCTGATCATTCGGGAGATTTTGGGAAATTTCTTCATGAACTGTAGGTTCCGAAGTATTTGATATTTGGACTACCTGCACCTGAGTGGATGCTTGTTCAAAGCATGGCTGAGGATCATTTGCCACGAGCTTCTGAGCACTATTAACAATGTGGGTAGAAGAATCTCTACTTGAAGTAGAAAATCCTGATACACGCTCTCTTCCTTCACCGGGGCTAGGGTCTTTAGATTTTTCTCCTCGTGGCACATTACTCGGCGAAGTGGATTTTGGCAACCACTCCTTTCTTGCTTGTTGTGTATGATTGGATGGTATGGAGGTTGATCGAGAAGGGGCTTTGGTTGAATGAAGACCTCCTCGTGTTGGCAATTTTTGTGATCCTGAAGTATGATCTTGAATTGATTGTAACTTGGCAAGTTATCTGTCGTACCAAGATATGCTTCTTTCAAGAATCAGTTGATTCTTGCTATCAAGAGAAAATTCATCTCTTTTGGTCCAGTCGATTTGAGGCAATGGGGTAAAAGTAATTGCATCATATGAGGGATCAATGACATCTTCATCATCATTTACGAAGGAATCGGGAGGGTTCTTGATGCGGAAGGCCTTGATCTGAGAAAGTTTTAGGCGAGAAAACTCTCATCTTCTTACTTCATGTTCGCAGAGCAATGCAGCCTAGAAATATTTTATGGTGGGGTTATGTTGATACTTTGCTTCAAGAGTCTTTCGCATATATCCATTGATATCAAAATGGGCTCTCTTCACATATGGATGAATTGTGATGAGAGCAAACTCTTTTTACATGAGTTGTGCACTGAAAAGATTTGGACATTGGTATTCGCCGATTTGGATTGGGAAATGAATTCCCGAATGGTTCTTTTCACTGAGAAGACAGTGAACTTGGAATAATTGTCGTGTAAGGTCCATTAATGCCCATCTATCACTGACGTACTTAGGAAGCTTCAACAGAGAACCAGCAAAGCCACTCACGCGAATGTAGGAAAATGATGAAAATTGAATAAACTAGGTTCCCCATTGGGAAATGAAATTCATGGCTTCTTTAGAAAATCTTTCCTCTGTATTCTAATTCAAGTTCGAATCACGCGGAAGGTGAATGCATCGTTGACTCTTCTAAAATGGTGAGAGCTATTTTTGAAACTTAGTTGTGGGTAATAATGGAAAACATTGTTTAATGGCCCCATGAATCCTCTTGTTTCGAGTCCAGAAAATAGCTTTCTTCTTGCTACTACATAAGTCAGATACAATGTCATGTAGAAGCATCCAGTCATCTTAACTTCTATCAATTGTTTGTGAAGGGTATTATTGATGGTGGTGGCCCAATCCACAAACTCTTTCTTGGCAAGGATGATACAAATAAAATGATACATCCATGGGTGGAAAATCCTAGCAGAGGGTAAACCAAAACCCGGGCTTAGGAGAGTAATCATGTCCCCAATTTCTTCTACAAACTCAAAGCGTTACAATTCTTTTGGAAGCCGGTCAATTTGAGGCCTCTTGGTCACTAAACAGTTGTTATCAACCATCTTGCTCCATCTCAGGGGTTCTTCATCCCAAAATTCTTGTGCTGACTGGTGAGTGATATCCGCATTCTCGGGGAAGTCAGGTATGCTGAGCAATTCCTCAATGTGCTCTGGTGTGATTAAGAAGAAAGGCTCGTGATTATCTTTAAAAATTCCTCGCCTCTCAGGATCATAATGTTCTCGCATGCTGGCGATAACCAATTACGGACAATGCACCGAGACGGAAATGCTACTCTTTGGCTTGAGGTAGACCACTATGGTAAAGCCTATCTCGAGAATATGGTTTTGCCTTGATTTTCACCCGTTCACGAGAATTGTTGCACATTTATGTGACCTAGATTTGTAGACGTGATATTGTCGTATTGACTTAATGGGGCCCGGGAGGGATGATTCCTTGGAGTTCGTAGTTGAGTGTAGACTTATTCGATTTCTCCACTGGCTTCCTTGATCTTCCTCTGATTTGTTAGATTTCTCGGCCATTATGAATTTCACAGAAGAATGACTCGGGCACGTAAAACAATGCAAGTGGGGTCGGGTCTCAGTCTTTGAAACCCCCACTAATGCTAGAAAAATATGACTCATTTTATTATTATTATTATTATTATTATTATTTTAATAATAATAATAATAACAGTCCCGGTTACAAATTTTTAAAATGTGAATACAAAAAAATATCGAGACTAAGCTCAAATTCTAGATCGGGCAACAATAATATTCTTTTTTTTTTAAATCTCCCGATTATATTGATTTTATGCAAGACCAATTTTAATCATTTCTTTTCCTCGCCTGCTCCAAGTTGTTTGGCATGGAAATTACTCGATTTTCTGATAAATACTTTGAACTTGCAATTTCCTTGTGTTGGCATTTGTACGCGTGATATTATTTAATAGCCCGAATTGTTTGGTTAAACTTCAGCCTCTGTAATGCATGGTTTTCTCCTCTTTGCTGAAACGTGGATCTCCTTAACAGGACAGACAAATGCCCTTTTGTTGTTTTAGACTGTTCTGCTTATGACAAATGCATGGAAAATGATTCAAAACAAAAATTCTCTCCCCCGCCATGGCCTTTTTGCTTGGATCAGTGTCTTGTTTGCTCATGCGTTGATTTTCTCTTTGCCCAATGGCTGCATTTTGGAAGTTTACTGGTCTAGAGAATGCATGGAAATTTGTTCTTGTTTTCTTCCTTTCAAAACAAATGTATTAAAATTATTTACAACTTCTGCATGTTGTGTGGGATCTTCAGTTGTTCCTTGGGCTGCGTGGGAATGTTATTGGTGCCTGAAGAATGCGTGGAAATTGGTATTCTTTGTCTTTTTATAACTTCTTGCCTTTTTAGTGCCCAACTCCCTTTGTTGTCCTCCTTACGCCAATGCATGGGTAATGATTTCCCTTGTCTTTTGTTGTCTTTTTCCCCATGCGTGGTGTATTTCCTTGTTGGTGGGCATTGGAAAATCTATTCTTGTTTTCTTCACTTCAAAACCTGCGCATTTCTTTGTCTTTTCTCTCACCTACTGCCCTCCCTCCTATGTGTGGAAGCTTTATCTTTGTTGTCCCCTTGGCTGATTTGGATTGTCCTCTTGTTTAATGCATGGAAATATTTTTATGTTGTCCTCCTTTGCTAATGCATTGAAAGCTTTCTATGACTATCCTCTTGTATTTCTCCTTCACAATGGCGTTCACAGTTTGAGGAATGTGATAAAAATATTATTATGCTTCTTAGAAGAAGTAAGAAGCAATTTAGAAAGCTTCGTATGACTCTTTCCAATGAGTTTGGCAGAGGAATTTATGAGGGTTAACCCGACTTCCCCTCTTCCCGGGTAGTGGAATTAATTGCAGGGGAAATGGGGAAAGCAACGACCAATTACCAATGGGAATGGTAAAGTGGGCTGACAATCTCTGTTTAATTTCCCCATGTGGGAAATCGGGAGATTTTTTTCCCGTTTTCCAATTTATTAATTTGGAAATTGGGGGAAGAAATCCCATGAGCGGGATTTAAAGCAATTTTGCCAGGAAAGGGGAAATCGAGCCCAGGAAGCCAATTTGGCATCCCCGACAATGGGAAGCGGAAGCTTATTTTTCCCCGGCAAAAACTTGTCGAATGAATTTTAATTAACATTTATTTAATTAAATACTCCAAAGTTATTAAAAATTAATTTTATTAAACAAAGAGTAATCAATTAATTAATTAATATTTAACACGACTTGAGACCTGGTGGGAGGAGTTCTCGCCAGAAAAGGACGAAACGAAGACCAGAACGATCAGAAAAATGAGACGGTCGTGATGAAAGTGACAAACCACGCAAAGTAACACTTTTGAAAAATTACAAAATTTCTATTTTTTATTTTTATATTTTTTTTATTAATTTTGCGCAGTCAAAATTGGCGATAACAATTGACTCTAAGCTGGGGACAAGGACTTCATAGATGCAACAAGAAACCTGGACCAAAATATTCATGAACATGATCCCGAAATGATGGGGCACAAAAATGGTGATACAAAAGAGGTGACCGAAAGGCGGGGAAAAGAAACAAACCAAAATCTTAATTACTTACGTACATACAAGGAACAACCCGTTTTCAATTTTGATCGTGCTTGAGTTATTGCCTTTGTAGGGCAAAGGCAATTGAGTTCCATCGGGACACACCAAGTAATAGGTACTATCTCCATAGAAATGTCTGATTTTGAAAGGGCCTAGCCACAATGAATCAAACTTCCCATGCTTTCCTTTTCGGTTCACGTCTCTTGTCCCAAAGAAGAACCAAGTCATTGATTTGGAATTTCCTCTCTTTGGTTTTCCTGTCAAACAACCTCTTTACCTTGGATTGATGTTCTTCAATCCTATTTTCCACTTGACTTCTTGTTCCTCAAGTTTTCTTAGGAACATGATCCTTTTATCTAATGCATTGGCGAAGCATTCATCATCAACTGCTTGGGATAATTTTAATGTTGGTAACTCCAGTGTGATGGGAATTTGAGCATCGGTTCCATACAAAATTTGAAATGGAGACATCCCAATTGCTCTTTTGGGAGTTATGCGGTCAGCCCACAATGCATCATATAACTTTTTGTGCCAAGTTCTTTGATTTTATTCTACTAACTTGTGCACAATAGTAATGATGTTCTTGTTACTAGATTATGTCCTGACCATTTCCCTAAGGGTAGTAATCTGATGAATGAGACAAAGATATCCCATACCCATGAAAAAAACCTATCATCTCTGCAGAAGAAAAATTTGAGGCATTTTTCTGTCATGATCTTGTGTGGAATTCCATAATGACCAATATATTTTCTTTGATGAAGTCACAGATTACCGCAATAGATGTTTGTTTCATTGGTATAGCTTCTACCCACTTTGTAAAGTAGTCAGTTTTGGTGAGCACATGAGTATGACCAGCACTAGAATTAGGATTTAGATCCCTGATGAATTCTAAACCCCATTGTTGAAAGGGTTCTTCAATGACAATTGGCTTTAAAGGCAAAGCTTCCAATTTTGGTCTTCTAACAAATTGTTGACAAGCTTCACATTTTGTCACCCATTTCTGAGCATCGGAAAACATAGTGGGCCAGTAATAATGTGCTCACAAAATTTTATGGGTTTTCACTGGGCCAGAGAAATGACCACCGCAAGCATGATTGTGAAAATCTTCCAACAACCTAGGTTGTTGCTCTTTATCAACACATCTGAGGAACATGCCGTCAATTCCTTTCTTGAACAAAGTGTTGTCCCAAATGACGTACCTGGAAGCTCTTAGTTTGATAGCACATTTCACCTTAGTGCCGATTCTCGGACACTTGCCATATGTGAGAAAGTAGGCTATATCAGAATACCATTCGTCCTTGTATCGACAAAACTACCGGTGGTAAATTTTCCTCAACTAGTTCTTCTTCGAGTCATCTCATGGCTCACTTTCGTGATGAGTTGGCAGATTCCTCTTCCTCGAACCAACTTGGTAGGTTTGATATCCAAATCATATTCCCGGATCTTGGAGACATAATTACCTCTTTTAGATTCTAGTTCTGTTGTGTCAAAGATCGATTTAACGACGGTTATGCGGAACTAAGACTTTGGTATGTGAATTCAACACATAGTACCTAAAGTTTTCAAGGCTCTCACCACGTGTACACATGCCTCTCGAGGGGGCATGATTGAGTTCATGTTTCTTGAATGCAGAACTCATGAATGTAATAGGAGATTCGATTCCCTCTTAATTGTGTTGAGTCGGGATGGTAGAGATTGTGTGTAGTGAAGCATAGCAATAGATTATGAAATCCTTTTTAAAATCAGACACACCGATGTAGGTGCTTTTTTTGCAATAGCGCCCTTGATATTTTTAAATGCCTCTCTACCTTCCTTTGACCATTTGAAGGATTATTTTCCTTTCATCATATCAGTAATTTCTTTAGTCATCTCGGAAAAATCTAGCACGAACCTTCTCAAAAAATTCACCTTCCCAAAGAATGAGTGGACTCTAAGCTTATTTTTAGGCAAGGAAGATTCTTGATAGCTTGAACATGCTCAGGATCGATCTTAGTTCCTTCCTTAGAAATAATATGACCTAGGAGTTTCCCTTCTAGTAACTCGAACACAGACTTTTTTGGATTTAGAGAGATCTTATGAAGTCTACACCTTTGCAATATTTTCTCTAAATCTCTTAGGTGATCTTCTCGCTTCTTTGAGAACACTGTCAAGTCATCTAGGTATATCACAATGATCTTTTCTTTATAATCTGTGAATGCCATATCCATAGCCCTTTGAAAAGTAGCACCGGCATTGATCAAACCAAAAGGCATTCTTCTATACGCGAACATACCCTAGGGGGTGGTGAACATAGTTTTATGTTGATCTTCTCTAGCCACTTCAATCTAATTATAACCAGAGAAACCATCTAGCATGGATAGCATTTTGATCAGTTAATGCCTACGAGAATATGTTCCATGACCCGGGTGGGTAGTTATCTTTCAAGGAAGCTTGATTAAGATTACGAAATCCATGTAAATCCTAATTTCTCCATTTTTCTTGCAAACTAGTACAATATTAGCTATCCAGGTCGAATGTCAAATAGGAAACACTATCCACGCATCTAACATCTTTTGAACTTCATGAAATATTGTTCTGCAATCTTGGGATTATATTGTCTTTGATTTTTCTGAAGGGAACTACACCAGGCTTCAAGGGTATGGCATGCTCCACTTCCCTGGGTTGGAAAGACTTCAAGTCTTCATATGAGTAAGCCAAGACGTCAACATATTTGGTAAGGAGGCTTATGAATTTATTGCGCTCCTCAGGTGAGCAACACTTACCGATGTTGACTAGGCAAGATTTATCCTTGGTACCGATGTTAACTTGCTCATAGTCAGTAGAATTCATAGGTCCTACCTACTCTTTCTCTTTGATAAACTTGTCATGTTTATCAAAAATTTCTTCAAGTGAAACCAATCCTTTGGGAATTTTATTTCCTTTGAGTTGAATGATGCCATCACCAGGATCTTCATTCTCAACTCCTTGAATGGGTGAGGTCATCGATTCGCAAAACGCAGAATCACTTCCTTCAAAGTACAATTGTTCAAAATTATCCCTCTTTTCCAATAAAGCTATAATTGTTTGATCATCATTAAATACTTGTCATTTTTTCATTTTAAAGAACGCTTGGCCTAAAAACCATTTCAATGGTGTATTTGACTTGATCAAACTCTGAATGTGGAATCATTAATGAAGTTGATACTACTAGAGAATCTACTTTGTCATTCTTTTCACGAGGGACATATTTTATGGAAAAAGCATCAAAGACTTCTATCGCATCCCACACTTTATTTCTGTAGTGTCTCAAATGATCATTCTTTACCTGAAACTGATTTCTTACTTGTTTCACGATCAATTCCGCATCTCCAAAGACTTCCAAATTTTTGATCCCTTTCTCCTCTGCAACTTGGAGGCCAAGGATTAATGCCTCGTATTCTACAGTGTCGTTAGTATTTGAAAATTCAAGTTTGTAGGAAAAAAGAAATATTTTACCATTTGGAGATATGAGCACCACTCCTGCACAATAACCCATCGAGAAACAACTTCCATCGAACTCAAGAGTCCATATCTCATTGGAATCTTGGCAAGTGATTTTAGTGCAAAATCACAGCACCCCCAAATGAGTTATGGATATGCTTTTCTAAGGTAAGGTCATTTGGTGTGATTTACATAACATTGGATCATTACCCAAGCTATGGGACTTGCAAATGGGAATGATCCTCTAGAGAAGGCTGGTTCCTCTTCCTAAACTACACCGCCACAAGCTACTCCAGTCTGAGACAAACTAAAGCTAACCTAATCTAACCATTCTAAGGAACCAAGAAGAGAGAAAGAGGGAAAAATAGAGCCTACACTAAAGTGGTGATACACTAGCAAAGGAAGCAAGATATTTTGTTGAGGGAGAAAGAAAGAAAAAATGGAGATGAGGGAGGTCGATGAAGTAACACAACCCGGATCTTCAAATTCACAATTAAACTCCACGAAACACAACACTTTGCACCTACAAATGTGAAATACATGCACATAAAAATAAATCTAGAAGGGAAAGGCATGGAGAAACAACAAAACGATGCAAAGGGTTGAAGAACACCACAAAAACCCATTTTTATTTCTCTAGAAGGTGCACAAATCATTACATTTCTGGAATAGAGGCATAAATACATTTGTTAGGCATAGGAGAAGGTTTGGTGGTTAAAAATGGCATCGAGAAACAAATTTGACAGAGTTTCTCTATGCCCAGAATGTCTCTCCTTCTCAAATGAGAAGTGTTACAGTATATATAGAAAGAAAAGAGAGAGAAGAGGGAAAATTCAAATCCTATTTCAACCACCTCGGGATATGCATTGAATCCTGTCTTGAAGATTCAAATGCCATCAATCAATGCCCCCTTTCAAATCCACCCCAAATATGTCGATTCTGGCTCCCTCTGTCTGTCTAGCATGTTGAAGAAGAATGGCAGATCAAATCGAATTAGATCTGGTAGCTGAGAAAATCAGATTCTGTATTAAAGGCCTAAAGATGTTTCTCCATGGTTCACCTACAAGGACTTAAGAAAAATTATTTTTTATCTTTTCATGGTGTAAAATATGTCGAGACGCTTCTAATCGTGTCATATTTGCAATATTTCGATCCCAGGTCAAAGGATATTCACCTCGAAGTTAGTATCGAGTTCGTATAAATGGGCGGGAAAAAAATTGAAAAACGGGTCCTCTTTTGATATGGGACACGTGGTAGCAGATTAGAGCAAAAATTGGGTTCTGGGTCCATAATTTATCCTTTTTCCACAAAAATGCAAAACTCAAAAAAACCCCATGGCCCCGCTGCTCCGCTTGGACACGTGGAGCCCTGGCGCTTGTTCGAGCCTCTCCTTTTGGATTTCAACTTTGGAGAAGCACCGCGCTAACATGTGGCTCTCTCCACTGTCTCCTCCATACTTAGTCGATTTTTGGACTCTTTTTGAACTGTTTTGAGCCCGAAGACTTCGAATCTTTTCCGTTTCTTCTTCTTGAGCCTCTGGTTCTTCTGACACTGCTCGGCCTCCTTCCCCGACCCTTCCTTTTTTTTATTTTAGAGCCTGCTCGAGTCTGTCAAATAGATTTAAGACACGGATTTGTGCGATAGATTTGTTTCTTCTCTTTCTTCTCGCACAGGGTTGTTTAAACTTTCGCAGGCCCCGCCATTCCATTGTAGAGTCCCTTTGCAACTAGTTTGCAAGATTTAAACGTGTTTTCTCTTATTCTTTTTGTGCGGGGTCGTGGCCGATCCAATATTTTTCCCGGGGGTGAAATATGGATAACAATTTGGTGACTCACAGGGACATCTGCCTGCTAGATGAAGAGACCAGTGGCCTTGAAGCATCCATTGGGCATGGAGTCTGCTTGATAAACATGAAATTGATCTGAACTTTTGAAGATCTAATCCCTGAGCCACTATGAGCCTGATTGTATGCCTTTTCTATGTTTTGTCTGACCCTGAGTCTGCACTCTCAATTTTCATAAGGAAATCTTGGAAATGGAATTTTTGAGAGTAGAAAATTGTTTTAACTCTGGGGCTTTCATCTATCCCTAAAATGGACTGTTTTGAAATGAATTTAGTTGCTTTGCATTTGTTTTCTTTGAAGATGGCAACTATTACAGGTAACTATGAGTTTCCCTGCTATGAATACTGAAGAGCCTGGCTTTATGCACCTTTGGAGCAATGTGAACAAAACTTATATATAGAGACCAAATCATACATGCCTCAAATGAGACATGCAGAGTGTGCATAAGCACTTCTTCTATTGAAACAAAGTCTACTCCTACTCCTACACTAACCAGAGAGAAAGAATGCTAAACAAAGCCTACTACAAGCAGGGAGAAGTAGCTTCCCTTTCTCAAGAGGGGCAGCCATGCAAATGATTTGACACTAAATATAGTTACTGTATGAGTGAAAAACTGACAATAAGCCGGTCCTCCACCCAAATCATCAAGGTATCGAATTAATGGAAAATACCTCCTCAAGCTGACTTGCATTCGACTCCTAGAGGTATTGATGATGACCCTTGGTGCTTTGGTATTCATCCTCATGCCCTGAAGTAGGCATGACTGGTTCTGGCTTCTCCTTTGGCTCTAATGAAGCCAAGTACCTAATTGGGCACAGTCTGATCCTTTGGATGTGCCCATTTCTCTTAAATTCAACTCCAAAAATGGAGTCTTCTTATGGACCTTCTTGGGTGGATGGTGTGAGAGAGATGATGACATCCTCCTGCCTTTTCTCTTCCTCCTCCTTTGAAGAACATGGAAGATCAAGATCTTCCAACCTTGGTTCCAGAGGGCCATTATGGAATGCAGGTTGTTGCACTTGGATGTTCTCCTTCATGGTAGTAGGTTCGTGTGCTTGGAAGGTTGAAGATGGAGGAAAAAATGATGTTATCTCCTCAGGATCCTCTTCATTAAAGCAATCTTCCAAGTCTGACAGCAGATCTGCCTCCTTGTTGTCCTGTTGCATGTGCTCTACCTCCTCCATGGTGCCTTCCTGATCTGTAACTTGATCACCATGGCTCCCTTCACTCTCAAACATGAAGTTTGAAAGATCAAACTCTTCTTCAACATCAGATCTTGAAGGGGATGAAGTGGGAGGAAGAACTGAAGGTTCTTTTGTAGCCTGCTCCACACTTGGGGCCTCTAAAACTGTATGGTCCTCCTCCTCTGCTGAAAATTCAAACTCAGCCACCACTAGCTCTTCAAATTTGACCTCCTCTATTGGCTTGACCATCAAGGGGATCTTTGTAGACCCAAATCTAGCAGCCCAACTCATCAGATTGTTGGTTATTTCTTTTCTGTTGGACTCCTCTTCTCATTGTCCTTGACTAGATTCTTGAGTATCTTCCCAACATGGACTTGGGAAAGCAAGAGGAGTGGTAGGTTGGGGTTCAACCAGATTTGCAATTGTTTGTGGTGGGGAGGGAGGTGGAACTTCTTGTTTGTTCGGAGGGGATGACTGTTTGGAAGGGAAAAGGGGAGAAGAACTAAAATGGGATGGAAGACTAGGGGATGGAGAAATGGATTTCACACTTGGGGAGCATACAATGGGAAGCTTGGAAATTGAAGCTCAAATTGAGATGGTGTTGCTTGAGGAGTGGAGAGAAAATTACCGAGATAATGGTGTAGGATTTATCCATTGACAAGGTTGTCTAGCACCAAATTCATAGGCCTATATCTCTTCGTCCATTGTTCAATTTGGGGCAGCATTCCAATCATGAAGTCTAGCTTCTCGAGGGTTGTAATGTCTTGGAAAATGGCCTTCGCATGGACAAGGTGCCTTGATCCAATATTGAATGCCTTCATTTTTTCTATGGCCCTAGAGGCGCACCATGCTAGCCTCCATTTTTTGAATCTTCTCCAAAGAGACCAACATCTTCCATTTGATTGTTGTCATTATATGCATATCCCTGTTCCTGATAAGCTTCATGGCCAAACTAGTTTTGGCATTATCTTGTCATGGATAGGTATAGTGATTTTGAATCTGCTCATAATGTTGATTTGGAGGAGTTGTGAAAAGCATTAGAGGTGGAACATATTGTTGCTGCAAGTGTGAGTTCCATGAAGGGAATGAAGTCATGATTGCATAACCTTGTGGAATGGGATAAAATGAAAGAGATGAAAGAAGAAAATGGATGAAAATGAGTTGAAATGGATGGAAAAGGTCTGCAACTCAGAGAATGGGTTTTTAACCAGATGGAGTTGCCAGATGTGCTTGCATGTGCTTCAAAAAGCTAAATCCCACCAAGAACACATCAACTTGATGAAATAAAGTGAAAACCTCATGTTCCACCAGGCGTGCCATAATCTGTTAGTGTGAAATTGCTGCACCCCCAAATGAGTTATGGATTTGTTTTTCTAAGGCAAGGTCATTTGGTGTGATTTGCATAACATTGGATCATTCCTAAGGTTTGTGGGACTTACAAATGGGAATGATCCTCCAGAGAAGGTTGGTTCATATTCCTAAACTACCTACCATGAGCTACTCCAGTGCAGGAAAACTAAATCTAGCCTAATCTAACCATTCCAAGGAACCAAGGATAGAGAAAGAGGGAAAAAAATAGAGCCTACACTAAAGCGGTGATACACCAGCAAAGGAAGTGAGATATTATGTTGAGGGAGAAAGAAATAGAAAAAATGGAGATGAGGGAGGTCGAACAGAAGTAACATGACCCAGATATTCAAATTCTCCATTAAACTCCACGAAACACAACATCCTACACCTACAAATGAGAAATACATGCACAAATACAAATCTGGAAGGGAGAGGCACGAAGAAACAACAAAACAATGCAAAGGGTTGAAGAACACCACAAAAACACGCTTTTATTGCTCTAGAAGGTGCACAAACCATTACATTTCTGGAATAGAGGCACAAATACATTTTCCAGGTGTATGAGAAGGTTTCTTTGCTCAAAAATGGAATTGAGAAACAAATTTGACATAGTTTCTCTATGCCCAGAATGTCTCTCCTTCTCAAATGAGAAGTGTTACAATATATATAGAAAGAAAATAGAGATAAGAGGGAAAATTTGAATCCTATTTCAACCACCCCGTGATATGCATTGAATCCTGTCTTGAAGATTCAAACACCATCAATCAATGCCCCCTTTCAAATCTACCCCAAATTTGTCGATTTTGGCTCCCTCTGTATGTCTAGCGTGTTGAAGAAGAATGGCGAATCGAATCGAATTAGATCTAGTAGCTAAGAAAATTGTATTCTGTATTAAAGGCTTGAATATGTTTCTCCATGGTTCACCTACTAAGGCCTGAGAAAATTGATTTTTATCTTTCCATGGCATAGAAGACGTCAAGACGCTTCTAACGGTGTCAGATTTACAATATTTCAAGCCCTAAGTTGAAGATATGCCCCTCGGAAGTTTGTAACGAGTCTATACAAATGGGCAGGAAAATAATTTGAAAAATGGATCCCCTTTTGATATGGGACACGTGGCAGCCAAATTAGAGAAAAAATCAGGTTCGTGGGTCCGTAATTTATCCTTTTTCTACAAAAAATGCAAAACTCAAAAAAACCCCTGCGGTCTCGTTGCTCTGCTTAGACACGTGGAGCCTTGGCACTTGTTCGAGCCTCTCCTTTTGGATTTCAACTTTGGAGAACTGCCACACCGACACGCGGCTCACTTGTTGTCTCCTCCATACTTAGTCAGTTTTGGACTCTTTCTGAATTGTTTTGAGCCCGAAGACTTCAAATCTTCACCATTTCTTCTTCTCAAGCCTATGGTTATTCTGACACTTCTCGGCCTCCTTCCTCGACCCTTCCTTTTTTATTTTAGAGCCTACCCAAGTCTGTCAAATAGATTTAAGACATAAATTCACGCAATAGATCCGTTTCTTCTCTTTCTTCTTGCACAGGGTCATTTAAAATTTTGCAGGCCCTACCATTCCATTATAGAGTCCATCTGCAACCAGTTTACAAGATTTAAACATGTTTTCTTTTATTCTTTCTAGGCGGGGTCGTGGCTGACCCAATATTTTTCCTGGGGGTGAAATATGGATATCGGTGATCTCGGGGGTATGAATTTCGCAGTCATCATATAATTACCCATACATGAGCCTTGGAAAAGTATCTGTGCGTGAGGATCCTCAGTTTTAGTTACCGTGAACTTTGCCTGAGCTTCGGCATTAGCTTCTTCATTTCACCATTGATAGGGATCATAGCATGAGACCAATCCATTTGAATCTCTCCACCTAGATCTCTACAAAATTTCCTACTCAACAACATACCATATGAAGCGGGAATGTCAGAACTAAAATAGTTACCTTAACTCACTTTTGAGGGAATTGGGCTAAAACCATTTGGGTGTCTTTAATCTGCCCGATCAGAGGAACTTGCTTGGTTTCCATGGAGTAACACGATCTGAATGTTCTTGTACAATTCAAACCAAGAGAATGTGCTACTTTTTCTAGCATCACATTATCCAAGGCTCTAGAGTCTATAATACAATTACTTAATTTGCATCCGTTGATCAGAAAGGACACAAATAAAGGTTCAATCTTTTCATTTGAAGGTGTAGTGGCTGCCACAATATTTTGAGTTTTCCCATCTTTGGGAGTTTTCAAAATTCCTTTGGAGGAATGAATAGTAGAGTCACCTTTGATAAATTGGACCAATTTCTCGAGTTGATCCTTATTGGACTTCAAGTACTCTTCTGTGACATGGAAATTTTTGTTTTATTCATATGATCAATGATATCAAATTTGGGAAAAGTAATCATACTTGATGTTTCAGATACTAGTTCTTTCGAACTTGATGATGGCACACTTTTGACCTTCACTTCAGGCTTGGTTGATACTGATGTAGAAGAAGAAACTTTCTTCGTAGCTGATTTATCTATGGATTGACTCGGAAAAGGTTCTCCTTTCTTTAAGATAGTTTTGACCTTAGGAGTCTTAGCTATCTTTGATTCTTTGGAAGCTTCTTTAATTTTGGATTCTTTAGAAACTTCCTTGGAAACCTCTTTATCTCCCGCCTTAGTGGTATTTTGCTCCTTTTTCTGAGAGCATGTGAAGACAGTGAAAGACTAACTATTCATATCTTCTATAATTTCTTCGTATTTGTCTTCTTCTTCTTAACGGTACTCAAAGAAATGATTATTACTTTCTCCCTCAGGATCTTCAACTTCAGGTTCAGATGTTCTAGAATCCAGCTCTTCCTCATCAACCTCGACGACTTCAACTTCATCGTCACTTTCTTCAATGACATCACATTTTGAGTTAGTTATGGGAGCTTCTTCAATAGCAAGCCTCGTCGGAGGACCTGCAATCCTGGCTTTGTTGGGAATGTATCCTTTTCTTAGGATGTCTTTGTAAGGAGCAAGTTTACTACTTTGAGAAACTTGCTTTTTCAAAGCCAGCACATCATTAGCCAACTTATTAAGTATAGCTTCTGAAGCATTGGGAGTTTCTTGACCCTTTCCCTTGAGGGAAGTTTTCTTGAATTTTCTTGCCATGATTAAGTCATCCTCAATTTCTATGGCCAAGGATTGAGCAAGTTCCAAAGTATCCACTCTAGCCCTTCTTAGTTAATAGCACACTTCTGGTTGTTGTGCATTAATAAAGAAACATTTTTGTCCATCAAGGTTTGGGTGAATCCCAACAGGAACTTTATTCACCATTTTGTTGAATTTAGCCACGAAGTTCCTCATGGGTTTTGTTGGTTCTTTCTTTGCCTGAGATAGTTGGGCAAGAAGGGCATGTTCATCTTCTGCCATTTTGAATTGATCTTCAAACTTAGTTTTCATATCATTCCAATTTGTAATGCATCCATTTGGCAGATGATGAAACCAATCTGCAAAGCAACATCATGCAATGTTTCAATGAAAAGGCGAATAGCAACATCTTCATATTCTACCAACAAAACAACACATGCAGTGAAAAAGGTAGAAATATGGTCATCTGGTGATGTCTTCCCGTCTCCATCAAACTTGGGAAGAATCTTTCTCGATCCTCGCAGGATTTCATGTCGAGCTGGTAAGGCCAATGGGCCTATGGAATTTCCCCATGGTACGTTGACTGCCATTTTGGGAAAGGTGGTATGCGAAGGTAAAACAATGTGAGCAAGGACAAGTGCTTGAATGGTAGTGATTCCTTCCTTGCTTGCTTTTTCGAGACTTGGTGCAAAGCTTGCAGATCTACGAGGTGTGTTCTTCTTTAGAGGAGATAACTTGAAACTAAACTTTCTTTCAAAGTCAAAAATGGGATTAGATCGACCTTTAGCTTTTTCTCCTTGTGTAAAATTCTTTGCTTCCAGTTTGAAATCTTTATTGTGAAGGGATCACTGACATGTTCTAATCACCTCTAGACTTTTCTCTTCGGTCTCTTTCTTTCTTTTGACAAATTGATATTTTCTTCATCAGGGGCAGCCACTGCATCAGGTATTGGGAAAGTGGATGATATGGGATTTATCAAATGTTTAACATATTCCACCAATTGATTATTTTCGTCCTTGAAAGCGAGAGAGTTCTAAGACTTATATTTCTCAAGTCTCTTAAGCATGATATCAATTAAATATCGATCCATTGCCATGTCACTTTCTAATGTGGACCTCCCAAGTCCAAGTCTAGAAACTTCATAATCAGCAGGTGTCATGGCATCACGCTCCTTATCAACTTGTGGGATGGCGAGATCTGCAAATCTGTTTCCGTCATAATCCACCATTATTCGAGAAAGAACCTTAGGCTTCTTGGGAATGACATCATTCGAAAGTATTAAAAGGGCATCAAAATCGATGTCAATTGCCTTGAAAACCCTCTTCCTTTTATTAACCTCGGAATTATACTAGGAAGGAGTATTATGCACTTTTTCTGCATACAAAATCCTAGAGCTTGAATCAATATTCTCATTGTTCTCGACATCATGAGATTCTATAAGAATCCTATCCACGACCTCGATTTGAGGAGAAATAACCTCAATATCCACCTCCTGATCATTCGGGAGATTTTGGGAAATTTCTTCATGAACTGTAGGTTATGAAGTATTTGATATTTGGACTACCTGCACCTGAGTGGACGCTTCTTCAAAGCATGTTTGAGGATCGTTTGCCATGAGATTTTGATCACTATTAACAATGTGGGTAGAAGAATCTCTACTTGAAGTAGAAAATCCTGATACACACTCTCTTCCTTTAGGGGCTAGGGTCTTTAGATTTTTCTCCTCGTGGCACATTACTCGGCGAAGTGGATTTTGGTAACCACTCCTTTCTTGCTTGTTGTGTATGATTGGATGGTATGGAGGTTGATTGAGAAGGGGCTTTGGTTGAATGAATACCTCCTTGTGTTGACAATTTTTGTGATGCTGAAGTATAATCTTGAATTGATTGTAACTTGACAAGTTCTCTATTGTACCAAGATATACTTCTTTTAAGAATCGGTTGATTCTTGCTATCAAGAGAAAATTCATCTATTTTGGTCTAGTTAATTCAAGGCAATGGGGTAAAAACAACTGCATCATATGAGGGATAAATGACATCTTCATCATCATTTATGAAGGAATCGGGAGGGTTCTTGATGTGGAAGGCCTTGATCTGAGAAAGTTTTAGGTGAGAAAAATCTCGTCTTCTTACTTCATGTTCGTCCAACAGCAGCCGTAAATCTTCTATGGTAGGGTTATGTTGATACTTTTCTCCAAGAATCTTCTCCATATATCCATTGATATCAAACTGGTTTCTCTTCACATATGGATGAATTGTGATGAGAGCGAACTCTTTTTCCATGAGTTGTGCACTGAAAAGATTTGGACATTGGTATTCCCGATTTGGATTAGGAAATGAATTCCCGAACGGTGCTTGTCACTGAGAAGATAGTGAACTTGGAATAATTGTCGTGCAAGGTCCATTAATGCCCATCAGTCACTGACGTACTTAGGAAGCTTCCATGGAGTACCAACAAATCCACTCACACGAATGTAGGAAAATGATGAAAATTGAATAAACTAGGTTCCCCATTGGGAAATGACATTCATGGCTTCTTTAGAAAATATTTCCTTTGTATTCCGATTCAGGTTCCAAATCACGCGGAAGGTGAATGCATCGTTGACTCTTCTAAAATGGTGAGAGCTATTTTTGAAACTTAGTTGCGGGTAATAATGGAAAACATTGTTTGACAACCCCATGACTCCTCTTGTTTTGAGTCCAGAAAATAGCTTTCTTCTTGCTACTGCATAAGTCAGATACGATGTCATGTAGAAGCATCCAGTCATCTTAACTTCTATCAATTGTTTGTGAAGGGTATTACTGATGATGGTGGCCCAATCCACAAACTCTTTCTTGGCAAGGATGATACAGATAAACTGATACATCCATGGGTGGAAAATCCTAGCAGAGGGTAAAATGAAAAATCAGCTTAAGAGTGTAATCATGTCCCAAATTTCTTCCATGAACTCAATGTGGTACAGTTCTTTGGGAATCCTGTAGATTCAAGGCCTCTTAGTAACTAACCAGTTGTTATTAACCATCTTGCTCCATCTCAGGGGTTCTTCATCCCAAAATTCTTGTGTTGACTCGTGAGTGATATCCACATTCTCAAGAAAGTCAGGTATGCTGAGAAATTCCTCAATGTGCTCTGGTGTGATTAAGAGGAAAGGCTCGTGATTATCTTTAAAAATCCTCACTTCTCAGGATCATAATGTTCTCGCAAGCGATAACCAGTTTTGGACATTGCACCGAGACAAGAAATGTTGCTGCTTGAGGTAGACCACTATGGTAAAGCCTATCCGAGAATATGGTTTTGCCTTCAGTTTTCACCCGTTCACAGAATTGTTGCACATTGATGTGACCCAGATTTGTATCAGTGATATTGTCATATGCTGACTTAATGGAACTGGGAGGGATGATTCCTTGGAATTCGTACTTGAGTGCGGACTTATTTGATTTCTCCACTGGCTTCCTCGATCTTCTTGTAGATTTGTTAGATTTCTTGGCCATTATGAATTTCACAGAAGAATGACTCGGGCACACAAAACAATGCAAGCGGGGTCGGGTCTCAGTCTCCAAAACCCCCGTCAATGCAAGAAAAATATGACTCGCTTTAATATTATTTTTATTATTATTATTATTTTAAAAATAATAATAATAACTAGTCCCGATTACAAATTTTTAAAATGTGAATACAAACAAAAATATCGAGACTAAGCTCAAATTCTAGATCGGGCAACAATAATAATTTTTTTAAAATCTCCTTATTATATTGATTTTATGCAAGACCAATTTTAATCATTTCTTTTCCTCGCCTACTCCAAGTTGTTTGACATGGAAATTACTCTGATTTTCTAATAAATACTTTGAACTTGCAATTTCCTTGTGTTGGCATTTGTACACGTGATATTATTTAATATCCCAAATTGTTTGGTTAAACTTCAACCTATGTAATGCATCGTTTTCTCCTCTTTGTTGAAACGTGGATCTCCTTAACCGGACAAACAAATGCCCTTTTGTTGTTTTACACTGTTATGCTTATGAAAAATGGGTGGAAAATGATTTAAAAACAAAAACTTCTTCCCCCGCGTGGCCTTTTCTTGGACTGTGTCTTGTTTGCTCATGTGTTGATTTTCTCTTTGCCCAATGGCTGCGTTTTGGAAGTTTACTGGTCTGGAGAATGCGTGGAAATTTGTTCTTATTTTCTTCCTTTCAAAACAAATGTATTGAAATTATTTACAACTTCTGCATGTTGCGTGGGATCTTCAGCTATTCCTTGGGCTAGGTGGGAATGTTATTGGTGCCTAAAGAATGCGCGGAAATTGGTATTCTTTGTCTTTTTAGAACTTCTTTCCTTTTTAGCACCCAACTCCCTTTGTTGTCCTCCTTCTGCCAATGCGTGGGTAATGATTTCCCTTGTCTTTTGTTGTCTTTTTCCCCAAGTTTGGTGTATTTCCTTCTGGCTCAAGCACGCGTTGGAAAATATGTTCTTGTTTTCTTCACTTCAAAACCTACGCTTTTATTTGTCTTTTCTCTCACCTGTTGCCATCCCTCCTATGCGTGGAAGCTTTATCTTTGTTGTCCCCTTGGCTTTTTTGGATTTTTCTCTTGTTTAATGCGTGAAAATATTTGTATGTTTTCCTCCTTTGCTAATGTGTTGAAAGCTTTCTATAACTATCCTCTTGTATTTCTCCTTCACAATGGCATTCACAGTTTGAGGAATGTGATAAAAATATTATTATGCTTCTTAGAAGAAGTAAGAAGCAATTTAGAAAGCTTCGTATGAATCTTTCCAATGAGTTCAATGAAGGAATTTATGAGGGTTAACCTGACTTCCCCTCTTCCTAGGGTAGTGGAATTAATTGCTAGGGGGAAATGGGGAAAGCAACGCCAATTGCCAACGGGAATGGAAAAGTGGGCTGGCAATCTCCGTTCAATTTCCCCATGTGGGAAATTGGGATATTTTTGCCCATTTGCCAATTTATTAATTTGGCAATTGGGGGAAGAAATCCCACGAGCGGGGATTTAAAGCAATTTTGCCAGGAAAGGGGAAATCCAGGCCGGGAAGCCAATTTGGCATCCCCGGCAATGGGAAGCGGAAGCTTATTTTCCCGAAAAAACTTGTCAAATGAATTTTAATTAACATTTATTTAATTAAATACTCCAAAGTTATTAAAAATTAATTTTATTAAACAAAGAGTAATCAATTAATTAAATATTAATTAATTAATATTTAACACGACTTGAGACCTGACGGGAGGATTTCTCACCTGAAAAGGACGAAACGAAGACCGGAATGATCACAAAAATGAGACGGTCATGATGAAAGTGACAAACCACGCAAAGTAACACTTTTGAAATTTTTCAAAATTTCCATTTTTTATTTTTATATTTTTTTAATTAATTTTTGCAGTAAATAAAATCTGCTGATAATATGATCAAAAGATAAAATTTCATTAGGAGATGACTGTTAGAAACTCTATAAGCACTCTTAATACATCCCAAGTAGACTGTATCCTCCATTAAATATCTCAATACTCATTCAAATATGCTTGTGAACATTGTACAAGATGGGAACTTTCTCAAACGAATGTAGTCTTGAGAAAATGAGCTCAAAACATCCATTTAATAACTTAAGTTATTTTTTATTCCAGCTTCAAAACCATTAAATGTGTAAAAGAGACATGGAAACATTAGAAATCAAAGGTAAACAAGGTTAAGTATGATTTAGCTACCCAAAATAGGCAGGAAGCTTATTTTGACAACACATTGAACCAAAAATTTTAACCACAAGGCCCCTAAAATTGAAGTGAACAATTTTATTTTCCAATATTTTATCTATGTATGGAATGGGTACTTGTTGTGGGTAAATATAGACCTTATAAAACTATTGGAATAAAAATACTAATTCCTAATCCATAAATAAGTTTTAGCTCATTACTTTTATGAATTTTGCAACTTACAACTCAACCCAATTGAAAATTATCTCGCTTTAAAACAAGTCCATGTAATCTGTTACAATCTCAACACACTTATGAATGGATAGATAGAGAAAAACTTCAAGACACCTTTGGTCTATGAGAAACCACAAAAATAAGAAGCAATAAGTATATACATGCACAGAAACCCGGAAATAAAACAAACACTTATCTACATTGTACAAGGAACTTTACTACCTTCAATCGGTTGAAAAACTATTTCAAATTCCTACAATTAATAGGAAAGTCCAAAATTTATCCATTCATATCATTGAGGAAGAATATTTTTTCTCCAATGCGGACATCAATGTCATATGACCCCATCCATAATGAATCAAACCTACTATGTTTTGTTTTTCGCTCATGTCCACTATCCCAAAGAAACACCAAGTCATTTCATTAAAATTGTCTTAGAGAGGCTTATTTAGCAGAGATGCTTTCTTTATTTTTCTCTTAAATTTTAGACACTTCTCATGATATTTCCTTCTAGTTTCATCCAATTGTATGAGTTGATTTATTCTCTCAAAAGATGGGTCAACCTCACCATAATTTACCTCTTGCGATAACTAGTAAGTTTTAAGCTCTAAGTTTAGAGGCAAGGTAGAATTTGTTCCATAAAAAAATTCAAATGGAATCCTTCCTATGGATTTATTGGGAGTAACTCTATCTAACCAAGTATAAAACCTCGTTTCTCTTCTTACTTCATTTTATCAAGTCAAGAGTCCTCGCAATTATGATTATATTTTTATTTCTAGACTCGGCTTGACCATTTCCTTGGTAGTAGTAATTAGGTGAATAATCAAGTTGATTCCAAGATGGTCACACATATGCAAGAGAGGAAAAAATATGAAACACATAACATTATCAACAACAATCTTATTGGGCACACCAAACCTTGTGTTGATATTATTTTGAAGGAATTCCATCACTACTTTGTGGGTTACAATCTTGTTTGGGATGGATTTTACCCACTTGGTGAAGTAATCCATTGCCACTAAGATTCATCTTTTTCCACAACCTGGACTGATCACTTATCTCTCCAATAAAATTCATCCCCCATTCTAGAAGGGGGAAACTACAAAAATTAGAACTAATGGGATAAAATCAAACTCCTTAAGTCTTCCAACAAAACATTAGCATGAATTGCATACTCTTACAATATTGGAAACATCAACAAACAACGTGGGCCACCAATAACTAAATCTAATAATCTTATGTGTAATTGTCTTAGCTACATAGTTGCCTCCACATAATCCATGATGAAACTCATTAAACAATTATACAAATTGCTCCTCATTGACACATCTCATAAGGGTACATCCAAGATTTTTCCAAGCGAACCATCTTCGATAAGAACATATATTTGGGTAGATAATATCATATATTTATGTTGATCCTTGTCCAAATGAGGAGGGAAAATGAGATTATTCAAGTAGTAAACAATATCCCTATACCAATATGATACCAATTAATCATCCTCGATTGTTATACCATCTTCTTCTTGCAAAATAATGGTAAGTGCATGGAAATGAGGGACCAAAGGGGGTCAAAAGTGGACACATTTTTCTTGAAATCAATGAAACCTGAACTTCATCTAATAATTTGGTATGCATATGCTCAAAATTTGACAAAGTGATAATAATAAGTACAGAGAGCTTGGAATCTAGTTTCTAAACTACTAATGTTTTTTTGAAAATGGTGGAGATTAAGAAGGTCAAATGTGGTGCACAAAAAAGTATGTCTAATTTTTTTCAAAAGATAAGAACCTATTGTGTGTGTTCCCCCATTTTTTTGAGTTCTATAAATTAATTTTCAAATCTCTTCAATATAAAGTTAGCTAATACCATGTACGAGGTCCCACTATTTTTCATAATTTTTGGATGAATATATAATTTTTACTAATTTTCAAAGTGCACACATCCCAAAAATGAAATATTTGTGTGTACACCCCATAATTTTGAGAAAAATAGTCGAGTTTTTATTTTTTTAATGTGTGTAGAATGGATTTTAAACAAAGCCACTTTTTAAAAAAATTGGATAAAAAAATCATAAATTGTGCACCAAAACGTATGCATAGGTTTTGGCAAGAAAATAAGGCACTAGTAAAAGAAATTATGGATGAAAGCCTTAAACTAATTAGATTTTAGAAAGAAGTATATCGTCACCAAGGTAAAACTAATCTTGACATTGTAGTATAAATTTTTTTAATATTATGTTATAATGCATGAGATATCGGGGTGTACACGTGAGATTTTGATGTTTTTTGTCAAACACGGATTTATTCATGGATTACATAGTCCAAACCTTAGGTTTAGATATCCAAGGAAAATCCAAGCCTATGGATTGGGAATTTCAAACCCAAAGAAGATGAAATGTGTTCTTGCTATAACTAACTATAGACACAAAATCACGCACTTTGGGCATTATTTATTCCCGGTCTCATACTAATATTCATATGGTTTTGAGTGAAGAAATTACTAATTAACCCATGTCCTTTGGCCATTTTACTTTTCTTGTTGTCGTCATTACCGACCTCTCGTATGTACAAGCCCGATCGGTTTTGCCATTGGGCGTCATTTTATCTCGACTAGGGTGCTGACCTAATCTTTGGGGTGCCCTAATCCTTTTACACTTTCCCGCCACTTTTTGGGCACTTTCTATCCGTTTGAAATTTCTATCTCTTCGGGGTTAATTACGAAATTAGAACAAGAGAACCATATAAATATAAATTTATGAGACCATAATGAGGGACCAAACACTAAACACTACTATCATCACCTAAGGTTACATCCATCAAAATCTCCATTTTTATCCATCTAGCTCCATCATAAGGCACAAGGATGGTTCATCTACATCACACTACATAGGAGGGAAGTTTATTTTTTTCCATCCACCATTTTATTACAATTCTACATTTAGTTATTGCTCGCTACTTTCACAAAGTGTGTTGGCACAAGAGCACCTACGGCATGATTGCACACACACACACATAGAACTACATTGGGTCTGAGATGTAGAGCAACGCTTAGTTAGTAATTCCACCATTATGGCCATTGAGGATAGTTAGACCCCTTCATATGTATCTTTTTTTTAGGGGTTTGATTCTTGGTTTGGGGTTTTGCAGGTCTTTTCTTCATCATTGATTATTAGTGACATCGAGTGTAGTTTAGCGACATCAACATGAAAGGAAGCAAAGGCATGATATCATTTAGTGACCCCTTGAAGGAAGATTTTGGAGTTTTTTCACAGACCAGGGCACCTAGATCTCAAACTAGAGCGCCCCAGTCCTTCTCTAGGTTTCGCAGTCCAGCCTACTGTTCTAGATCTGTGCCTTCTCTAGTTTATGTACGGAAATTCCTCAATTTTGTGCATTTGTTCTTCTTTGTGACATAGTCCCAACATATCTGTAAATCATCTAAGATCTTCCTAACCCTCTTTTTTATTAGGTTTTCATATTTTATTTGCTTAGTGGTTTGGGTTACTTTCTTTATTTACTTAGCTTTTATTTACTGTTGTTCTTAACATTAGATTAAATAAATATTATCCACATTTTAGTTAATAATTTTGGTGCACCAACACTATCATCATATATTCATCCATCACATATGCATATGCTTCACTTGCTCGCACAACATTTATCTACTATACCACCATTACTAGCACGTGGTCATGCACTTTCGTCACCATAGGCATTTGATGAAGGACCTTCATCCTTCACTTTCATTGGATAGTTCATTCACCATCATACACTTGGGGGCATAGCATCCAACACATCCCCCATCCCATATTAGAATCCTACACATCCCCCTCTCATATTTGCATCAATGCATCCATAATCTTTGCATTCTCATTCATCAATCTCCTCGCATAAGCATATTCATCTACACTTTGGCATCGTCGTTACCCAATGATACACTCTAGTGCTTTGGTTCACACTTGATTGTTGAGGGCTACATACTACACATGAACCCCACACATTGCACAATAGGTATTACACATTTCTTTGTTCACACATATCGCATCATATGTCCTACGTCTACATCCTACATTTATTCTACATCATTTTGACCATTGCACATTTACACATTATGCATATTCTACACACCATACTAATATTCATCACATATGTGTCAAACTCCTATTGTCTACAAGTCTAGCATTATCACCACTACTACATAGAAAGCACTTTGTCACACTATTAGGCTATCTACACGCCTTGCATTACACACTATACATTGAATTTTACACATCTTGCACATCATATGGTCATCTCTTATCATCACACATACTACATATTCTTCTATGTGTTGCACTCACTACCCTATGATGCATTCTAGTTCCTTGTTCCATACTTGACTTGAGAGGTTTACTAATCAAATGGATCTCATCATACTTACACGTTCATCATTCTACCTTCTATCATGTGACATCACTAGGTTAGTGACATACATTAGAGGCTAAATGGTCACCTATTCCATCATCTTGTAGTGGTACACGCTTTAAGCTGCATCACCACTCCCTCTATTTAACTCACCCGACATATGATTTAGGCTACATCATCACACGTTCATCTCTAGGTTGCATATCATCAAAATGCAAACACATTCATCACTGAGTGTGCTACATACCACACACTTCTCAACCATTTCGATGACGCACTCTCATTTACAGTTCATTCTATATCTTGCTAAGGGGGCATACTAAATGAACCTCATTTCATACAATTCCATTCACTTGGGGGCACACGGATACTATCATCCATTTTGCATTCCATTCCATCCATCCACATGACATATTGCATATCTTGGTTGCTTGTACTTTTGCTCACATTTTCTTGTACATGTTCACTTTGTTACACATGCTAGCTAGATCTAATCTATGTCGTTATCTTTACCATACACACATGTGTGTTCACGTCCTTTTTTAGTTCTAATCAGATACAATTCTCCTACACGCAACATGGATGCTCGCCTTCTCTTATAGGTGTTATTGTTTCATTTTGTATTTAGCACTCTACTTTACTTTCTTATACACACTTTTGACATATGGGTTATATTTCTAACACGCTAATGAGTGCTTCATGTGCAACATTTATTTGAAGGATTATTTACTTCCATGGCTATTTGTTTGTTTATTATCTGCTATTGTTTGTATTTTTTTGCTTTTGTATGCAAGCCTTGCCTTGTGTTTGGTATGCACACTTATTTGTCGTATGTGGCAGTCATAGCGGCCTTATGTGTCTTGTGAAATTGTGAGTGATGTCCCATGTTTTCAACCCACTTTGGTGGTCTATGATTTTCTTCTTGTGTGTTTACTTGCTTTCTAGATTCTACATTGTTTGCATAGCATACATTTTCTCTTTAACCATTTATTTGTGGTCCATTGGTTTCTATGAAGCACATTACCTTCCCCCCGTAGGGTATAATTTACGTGGTTGGTCCTCTTTTGGGTCCACATCCTCCTATCCACGACATCGCATGCGCCCCCAAAGAGGGGGAATCATTTGGGGTTTTACATATTACACAATGCTCTCTACCGGTACAGTTTAGTTCAATTTTCCATCCTTGACATTGTGGGTTATACAGTGACTAGGTTCGAGACTAGTCTACAAAACCCGTACACAACATATTTTATAGGGAAAGATTGTCCTTAACATTTTGGGGAGCAGTTACAAGTTGGAGGATACAAGGATTTCCTCCTAAACTACTTCAGCCAGTGGCATCGGTTCGACCAAAAAAAACCAGCAAATACAAATATATTCTCACACTATTCTCAAGGAAGTAGTTACAGGTTGGAGAATAATATAACTTTCTCCCTACACTTCTTCGGCCACGGTGGCATGAGATTTCCCAAAAAAATTGTAGTTACAAGATATCCTCTCTACACCCTTTCTCTCATCATGGATCAAGTACACATGTTCCTTTCACTTTTTCATTTTTACTATATACATGTGATTTTTACATATACACGCATATTTGACTACTTGATCATCTTCTCCTTTACAGGTTCATCTGTATAAGAAGTAAATAGTCAACAAAAATAACAAACAACTACAACAAAGGTGTCAACAGACAACAACAATGATGTCATTCAGTAGTTTTTTAACTCATACTAACATGTAGGTACATCACACACATCGAAAACTACACACACGTTTCTACCCTAGGTTCACTCTCACCACTTTTTACACTTTTACATCGTTAGTCTCCATGCTCCACTATTTTCTCATTCCATGCTTTTTCTAGTTCATCGGCACGCTTTCTACATCACTTTAAATAGACATCAGGTACACATATCTATCTAATTTATTTTACCAAGAATTCTTCTCACCAACATAAAGTGGGGGAAAATGTAGACAAAAATTCATGCACTTTGTGGATTATTTAGTCTCGGTCTCATAGTACTATTCATATGGTTTTTGAGTGAAGAAAGTGCTAATTAACCCATGTCCTTTGGCCATTTTACTTTTCTTGTTGTCATCACGGTGACCTCCCACATGTACTCACCCAGGTTGGTTTTTCCAATTAGCATTGTTTTATCTCGACTAGGGTGCCCTAGGCATCTCGGTACCATTTGGGGCCCCCTTATCCTTTTGAAACTTTCCCACCACTTTTTGGGCACTTTCTAGCCATTTGAGCTTTTCTGTCTTTTTATTGGTCGGCCTTTTCAGGGGTTAATTATGAAATTAGAACAAGAGAACCATATAAATATAAAGTTATGAGACTATAATGAGGGACCAAGCACTAAGAACTACTATCATCACCTAGCTGTAGACACCAAAATTTAGTATTGCTACCCTTAATTGCCCGCTTGCACATATTTATTTAATTCATCCCCATTCATTTAATTAAATTCCCATTTTATTACCTCATCACCTTTTACCCCCTTTAATTAATTAGGTCCTATTAATTAACTAATTGATGTCCACATCCTAATCTGGCCCTAATCCACTTTCCATTTAGGATGCTTTTCATTCTAAATATACATCCTATGCATCCCTATGCTTTTCCTAACCTATCCTTATCTCCAACTCACCCATATCTCATCCCTAAATCACCCCTTCCCACCTACATGATTTAAAACACTTAAGAAGTTCTAGATGTATGCGGTGACAACATTTCATTTCTCAATACGGGGCCTAAAGCTGCTGAGCCAAAACCAAACTAAATTTTTAACTTTCAATAGTTTTGTAACATTGTGAAATGGTAAATCGGTATCCTATATCCATGAAGTTAAATGGTCAAAAATCATCTAAATTTGTTCTATTGGTTTATGTGACATTCCACGTCACGAGGGAACATGGTCAAATATTAACTTTCCCACTATGGTATCGGAGAGGTGTATTACATGTCATTTAAAATCATGTTTTATTAACTTTTATAAGGAGAACAAGTGGCATGAACTTACCAAAATGGTGGCTATAATAATCCAATATTATTATCCAAGTTTTCCAATTATCTCATAGCATGGTTCGAGAGTATAGTTTACACTAAAAAGGGGGTCATTAAAGTTGTACATAATGTAAAGAATTTATAATTTTATTTTCAATAAGTCATTTTTTTAATAATCAATAACATACTTTTATTTTAATAAAAATGTTCACCACCACTATGAAATACAACTATAAATGCGGAAATCGCGCTAGAAGTAGGTAAGAAAACCATGCATGTTAATCAAATAGATGAGGTGTTGCATGAGCTATGATTCCACCACCACTAGACCATTTGCTAACAAGTTCAAGTGAATATTGAGTGCTTCCTCATTTGGTACAACTAATAAATATCCTCTTCCAAATGATGTTAGAATGTCAATACCTTGCTCCAAAGCTCCCATTTCGAGTCAAGTAGATAGGATACTCACAAAGGCCGTAAGATTTAGCTTTTAATTTATTTACAATGACTCTTCTTTTTGAGTTGGTTCTGTCATCACCAATCCGGCACTATGATAATTCTTCACCGGGAACTCCTCGTGCTATGATTATTTACTAATGCACAGCCTTTAGTTTGGTGGATGTAATCTGGAAACAAAACAACAACATAACACAAGAATACCATCGACTATGATAAGATAGAATGATGACAAATCTGAAATATCAAAATAAATTATAATATTAACATGAAACTGTTACAATCTCACCCATGAGGTACTTCAAGTGTTATTGACTTCACTTGCCTTTCACCAAGACTATGGGAGAAACTTTACAATTACACCTCTTAATGGCTTCTTCAACACACCTTTAAACTGATGGCTTCCTTCGCACACTTCCTACAATATTTCTCACTACTTCCTTCTATGCTAAATGAGGGGGTAGCCTCTCTATTTATAGAACTTCCAGGCTTATCCATCTTATCTCTAAGATAGGATAAGAAATCCACTCTGACGAATCATATTCCATACCTTAACTCTTATCTGTACATGTAAGCTTATCTTCTAAGATAAGATAAACCTTATCATTTTACATGGGTTCCACATTTTTAGACTTTTTACAAATAAAATATACAAAATATTTATGACCTCACTCCTTGTCCTTATTACCAATATAATATTTCTAATTCCTAATCACGTAGACCCTACTTCTCTAATTACCCAAACTTTGACATTTTAACATTACCGGACCACTTACGACAAATATTTACTTTTTACAACATTCCTATTGTACTTTGACTGTTACCGTACTCCACATTATTGGCGGCACCATACTGATGGCGCCGTTATCTTCTATCAGACGCTACTACTAATTATACTTAACAACATCATATTCCTAATACATACATTAATGAAATAGAAATTACGGAGGAAAATTTTAGTGTTGATAGTTCCTCAAATTACTACAAGATATGTTCTTTTTCAAATATCTATATATTAATGCATAGGCGAGATGTGGTTTTGATAGTAAGAAGTAGAATGAAAGACAACAAAATAAATACATGGATGAAGTTAGATTGAATCTCATAAAACTATACATACTTTTGTGTAGGAGACAAAACACTCCATAAATATAGAATATCTATGCAAGGTTAGAGAGATAGTCTTGGGAGATGAACGTAGCTAGATACTTCCCAAATCCAAAAAACGTACTCAATGGCATGAGATAGGGAAGAAAGATATATGTGTATCTGTAGATACCCCAATTTCATACCTCTCATAAATCAATTAATTTTTCCATTCCATTTCCCTTTAAAACCCATGAGAAATTAATTGAAATTAGTCAATTAATAAAACCTTGTAATTCCTAGTTAGTCCTCCTCCCATGTCAAATATTCCCCATGTCCCCCTACTTGTGAATTAAATATTCATGTTTAATTCATGTCCATTCCTCATGTCCCCCACTCAATTAATCTTGTTTAATTTTTAAAAATATAATTAGCCAAAACCTCCGAATTAATCCAATCTTCAAGTTATAAATAGAGCATTGATCTCCCTCTCAAAGATAAGAAAAAATCATGTGAGATCTCTTGCATTCTTGTTTCATAGAGCATCCCTTCCACCTATTCCTAATGTCCACATGAGCCTACTTTTCCCATCCATAAATCCATCATCCTCATACCCATTAGTGTAAAGTTTACGAATCAATCGTTCAGTGCAACAAAGCTCTTTCTCACATTGAAGGAAACACTGCATTTCAAGAAGTTTGGGCCCGTCCAAGTCACTGTCCATTCTCGGAGGAGAAACATGAAAGGAGGTATAAGTTTAATTTGATCTTGTCTTATTATTGATGATTTACGGAGCTCGCATTATGATATGCACAGTGGGACTTACCCACACCTTGTTACCTTTGGTTTCATGATTATTCATTTTATCCATTTTGTGCTTACTATTATCTAATATTATCATTTCATTTTCTATACCTTATGACATCCTCTAGCTAACATTTACATTGTGGGAAGTGCTTTGGATTTTGGTTTCTTTGTTAGGAAATTAAAGGATGAATAATTAACGAATTATGAATCCATGCAATATAATGGCCAAGATTATAGATTATGAAGTGCAATTAAATTAAACATAGCTTAATATGTTTATATCACATATTACAAAACATGAATACAAAATAAATATAGAAATGTAAATGACACATGAACACCAGATTTAAGTGGGAAAACCATGAAAGGTAAAAAAACCACTGAGAAATCACTTATATTTATTGAGAATATACTTTTACCTAGCACTCCCACTATTTCACATGCAGTTACACCTTCAATAAGGAATTATTAATTGCTTCACACATTTTCTCATGAGACTTAAAAAATCATCTCGCACATATAGCTCTTCTGATATGTTACAACCATGTGTAACCAATCCCTAAAGGATCACCTTGTTATATACAAGGCGGGTGGTCATGATCCACTCTTTAAAATTTGACCGGGTCATTTGGTGGGTTTTAAAATAAGCAGTTTCCTGCTTAATATTATAAACCCCAACACTCCCCCTTAATGTTAAGTGGGGAAACATGCAAAAAAATGTTAACATTTTTTCCTTATGCCAAGTTACCTTTTAGTACAAAAGGAATTACAATCCATAAATCAACTCGTGATTTAGGCTAGCATCCAAAAATAATTGTTCTCGCGAGTTTACGGTTATGCAATGCACTAAAGCGAGAGTCTTGTGGGTTTTCAACTCCACAATACACTAGCACAATATCCTACGGGGTTATACAATCCGTAAACAACTGAAAACACATTGTGAGTTTTAGAAAATCTATGAGACACTACTTTTCCGTGGTTTAAAATAGTGTTCCAAGGATTCCATAAAAACCGCAATACAAAGGAACATATACAAATTCTCAAGATAAAGTGATTAAGGATGAAGACTTACATCAAATTATGGAGCCTTTTATAACACAAGGCATACCCATAACTAATGCTTCACTGGGAATTACAAGTAAACTTCACATACATGAAAATTTACTTAAACAACATAGAAATAGTCTTGGGAGTATCCACTTTAAAATATTCAAGCCGTTAAGAGGTGGCATTGTCATGCACACTCCCCTCAATGGAAACTCTAAAAGGCTCAACAAGGCATGAAACTTAGAAAAATTCTCAACACACAGCAACTTTGTGAAGATATCCTCAACTTGATCTTGAGTCGAATAGAACTTGAGATCAACTTCACCATTTCATACTTTTCCTCAAATGAACCTTAATATGCCTTGTCCTCTAATAATGAGCTGGATTATTTGCAAGAGCAATGCAACTCTGGTTGTCACATAGAAGAGTAGTGTTTATTTTGACACCCATATGGAGTTCATCCAACAATCTTTTCATCCATATGGCTTCCTTTATTGCTTCCATAACACTTCTATACTATACTTCAATAGAAGAGATAGAAAGCTGTTGATTATTTCTTACCTCTTCAAGTGATGGCACCTGCATCAAAAACACTTGAACAAAAATCTAGATGTATATCAAACACAACATCAACATGGTTAGAGACATAATATCCATATTAAGCATAATAACACTAGTTGTATAGAAATTATCATAACAATATGCTTAGCAAATAACCATGTTAGAAAATTTAAGAAATTTTTTATCAAAAACATATATACCTTCAAGATCTTATTCTAAGCCTTTAAATAATGAGATAATACCTTATAGATAACTGATCTAAACAAATAATCAAATCATATAATAATAATCACAATATTAACTAAAAACATGATTGACTAACTATGGATACATCCCATGGATTTATATGGAGTTTGCTTTAAAAAATTACCATGTAAGCACCCTTTAAGATATTTCCCATGGATACTTCCCATGGATTTATATGGGATAAAGAGGTTTTTGGAAATATTTTTGAAAAGAAGAAAGAACTTAAGAAGTAGTTGGAAGAGATTGAGCTTAATGTTTCCTTGAAAGGTATGACTCTAGAGGATCATCAGCAGGAAAAAAAGCTTCTCTCAGATCTGCATAATATAAATAGTCATGAAGAATCCTTTTAGAGAATGAAGTCTAGAGCCCTTTGGCTTAAAGCAGGAGATAGGAATACAAATTTTTTTCATTTGAAAGCCCTCAAGCATAGAGCTTGTAACAGAATTACTGAGGTTTCTAAGGACAATGGGAACATTACTAAGGATTCTAAAGAAATCAAAGAAGAAGCCCTCAAATTTTACAAGAATCTACTCACTGAGAATAATTCCTACAATGAACAAGCAGCCTCCTTTCTCTTAGACTCCATTCCTAATAATATAATACTTGCTGAGAGGTTTAAGAGTCTTTCCAAAACTGTCACCATTGAGGAATTGAAAAAGGTTGTTTTCTCTTTAGAAGGGGATAAGGCTCCGGGCCCCGATGGTTTTTCGGCAAACTTCTACCAAAGATGTTGGGAAATATGTTCTGAAGATCTATTGAAAGCTGTTAATGAGTTCTATAGAACTGGAAATCTTATCAAAGAATTAAATAATACACACATTGTGCTTGCTCCAAAGAAGTTGGATGCAAAGGACTTCAAATATTTCAGGCCAATCAGTTTAGTTAATGTAATATATCGGATCTTCACAAATATTCTTACCACTAGAATGCAACTTATTCTTATGGAGATTATTTCACAACATCAGAGCGGATTCATTCAGGGAAGAATTATTCAAGATGGAATTATCATGGTTCATGAAACAATCCATTCTATGGATAAAAGTAAAAAGGAAAGGATGGCTATCAAGTTAGACATGCATAAAGCCTTCGACAGAGTCTCCTGGAGATTCATGGATGAGGTCTTATCCAAGTTTGGCTTTCAAAATAAATTCAGGAAAATCATTCACTCTTGTATTTCTACTTCCAGATTCTCAGTGGTTGTTAATGGGGAACCAGTTGGTTTTTTTGCCAGAAATAGAGGAATCGGCAAGGGGACCCAATTTCCCCTCTATTATTCATTATAATGGCTGACAGTTTAAGCATATCTATCTCCAAAGCTATTAGCATTGGCATGATAAAAGGCTTTCCTCCAACTTCTGGCAATCAGGTCTCCTCCCACCAACAGTTTGCTGATGACACTCTACTTCTTTTGATGGCCTCAATAATTGAGGCAAAGGCTATCAAAACTGTCCTTAGATTTTATGAGGAAGCCTTGGGGCAAAAAGTTAATTTTGAAAAAAGCTCTATATATTTATTCAATACTCCTATGGAAAGGCAAAGAAAGATTGCTAATATTCTAGGATGCACTATTAATTCTCTTCCCGCTACTTATTTAGGTCTACCTTTAAGTACTGGCAAGATTTCTAATGAGGTCTAGAATGATCTTATTAAGAGATTTCAAAAAAACTAGTTGGATGGAAAGGAGCTCTACTTTCAAGCGCAAGCAAGTGCTTATTGATAAAAAGCACGCTTCAAAACCTGCCTATTTACATCATGTCAATGTTCAGCATACCAGCAATAGTGACGAACAATATTGAAAAGATTCAAAAGCACTTTTTATGGCACGGTACTGAGGACAGGTTCAGGTATCATTTAGTGGCTTGGGAGCAGGTTTGTAAACCAAAGAGGCTTGGGGGGTTAGGTATCAAATATATCAAACATATGAGTGTTGCCCTTATTGCAAAGTTAGGTTGGAGACTTATAAAAGAACACAAGCCTTGGACAGAGTTGGTTCAGATCAAATACCTTTCAAACCAAAGCAAGATTTCCTTTATTTCTGATCAGTCTCTTCCGAATGGTTCTATTTTCTGGAACAATCTTCTCCACAACAGACATATTCTCTCTCAGGGGTGTAGCTGGAAGCTTGGGGATGGGCAAGACATTAACTTCTGGACTGATAAATGGACTGATTTTAATTGGATTTCTGCTTATGAGCACATTAAAGATAGCTTAATTACAAAGTATGGACACAAAATACAGGGATACATTGAGGTGGATGAAAACAAAAGAAAATGGAAACAGTTAAAAGTGGAGAAGGATAATGTATAGTCTGATGTTTCATCTTTACAGAATCAACTTTCTCTAATCCATATTAGTAATCAAAATCTTAAGGATGAACTCATTTGGAAAGATTCTTTTGATGGGGAATACTCAGTTAAATCAGGATACAATTCTTTCTTTGCCTCTATTGAAAGTGAAATTAAGTGGCATAAGTTGTGGATGCCAGAGCTAACCCCTAGAGTGAACTTTTTATGGTGGCTCATCATTAAAGGTAAGATTCTGACTAATGACAACCTCATTAAGAAGGGATTCATCATGCTGAATAGATGTTGCATGTGTCAGAAAGAGGAAGAAGACATAAAACATTTATTTCTTCATTGTGAGTACACTTCCAAAATTTGGCATCTTGTTTTTACAAAATTTAATCAGAAATGGATCTTTCCCCTTACTTGTCTTCAGGCCTAGGAACAATGGGACTCTCCGTATAAGCATTGTGTGGTGAAGAGATTATGGCAACTTGTTTTACCTCACACTATGTGGTGAGTTTGGAAGGCTCGTAATGATGAAATCTTCAGAAACACTAGAAAGGCATGTAAAAAAATCTACAAGGAAATAATCATTGTTGTGTAGGATAATATTGCTAGATTTAAACCTCCTAAAAATAGACTTTACCCTGAGAAAGAAGAATACATTCTGACTGATTGGAATATTGACACTGTCTTCAAAAAGAATAACAATGGCATAGATAGAACCACCATCCGATGGACTAAGCCTCCCAATGCTTGGCATAAGTTAAATTTTGATGGGGCCTCAAAAGGCAATCGGGAGATTCTGGAGGTGGAGGAATCATCAGAGATCAAAGAGGTTGTTTTGTTGCTACTTTTTCTGGGAAAATGGGTAGGCAAACTAATCATTACTCTGAAGCTCTTGCTGCTCTATGGGGAATAAGGCTAGCCAGGGATTGTAATATCCTGAATATTATAATTGAGGGTGATTCTCTAAACATTATCAATCTCTTAAACAAAAAGCAACACCCCAGCTGGTCAATTAAAGATTTTATTGTTGAAGCTATTGATATATGCAAGAGTTTTGAAAATGTTAAAATCACTCACACCTATCGGGAAGGCAATAGGGTCGCAGATGGGTTGGAAAACTTTGGAGTTAACAATTCTTTTCAAACTTGGCTAAGGGGGGACATTCTGCCCATTCAAGTTAATAAAGACATAATCAATGATCTACATGGCCGGGAAAATCATCACTAACGGCTGTAATGTTGATGCTAATGAGTAGATTCTTAAGTACATAATGATGACATCATATAAGATTTGTGTGATTTATGAGATTTGTGCGAACTGGACAGCCATCATTTCTTGTCATAGGGAGAATGCCAAGGAGTGGGTCACTAATTACAAAGTATGGTTTAATAATTACATCTTCTATCATGGAAGGGAAAGATTCAAAAACAAAGCTAAGTCTGCAACGCATAGTGCTAAAATCTTTACCGTTGAGAGCAAAATCACTAGAAAAATGGGGGGTCTACCATGCAAAACAGAGCCCACCCACAATCCAGTGTGGAAAGAGGATGTTGTGCTCTAGAACTATCTTCAAATTGGAGGTCTTGCAAATTTGATAGAAAGAATTCAAGGTTTTGATCAGGATATTTCTATTAAATTCACACAGGGATGGAAGAATCGGGTTGTTAAATACAACAACATGGAGGTTGAGATCACAGAGGAGCTCATCACCCAGATCACGGGACTCAGTCTTGATGGCACCAAATTCTTTAATAAGAAGGTAGACAGAGAGGTGGAGACAAAGAAATTCCTAGACGAAGGGGAAAATCTTGAGTTTGTGATAGCCGACATCAAGTTGGCTTCGATTCCTGAGCCTTTTGTTGAGCTCGCAGGATGGTTGTTAGGTATGTAACCCTTGAGGGGAGATTTGTTACTATTCCTCAAAATCATTTGATATTTCTTAACCACTTTCGTAGAAATATAACCATCAGCTTCCCTCATTACTTGTTAAACTCGCTGGAGAAATCCGTTCGGGAAGTGTAGAGTCATTCTAGGGCAGTTCCTCTGCATCAAGGGCTAATTCTTCTCATCCATCGTCACTGCTCAAACTATCCCCACATGAATCCTGCTCCACCCTCTTCCTCCATTCCTCCCCCTACTCACACCGCCTCCATTCCCCCCTGCTCGAAAGGAAGATTGAAACTGCTTCATCTAGCAAGAAAAGAAAGGGCATGAAAACTAAGATCCCTACTTCTCAGAGGGTTCTTAGAAGCCACAAAGACCTCGAGCTTGCTGAGAACCTCCTGCACATCAGCCAACCGGTGGAGGATCCTAAGGAGGAGGATTTGTTGGTCAGAGTGGGTAGGATGGAAAAGGAAATCCAAGAGCTCAAAAGGGTTATTAAAAATATGGAAAAAGCTAAGGGAAAAGGAATACTTCAAAATGATGATGAGGAGGGTGTTATTGTTGAAGTGTTCAAGAAGTTATAGTCTTTGGATGGCAGAATGGGAAATGCAAAAGTCATAATGACTGCATCCTATCTGCTCTTAAAAGTATTTACAATTTCATTGAACAACATGTTCATAGTGTTTGCAACCTAAGCGGGATTAATGAAGACATTTGGGGCCCCAAAGAGAAAAGGGATATGGAAATTGCTCAGGCAGATCTGAAAGACTCTTCTCAGGCCACATCCATTGCTTTCTTTGTCTCACTGCAAGTGATCAAAACCAAGATTGACAGGGCTATCAAGTAACGTGGTGTTGTGTCTTGCTTTGTTTCGGTTTGTGAAGTTCTTGATATGTGGCGGATCTGGAGCTATTTTTTGGTAGAGATATTCTAGGATAGATATCTATTGTTTGCTTTTTGATCTCTTCTGCTATTTTTTGGATCATTGTATGACTGGATCCTTTCTTTTAATTTGTTGTTTTATCTGGATGATGAGCCCTCTGAGTTTGGTTGTTTTGCCCTTCTCTGGGTTGTTTCTCTCACTTCTGATATATGGTTTTTGAGCCCTTTTGTATACAGGGTATAGTCCCTTCAAAACTATTTTCCCTTAATAAAAAAAAAATTTCATAGGTGGCAAATTTACGCCTAGACATGTCATATATGCCAAAAATGGACAAAGTTCAATTTTGAATAAAATACAAGAAAAAACAAACCAAAATCTTAAAACACATAAAAGCCATTTTGAGTATGTTTTTAGTTATAGTTTATTTTCAATAAACCATTTAACTATGAAAAAAATTAAATTCATGCAATATATTTAAACAAATATATACTTTTCATTCAGAGGTGATATATGTAGTTTATAGAGTTACTACATTAGCTCTATGATTATTCTCTTCATTTTCATCTTGATTTTGATCTAATTTATTCCATTTTTATTTTTGAAATTTGACTTATTTTTCAATTTACATTCTTATTTCTTATGGCCAAATTTTCCACAGAAATGACAATTACCATCAAAACTAACTCTTAAATTTCTTGGTTTCTTGTCTTTACTAGGGGTTTAAAAGTTGATTTTTTATTTTGAATCTAGAATGTTTACTTTTTATTCTTGAGTGAGAAGTACTTGAGTGGCATTCTATTTAGAATCAAAATTTTCCATAACCCACTATTCTTGAATCAAAAGAGATGACAAAGTATCTAGATCAGGTAAATCAGACTCATTCTGATATTTAGAGTTAAGGATGGAGATATAGTTCCTAAATTTTTCATGAATATTAATCTGAATGATAAAATAAAGAATCTTATCATGAAAAAATTTACAATTACATCCATCCAATTTGTGATTTTATGGTTTTGATTTATCCAAATAATCAAAAATTTCTCACCCCGTCATGGGAGTTGTGAACAATTCCATCACAAGTTTAATTATTTTAAAGAGACAACTTCCTTAATGCATGGTTTCTAATTATTTCCATTTATCTGCAAGAGAATCCATATGACCTATATGCATTAAAAAATTATATTATGATTTGCAATAGGATCAATAGGGCTTGTTGTGATCTTTGAGAGAAGGAGCTAAGATTTTCAGGATTTTATTTCCTACAGGTGGGTCATTTTTCCGCACCAAATACAAGATCCCACAATTTTCTAGCCATGAAATAAGATTTTAACCTAACTCTCCAAATACTGTAATTTGTTTAATCGAGATTTATTCATTGAAAAACTATCATTACGACCATTTTAAATGCACATACAACTATGATGACAAATACAACTAAAATTGAACCAACTCTTTAAAGGAGAAAAACATAGACAAAAAACAAGCTACAATTTTTTTAGCGATTATGCATGCAAACAACTTAGCAAAAATAAAATAACAATATGTGGAAGGCCGCAAAGAAGAGATATACACTTTACAAATTTTGGAATCCATGAGACAAAGGAAATTTGAAGCCCGTGACATAAATAAACTTAGAAAACCCGTTGTATAAAATTTTTAGGAACCTGCGGTAAAAGATTTTTGAAAGGATATGTGGCAAAGATATAAAAAATGCAACATGGCATGTGTTGGCTTTCTGAAAAATTCCAATGCAGATCCCTCTGGCGGATGCGAAGCCCGGAATTTAATTCAAATAAATAGTTTATTAAGTCTCAGTAAAAAAGTTTGACAAGTCAAAGAAATAGAACAATTCGAAAGAAGGAACACGTGGCCAAAACAGGAGGCAACACGTGGAGTAAATAAAAATACTAGGGGCAGTGTCACCTTTTGAGAAAATTTCCATTAAAATGAGCCTAGCGGACTTGAAGTCCATAGAATAAAACAAAAAATATTACCTTTTGGGTCCGAGCAATAACTACGAGAAGATGCGAAAACAAAGACAACGATGGAAAAAAACTAGTTAACTAACATCACTTGGCAACAATCTAACGATTTGAAAGAGGACACTTAGAAGCTTTAAAAGTCAAAAATTTAAGATATGGATTGGGGTGGACTTGAAGTCATCAAAATGAGCCAAATTAAAATAAATTTTGGCTCGAACAGCGACTGCAAAAAAATGACAGTGTCGATATCTCCGCTAAGAACAACAACAAATCGACACCGCAAAAGCTAGACAAAGTCGACACTTGCGATAACTAAGCAAAGACCGACACTGCGAAAAACAAATGTACGTGGTGTTTTTCTATTTGTTCTCACTTCACAGGGCAACCTAAATGACTAAATAAAAACTATGCACACGTGGAGTCTTTTTAATAGCTTTCTTTTTACAAATCTGACAAATACTGGAAGATGCAAAAATGATGGTTTATTCTATTAGATAACCATTGCCACGATTAAAAAAATATTAACAACGCAAAATGTGAAGAGACTTAGAGCTTTCCTATTGGATCAGATTTTGCATGCAACAGAGACAAGCTAACACAAGTATGATTTTGCAAAGATCATGGAATGCCCTTATTGGCTCGTGCTTCGCAACTGTTAGAAGGATCTAACAAAGATCTGACATAACAAAACTACCTAGACTTATTTTATTGGTTGAAGCTTTGCAGAATGAAAGAGAAATCTAAAGAGATCTAACACATACTTTTCTTATTGGCTAAACTTCGCAACAACATGAAATTAACAAAAATTAAGATTTTTAACGTCGGCATAGACTTAGAAGCATCGAACTAACTAGATCTAAAGAAATCTTTCGGTCCATAGCCAAAAACAACTACAACAGCTGTAAAAAGTGTGAAAAACTTAAAAACCCTTCAGGAAATGGATTTAAACCATGAAAGACTAAGAACAAGTCACAAAAACACAGATCTATGCATGCAAATGCACAAACAAGATCTAAACAACCAATTAACCAATATTTTAAAAAAATGGGCAAAAATTAAAAATTTAAACTTGATTAACTTGAAGTCGATGGATGAACAACTAGGGTTTCAAAAATCTGAAAAAACTTCAAGTTATTTACTCCTACAAATAAAAACATCCAAATCCATCCTGCACAAGCATAATCACCCGCTTTGATACCATGTTAGGAAATTAAAGGGATGAATAATTAACAAATTATAAATCCATAATATAATTTCCAAAGATTATAGATTATGAAGTGTAGTTAAATTAAACATAGATTAAGATGTTTTATATCACATATTATAGAACATGAACAAAAAGTAAATACAGAAATGTAAATGACACAGGAACACCAGATTTAAGTGGGAAAACCATGAAAGGTAAAAAACCCCACATATAAATCACTTATCTTTATTGAGAATATACTTTTACCCAACACTCCCACTATTTCACATGTAGTTACACCTTCAATAAGGAATTATGAACTGCTTCACACATTTTCTCATGAGACTTACAAATATTCTCACACATATAGCTCGCATACAATGTTACAACCATGTGTAACCAATCCCTAAAGGATCACCTTATTATATACAAGGCGGTGGTCATTGTCCACTCTTTAAACGTTGGCCCGAGTCATTTGGCAAGTTCTATAATAAGTAGTTTCCCGCTTAATATTATCAACCCCAATAGTCTTGTGGTGTCTTTGTAGGCTATAGTGAACAATCAATGTGACGCACATCCTATCATGAACCTTTACAATGAGAATCATTCATTCGATGTTCCCTTTTTGTTTCACATCTTATTAATCCTCTTATCCAATTGTTCAATGTTTATTAATGTTTACATATATGTTCTTTTGTGTCTAATATTTATGTATGGTTTATTATTCTTATTTTTGTCATTTTATACTGAAGATCGTTTAGGTATCGAGAGGACCCAAAACAAGAATCAAAGACTTACAACTCATAAAAAGAATCATTTTATTGTTTTAATGTTTATGTAATGATGCAGTATCTTGAAAACATCTAAAAAACATTATTGAAAAATCTTTTTGATAGTTGTTGATTATTTTGACATTTTTGGAGCATTTCACTTTTATTCTAATGTTTGTTTGCATGGGTATAAGTCTCTTTTATATCCTGCGGTATAAGTATATTTTATATCCACATTAAAAGAACAAAAAAATTGTGCTTTCTCCGCTACGTTTAGTGGGTTAGTTATAGCTAATATTTTGTAGTCTATATTAATTTTGTGGGGTTTGTTTTCCATTTTATGGTTGTATAATAGTTAATTCCTTTATTCTTAAAGGGATTATTTCATTCTATTTAAACCTACAAAAAAACACAAAAAGTCAAAAAAATATTACATTTTTGATGTATCCTAGACCTTCCTACCCTAATCTACCTACTAGCTCATCTCACGGCTTAATGAGCTTCTCTCCAAGATACCCTACCACCTAAATCATTTCCTACCCATTCCTACAGATTGACTCGATACACCCACTCCTTGACTCGGCGACCCACTCGTCGAGCCACCCCTGACTACCCCCAACCTAGACCTAACCCCATCACCATTCCCCACATACCCCCACATCTACCCATCGACCGCTAAGTCACTCGGCCACATAGCCACACACCATATATCGATCCCTCCACATGTCATTCCCTACAATCCCTTTCTCGGCCACATGACCGTCCCCAACATGTGACAGCCATATATCTCGCCCTCCATTCATATCCCACCTCGTTCATCCCCCTCCGAGCCTCCCCGCTTGCCCAAGCACCGGATCCGAGCTTGTAAACTCCCATCCACTCACCGATCTCTATAACATAGACCCACATCGCCCGATCTCCAACACCTACATTTAAAATTTAAACCAAACCACATAAGCCTCCATTTAATTTGTATTTTTAGTGTATATGTTTAATTTTTAGGGTTTTGAAATCCTCCCTAGGCTTATTTGATATTATCCATAGTTTAAACGTAGGTCAAAAATTTGATCACTAACTTATTACCCAATTAGTTAATCTAATTCGTTAAATAGCTTAATTTATAATTTACTATAGTTATCAAGTTTGTAATGTGTCTCATGATTAATTTGATATCAAATTCAATAATTTGTTAAATAACTTCTTACCTATTTGGTTAATCTATTTAATTAAGACTTTCATTTTTAGCGCGATTAGTTTTAATTCATTCACTAGATTTTTTTGGTTCCTTCACTTTGTATCATTAATTACATTACATCTTTTAAACTAGATAGGAACCCTTTATTTTACTCTCTCATCATTTTCATTAATTAGAAACTAATAGTCAAAATTGTTAATATAGGCCTTCTTCGCAACAAAATAATTTCAAAAAAGCTCAATACAAAAATCATTAGGCCTGTTTCAAAATAAAATTTTCTTAATTAATTACCTTAATTATTTTTATTACTTCTCTTATTAGTCCATTTTCAAAACAAATTAAGGCCTTTAAATTATTTTTCTCGTCTTTTCACCACATGAACTAATTATGTTACTTGATCTTATAGGGTTCTTAAACATTTCGGTTAATTTCCTCCGCCATCAAATACTTTTTATCAAACATATACTCGCTTAAGACCCCTTTCACTTACTTTTTTTGACATTTCGTCAATCATGAAAATTGTGAATATAGGATTATTAGGCGTTTTGTCCATTTTTGTCAATTTTAGCCCTTTCGTCATTGTTTAATCTCTTTACAACATCGACTAACACTTTTTAGTGGATTTTGTAAACATGTTTTTTCATTTTTATGAAGCTAATCACAACACTTCGTGTATATGCTCTTCTCTCATGCTTGTTACAATCGATCTTGAGAATCGAAACGTGATTGTGTTGTTGTTCATCATTTTCTCTTTCTCTTCCTTGGAAAGCTACCGATAATTGTTCATGGAACTCCTTGATAAAAGAAACATTACAAAACTCAAATTGATATCTTGAGTTCACAAAATTGTCCATCATAGTTAACTTAAGTAAATCACCACATTTTACGCATTTAGTTTCCTTTTCTTAATCATTTCTAGATTTCAATTTCATTTCTAACAATTTATGTTAGATCATGACCGTGTATGCTCTTTTCCTATCTCTTTGAGAGATCTAGAAAATTAAAAAAAAAAACTTTTCATTTATTTTATTCTAATGTTTCTAATGCGGGATAATTACTAATCTGCATTTTACGTAAGACCACATCGCTCGAATTTTTTTCCAAAGGAAAAAACTCTAAAAACTTCCCATAAAATTATGTCGGTCAAAGAACAATTGCTAAAAATGCTAAAAACCAAAAAAATCATCACGCATGTGCACGCTATCATTTTCTACTAGTGATTTTATTTCAAATTGGAACAAATTTTCCTGTTAATCACCAATCATCATTTGTATTTGCACGTAGCGGAAGTGGATTTCATCACCACCTACGCTACACTAGTGATGTGGACTTCATCACCACACACCACTATCATTTGTATTTTCATTACACATTGAGACCCAGTCTCAAAACAACATTCAATATTTTACCTCACCTTTGGTCCCCGCTTGTGAGCTAGGAAAATACACCGATAATCAAGTAAGTAAATAAACTATCCGAGATACCTTCTCCTTCGTGATTCCTTAGAAAACCTCAGAATGGCCAATGAATCATGGATGAACCTTGATTGTGTGAATTATAGGCGCTTCTCTAGAACTAGAGCAAGGCCTTCTCTGTAATAAGATCAACTTATTTTAGACCAATGAAAAAAGGGATTATGGATTTGGGATGCTTCAAGATGAGGCTATTTGGGCATTAGGAGGAGGTAGAAGGGATGCTCTATGCTCAAAAGATGCAAGATTTCAGACAACCTATTCAAGCTTATTCTTTGTGTCCTTTAGAGCGGGGTAAGGTTGTATTTATAGCCTGGGAATTGGATTAACTTAAAGTATTTTAAGTAATCACAGTTTGAAAATGTGGGCATGATTAGGTGAGTGGGGACTAAAAAGAGTGGGTGAGGATTTGAATTGAATTTTTAATTCATAAGTGGAGGATTTAGGTGAGTGGGGACCACAAAGAGTGGGTGAATATTTAATTTGAATTTTTAATTCAATAGTGGAAAAACATGGAGAATAATGACATGTGGTAAAGATTAGGTTATTTTTAGGTTTGAAAGGGATAATTAATCAATTTATATTTGATTAATTTGAAGTGTATTTTTATGGAAAATGAGGTAGGGGAATTAATTAATTTAATATAGATGTAAAATTAGGGTGTCTACATTTGCCCCTCTTTAGGAGGGTACTATGAAAGTAGTGTCCTTTCAAAGAAAGTAGACAAGATGGATGAATATGCCCCAGGTGGCAGGATCGAAGGTTTTGAAGAGATTCTTCTTAAAGAAGGCGTTCTTTCGATAATAATTTATCAGAGGAATAAAAGAGAAAGCATTCTTTAAGTAAGAAGTAAAACAAACTTTCACTTGTAATAATGGGGGAAGAATTCAATCTAACTTTGCTAAGAAAACATAGAGAAAATGTTTGTTGGGAAGAGTAGAAGGTGGTAGGTGATGGATGTCATGGTATCCTCGAAGACAAAAATTTCATGAGAAGATGTGATTATGGATAGATGTGATGATTCCCCCTTGAGAGGGTGACGAGGATGGAATATACGACAGAGCTCTCGAAAAGAGGAGAGGTCATTCTGTGGAGAGGAGGATGAGAATGGGGTGTAAGAGAATGGAATAATCGCACAACACAAATGGAGAAAGGATTCAATCAGCCTTGAATGTTAGGTGTGAGGATGTGTGGAAGGACATAATGAGAAAGAGAAAAGGGAATGGACAGGAGTAGTGGTTGATTATGAGAAGAGCAAGAAAAGTCAAAGGTGAAGGAGACAAGGGTATGGAGACAAAGGAGGAAAAAAAGAAATGAAATAGGTAGAAGAGAATAAGAGAGAGGGTGATAGGGGAAGAAGGGAATGATGAAGGAAAAACAAGAAGAAGACAAGAAAATGACATAGCAGAGGGTGAAATTATGAAATAAAAGGGAGAGAGAATCAAAATAAAGGGAATATAAAAATGAAGAAGAGTAAAGGAAATGAAGGGAGAGAAATGATGGAAAAACAAAAGAGATGATAGAGCTGAGAAAAATAATAAAAACTGTAGAAGTAATAGGTGAAGAAGACAAGGGTATGGTGAATGGGGAAAGATAAACAAGAAGGATAAGATGAGATGAGAGTAGGGGGTAAAATCAGGAAAAGGGGAGAGAAAGGTGTAAAATGAAATTAGTGGAATAGAGAAGATGAGAAAAAGGGAGAAAAGGATGGGAAAATGAAGATGATGATGAAGAAGAAGAATTTAAAGAAGATAAAAGAGGAGGTAGAATGGAGAAAAGAAAGAAACTATGAGGGACCAGGAAAGTGTGGAAAAGATCAGAGAAAAGAAGAGAAACTGGTACATAATGAGTGAAAAGGTAGGGGTGGTAGAGAAAATGAGGGGAGGGTAGAAGGAAGGTTAAAATGATGGGGAGGAAAAGAGGACAAAGCGAATACAAGGAGAATATTGAAGGAACTTGGTCCTTGTGAGGAAGACCAAGGTAAATAATATGGAACAGATCGCATGGAGATGCATGTGGATGAGAATGGGATAAAAAAGATGCAATAGAAAAAAGGGACAGAGAACTGATGTGGAAGTATGAGAAAAGAACGAGAAAAAGAGGGGAAGAAGATGAAAAAATGAAGCATTGGAAGGAGGAGAGGATAATAGAGAAAATGATGCGAAGGAAGGAAATCAATAATGGTGATGATAAGTGTAGAGTGAGAAGCATTAAGAACGTAAGGAGAAGAAAGAGGGGAGGAATGACATAGATTGGAAAATATGTGGAGATACATGAAATGAGAACGTAAGGATTACGAGACAATAGAAAAAATATGTATGATGAAGATAGTAAATATATTGAAGAGGGTGAAGGGAATATGGAGAGGTGGGGAAGAAGTGAAAAGAAAGAGTGGGAGCAGAGAGAAAAGGGAGGGGGTGGAAGAGAGAATGGGGGGATAGAAGAGGAAATGCCGGTGAGGGGACGTTAGGGAAAGTCCACCTATAATGATGGGTGGGGAAGGATGAGAGGAAAAGTAAAGAAAGGGAGAAAGTAAATGAGGAATGGAAAGGAAACGCCAATGAAGGGATGTTAGGGAAATTCCACCTATAATGATTAGTGGGCCCAGAGGAAGGAAGGAATGAAGAAAAAATGGAGAAGGTCAAAGAGAGTGAACAAGGTCGTGCAGAATGAGGATGAGTGAATTTTAGGGAAATTTTGCCAATAATTATTAGCATGGAAATAGAAGATGATGATGAAAGAATGTTAGGGGAATGTCAACAACAATGGCGAGTAAGCATGAGGTTAGATATGTGGGAGAACTCGAGAAGATGGAATGAGAAGAGTGAAGAAAATGTGAGTGATAAGTTGTGATAAGATGAAGGAAAGGAGAGGATGTGGAGGATGAGGATGAACAAGGTGAAGATGAAGAAACAAGATATGAAAAGAATGGCAAGAAATGGTATGAAGGATGATGGATCAAGAAGGAGAAAATGGGGGAAAGGAACATGATTACAGGCGGAAGATAATAGACGCACTTTGTGATATGATAGGTTGAGAAAGGATAATGGTAGGAGGAAAATGTGGTTAGTAGGGGTGGCCAAGAGGAATAAATGATCAACAGAGGGAATGACGAATGAGGTGAGGAGAATTCTAGAATGATGATTTCAACTTAAGGGGGACCCTTAAGTGAGATTGTCTTGTGGCGAAGTGGTTAAGTAATATTGACAAGCAAGGGATGATGGAGATGATGACTATGGAACTATGAGATGGTGTGTGTGAGGAAGAAAGCATAGATGAGAAGATGTGATGATGGGGAATGACGAGAAAATGTGGATGGTGAGGATGTGGAGTGATGGGTGAGTGCAAGATGATAGGTCATGTGTAAGAGGGGCTCTTAAGTAAGATCGTCATCTTTGTAGGAGTGGTTAAGTAATATTGACAAATAGAAGATGGTGATATGCAAGGTGAAAGATGACATTGTATTGGAGTACGGGGGTGGAATGGTTAGTTGGAGAAGATGATTATGATGAGAGGTGAGAGATATAAGATGGGGGAAATATGATGGGATGGGGGAAGGCCAGATGGTATATCAACCTTAAGAGGGACTCTTAAGTAAGATTTTCATGCGGCGGGGATGGTTAAGTAGGATTGCCAATCGAAGAAGAAGAAGAAGAATGATGATAAGAAGTAAGTGATTGATAGAGTTGATGAGAAGAGGGTATGACAAAATGGACTGAAGGGGAACCCTCAAGTGAATTTTTCATACTGCGAGAGTGCGTAAGTAATATTACCAAGAAGAAAATATATACGAGGAAGAATGAGAAAAGAGTGAGTGGTGTATTTGAGTGGGAGAAGAGGTGAGAGGAGGTGATAACAAGGAATGAAGGAAACAAAGGAGTGTAACATGAATGGAGGAACATATGTGGTGTAGGATGGAGAGTGTGAGGGGAATCCTTAATTGGGATGCCCATGTGGTGAGAGTGATGAGGTAGGAATGATAAGTGGAAGAGGCGGAGCAAAAAGATGTGTGTGGTGGTGATTGTCGTCTGATGAAAGAGGAGATGGTGGAGAAGCTTCTACAACAGGAAGATCTTAGGAAGAGGGTATACCTAACTGAGAGTCCCATGTGGAAGGGGTGATTAAGTAAGATTGTCAAGCTGAAAGTGGAAGGGTGAAAGGGAAGAACACAAAGTGGTGAGAGGGGACATGAATGGTGAGAAGGGAAATGTGGGGATAAGTGGCGGAGTAAAAATAAGAAGCAAAAATGAATGGATCAAATACATGGTGACCATGGTGGGGGATGAGGAGTTGGTGGATAGCGAATGCTACTTGAGAAATATCCTTAAGTAGGATTCACAAACTGCAATAGTGATCAAGTAGGATTCCCAAACTGGGGAATGTTTTAGTACATGTGAATGGATGGGTTGCAAAGTAATATTTTGATCATGCACTAAGATACTCACATGAAAAAATCATCTTAATTTTTAATATAGCACATAACAAAATGCGTCATGATATAAAAGATCAGGATGACTAGAATGTAATATGCATGAGATCATAAACAGGGGCCATCAAAAAGGTTTTATGCCCCAGTACGATATGCAAGTGTAAGAGAGCATAGAAAAATGCCATCAAGAAATTATGATGCCCTTGTATGATATGCAATCACATAATGAAGTTTATTAGAGAGAACACCATGATACATAAAATTAAGATGCCCCTATAATATATCAAGATATAAGAAAATAATGAATAATTTGTAACTAATAATGCAACATAAGAACCAATAAACTTGTCTCTAACGTGTTCTATAGTAATGATTGATCGGATGCGCCCCAAGCGGGGGTAGAAGGGCGTAAAAGGATTGGGGCATTGTCCTCAAACAAGGAAACAATGAAATCCAGATTTTACCCCAAGCGAGGATTCATTCTAGGGGAAGTGGTTTGAATTTGATAGTCATAAAGTGGTTGGATCATTCATTGGGGATAATAGTTCAAAGGATGAATTGTGTTGATTATTAAGTTTTTTGGGGTTTTTGATGGTTTTACAATTTTTTAGAGTTTTGTGATTTTTCGTATGTTTTTGGGATTTTGAAGAGTTTTCAAATGTTTTTGTATTTTGGAGATTTTCTAATGTTTTTGGATTTTGGATATTTTCTAATGTTTTTGGATTTTATAGGTTTTATAATGTTTTTGTATTTTGGAGATTTTCTAATGTTTTTGGATTTTGGATATTTTCTAATGTTTTTAGATTTTTTAGATTTTCTAATGTTTTTGGAGATTTTGTTTTGGAAATTTATGGACCAAAATGCAAACTTCTTATGAGAGGTGATAAACCAGGGTATCGTCCGTATGTACCGTGTTCCTCATGGTAACTCATGCTTCAAATAATAAAAAAATTCTCACTCCATTGGAAGGATATGTTGGTGATGATAAGATGAAAATAAGTCCAGCTCCATTCTTGACTCCATGCAACTAGTAAGATGCGAGGGCTTATCACCAAGAATCAAGAAGGATGCAGGATGTAGATAGAGACAAGTGCTAATAACAATCCCTTTGGGAAATTGTGACTCAATCCTCTTTAAGGTTATGAACCGGTTTAAAAATGAATTTCGTTTTATAGGTCATGTGTTAGACTTAGACAGTTATGTGGCTTGTTGATTGGTAAGATATGAGGTGAAGGGATAGTTCTCTCTTCACTTAGAGATATAAATTACTTCTTTGGGGATTTTATAATTATAAGCATTTTTAGATTTATAATATTTTGTATTTTTTTGTAATGACTCCCTATGCCTTGACCCATGCTACTAATAAGAAGAAAGGGTTCATCACTGAAGACAAAACATAGGTGAGTGAATTTTATTTTATTTTATTTTTTGTTTCTTTTTGAATTTTTTGAATGTTTTGCGAAATTTTAATGTTTTGTGGTTTATAAATGACCCTCTACACTTTTCCCCATGCCACCAATAAGAGACAAGGTTTTATCACCAAAGACAAGACATAAATTGTAATGCCCCACCTCGGGACACGAGAAAACACACCAAAAGTCTCTAACAATTTGGGTAAATTTTTTTTGAAAAGAAATAAAAATAATACTAATGTTTCGATTAAGCTGTTTCCCATTAAATAATTTATTTATACTAATATAATTTACCCGAAATTAAATAAACACTAACCCAACAACTTAATTATTTTAATCTATTAAGTTCACTAGGGTCACGAATAAAAGTCTACACCCCTTTATAACTTAATTAGTTTTCCTCTTTTTTAATTAGTTTGCCCACACACCCCTTTTTAATTTATTTCTCATTCCCATAGTATTTTCATGACTCAAATTTTGTAGGATTTAATGAGAGCCCTAGGATAGATCTAATCTGGACCCTAGATTTTGAGTTTGCCTTAAAGTTACCCTAAACATCTCTATCTTTTTCTTTCTTTTCCTTTCTTTTCCATATCATTTGGGTTTTATTTTTGTTTCTTCTTGTACATGTAGAGGAGCTGTGGAGGCTTGATTCATGGATTGAAAGGATATCATCCCCATGGTCTTTGTTTAAGCAATCTAAAATAACAAACCATTATTGAAAAGTAACCATTTTATGGATCTGTGTGGCCGTAGATTTTGAGAGAGGTGGCGATAGACGGGGAGAGTCGGTGTGTGGGATGTACACGAGAGGAAGGGATGCATAGGTCTACGTGGAGAAGGGAAGAAGGGAGTGGGGATGACACGATGGAGGCTGCATGGAGACCGTGGAGAGGGTCGCATGGAGGAGGAGAGAGGAGCGTGGCAACATAGAGGGAGGGAAAGTGGGAGCCGCGCATGGTTGGGAGTGGAGTGTGCGATGGGTGTGCGTGGTAGCGGTGGTACAGGATGGGTCGGTGGGGATGGTGCGTAGGCTTTGGGGGGGTTCGACCCTCCCCATTGAACCATTTCACTTGATTTAAAATTTTTAACTCACAAAAAAAAAAGACCTTCCACACATTGTAATTTATAGTAAAATTTCTTTGTTTGTATTTCATAATAGCGAGTTGAAAGATAATTCTATAATATATATATATGATATGATATGGAATATTATATGTAGATATATATGATCTATTGTATTATATAAATTTTATATCAATTTATTTTATTCTTTGTTAAGTTATATAACAAGATAACAATTTTGTAAATTAATACATTCGTATTATAAACCCATATTTATAAATATATCTTTTATAACATTTCATATTTGTAATATTACAATGTGGTATTCTCTATAATAATAAATATTAAATGGCAAACTACTATGTAAGAACATAAAGTAGTTGCTTTCCAAATTTTTTTATAAAGAAATGGCTTTTACTTAAATATTTTATATAATATTCTAAGAAAAAGAAAATGACATAATAACAAAAAAATAATCAACATGAGTTGTTTGTCAACATGGACTATGAAACTTTAAAAGTTATTTTTGTTTGAAAACAAATCTAGGTTAAAACTATTTATTTCTTTATGTGAAACAAAGGCATGTAGTGTTATATTTCATTCAAGAGAAGAAACTAGAAACATGTCAAAAGGGTTTGCTAAAATGCCTTCACATTTTAGAAATAGGATTTCAAATGCAAACACCTATTAAGATTTTCATGAAAAGAGAGTGTAACTAACTTCATCTCTTTGTATAAAGCCACCAAATCTTGTAAGAAAGTAACTTATTACATGACTAACATTATATTCAATAAATCAACTTTCATTCAAAAGATAAGAGCAGTTCTTATTAAATGAATCATTTTGTTACAATATTTCATTTCCAAGAGACTTAAACTCAATATGTAAAATTTATTCCCAAAATACATAACTACTCAAGAAATCTCATTACAAAGCTTCTTTACAATGTTGAAGAGAGATTGCTCAAGTTTACAAGTAATACCAATTTACATAAAAGGAGAATTAACAAGGAAATGAAATCTTCACATAGCCACATTCATAAAGATACAATGAGGGCAATGTCCACAAGGAGACTGAAGATGACAAGGAGAGTCCAAGTTGATAAGAGACTCCATATTTCCACCACATGATCTCCAACTTCAAAAGCTTCCAAGAATCCAACACAAGGAGAAAAGGCTTGTTTAACCACCCAACATTTAGGCATCATTACATGCCTTTCCAAGGTTGGAAGACATGCTAGCCTCCCCCAAGCCCATGGGAAAGAGGACTAGCTTCCACAATTTTGTACAAGAGTAAGGGAGACAATCCAACATTATTTTCACATACAAGCTAAGACCATGCACTAAGAAACAAACACCAAAGAATTACAAATAAGGGAAAAGAGGAGAAACCATATTCTACCTCCAAAATGGGGAAGAGAAGAAAGAGATCTCCAAGTGTCAAGTGTGTAGCCAACATTGGTTGCACATAAACAATAATCTCCACAACCTCCTTATTCCTCCAAAGTCATTAAACCCCTCCTTATTTCTCCATCCATTCACCAAATCCTTCTTGGGAGGATTTTCAAACCCAAAGGGTTTCCTCTCCAAGAATGGGGAAGGGGTTCAAACCATATGAACCACCTTCCCCACCTCAAACCATTTGAGGGGAGAAACAAAAATCCTACATGGCTTGCCCATCAAGCCATGAGGATTGAGAGGGAAAAATCCCTCTCTCTTCCCCAAAAACTCCAAAAATCCATCATGCCATATGATGGATGGAGGAAAATAAAATAAAACAACAATTAAAATCAACATGCAACAACACACATTTTAAATAAACAAGACTAATATCTAACATGATATAAAACACACAAATAAGCTCAAGGAGCCTACCTCCAAAAGCTCTCCAACTTCTAACTTTTCCACTTCTTGACCCAAGCAAACTCTAGCTCCAAAATCCACAAGCCTCCAAGCAAAAGCTCCCAAAAAAAAAAAGTTCTCTTCTTTCCCCATGAGGGAGAATTTGAAGAGGAGCCAACAAAAATCCTCACAAATGAGGGGGTGACATGTGTCACCCCTCTCTTCCCTCAAGGTCAAAGATTCCCAAGATAAAAGAGAGAAAGGATAAAATAGCTTTTAACCCTCTTCTCCCAAATTACTCAAAATGAACAACAAAACAAACTTGTGTAACTTTTAACAAAGCACACTTACCCATCCACCTTACATGGATGTGACCAAAGGAAGGAAAAATGGGAGGAAACTCCCTCTATGCCTTGGAATTAAGCCCCCTACCTATTAGGTAGGGTCCAAGGGCCCATTTTCATGCTAAGTGAACTCCCAAACTAAAAAGGGGTCACTAAAAATGCCTAAAATAGCCCAATTTCGGGTTTGGCACATTTGGGCACAAGGGTAGAGGATGTGGGGCCCACCCAAGGGTTCACATGTGACCCTAATCCCCTTTTAATTAAATACCACATTAATCAAACTCAAAACTTAATGCAAGTGGGGCCATTAAGTCCCCAAAACAAGTTTACAACACAAACTAAACACCCTAAGCAAGATTAATATTACAAGACATATTACATTACAAATGAGGGTCACTCATGGTGCCCAAAACAATAAACTCTAATACTAAGGCCTCATACAGTAAACACGGTTAGGGCTTAGCCCCGTGGGTTGCTTGTGTAAAATTGTGTAGCTGGCCTGAATCCCATGTTCTCCTGTGACCTGTCACCGGCACACTCATTACACACATTAAACACACATGTCTGATAAAATGTGAATCAACAAATCAATAAGAAGTCAAAGAATTTCTATGCTAGCATATCATCATTTTGGAATCGAAAATGCGACAACATGCATAATTATACACAATCCACCATGAGTTAGCCATAAAGATAAAGTGATATTCATCCATAGAATCCAAACATGCAATCAAACTGAGTATCCATCAAATATAAATGAGGTCCGAACAATATCATATCAGTTAATATCCATGACATCATAAGATAAGGTGACAACATAGTAATCAAGCTAAATTGGTGCTATACGCCAAATCTCCATATATGTCTAATAATATCAAATATCCTAATGTAATGTTTAAAATATATCAAATCCCTGCCGAAACATGTCTATGAGAAGAAGGAACAAAAATAAATAAGGCTATGAAAATGTGGGCATTACATCCCCCTCTACTAAAATTATACTTCCTCCTGGAAGTCATTGGAAGAGATAGGGATATCTGGCCCTCAATGGTGTAGCATCCTCCTAGGTAGTTGTTGTCTCATCATATATGTCCCACTACACTCTAACATGGTCCAAGTCTTGACCCCAAAGGGCCAACCTCCGGTGCTCCAATATGCATACAGGCTCCAGTCTCCACTGCCCTCCGTCCTCTACCTATAATGCCAACCAATCCAAAAACATGAGAAACATCTGGTACATATCTACATAGTACGAAACATGGAATACATTGTGGGCTCGTGCAAGCCGTGGTGGAAAAGCTAGGTGATAAGCAACTAAACCGATGACCTCTAAAATATCAAAAGGCCCCACAAAACAAGGTGATAGCTTAGAACCATTTCCATAGAGGATCGGGCTCTTATGCGGACGAACCCTCAAGAAGACTTTGTCACCCACTGAGAAGTGACGATCAATCCTCTTGGTGTCTGCATACACCTTCTAGCATGCTCTAGCCTACTCAAGATGTTGTCTAATCAGAACAACCTGCTGCTCTAAATCCTGAAGATAAGCTGGTCCCAGAATAATCCTATCATCTAGTTTGTCCCAACTCAAAGGTGTCCTACAAGGTCGACCATATAAAGCCTGGTAGGGAGCCATACCAATGGAACTATAATAACTATTGTTGTATGAAAACTCAACTAAATGCAAATAATATTCCCACTTCTTCTATTGATCCATCACATACATCCTCAACATGTCCTCCAATACTTGATTAACTCTCTTTGTCTATCCATCTGTCTCTGGGTGATATGTTGAGCTGAAATTAATCTGAGTACCTAGAGCGGCCTGAAAGGAAGTCCAGAAAAATGAAGTGTAGATGGTATCCCTATCATTGATGATGGTCTTCAAAATCCCATGCAATCTAACAATGTCCTCTATAAATACTTTGGCGATGGCCTGTGCATTATAGGTGACCTTGGTTGGCGATAAATGCGCAACCTTGGTCAACTTATCCACGGTGACCATAATGGCATCATAATGATAAGAAGACATAGGGAGTCGACTATGAAATCCATGGAGATCACATCCCATTTCCACTCGAAATTTCATGAGGATGTAAGAGTCCTATGGGATGAGAATGCTCTGCCTTGACCCTTTGACACTCAAGGCAATGTGTAACAAAATCTTCTATGTCCCGTCGAAGACCAGGCTAGTAATATAACTCCCTCATATCATCATGCATTTTCTTTACTCCTGGGTGTGCTACATATGGAGCTCGATGAGCCTCTGTAAGGATGAAGCTACGTAGATCACCTGACTTAGGCACGTAGATGCACCTATGGAACTGAAGTAAACCATCTATCTCTAAAATACACCCTAAATATCTACCCTCTAATGAACCCTATGACTCCAACATATGTCTAGCTCCCTATTAACACTTGTCCTCACGGAAGATGCTCAAGAATCCACGCCCTCAAATATGACTGTAGTGTCAATGAAGCAAGCACATGTCATCATCTACTAAGTGCATCTGCAACAATGTTTTCCTTTCCTTTCATATATTGTACCTCCATGTCATACTCACATAAGAACTCCATCCAACATCGTTGACGAGTGTTGAGGTTCGGATGTGAGAAGATATGCTGCAAGCTACGATGATCTATCCTCAAAATGAAAGGCCTACCCAAAAGGAAATGTCTCTAACACACAAGTGCATGAACAAATGCTTCAAGTTCTAAGTCATGAGTAGGGTAATTAAGCTCGTAATCCTTGAGCTTACGAAACTCAAAGGAAATAGACTGACGCTCCTGCATAAGAACCGCTCTCAAACCCTCTAGTGATGCATCAGTACAAACAACAAAATCCTCTGTAAGGTCCAAAACCGCTAAGATGGGCGTCGTGGTTAACCTTTCCTTAAGCAACTAAAATTCTGCTCACACTTTTTTGACCAATCAAACTTCTTCCCTTTTCTCTGAAGAGAAGTAATAGGGTGAGAAATTCTGGAAAAGTCCTAGACAAACCTGCGGTAATAACCTGCTAAACCCATAAAACTCCTCACCTCAATAACTGATGTGGGCGCTGGCCAATCCATAATAGCTTGTATCTTAGAGGGATCTACTGAGATACCCTCTCCTGATAAGATGTGACCCAAGTAATGAAACCTTGTATGCGGAAGAAGTAGCATTTTCCAAGTTCCCATATAACTTTTGCTCTCTCAAAACCTGTAGTACTGCCTCAAATGCTCCTCATGTTCCTCCTTGGAATGATAATATATCAATATATCATCAAGGAACACTAAGACAAAGCGATCTAGAAAGGTCTGAATACTCCATTCATGAGGCTCATGAAGATAGCTGGGGCATTGGTCAAACCAAAAGGGACAACTATGAACTCATAATGCCCATAACGTGTGCGGAAAGTTGTCTTATGAATGTCTGCATCTGAAATGCACAACTGATGATACCCTGACTTGAGATCGATTTTGGAGAACACTCTCGCTCCCGCATCTGATCAAATAAGTCATCAATCCTAGGGAGCGAGATAATGGTTCTTTATTGTGACTTTGTTGAGCTGTCTAAAGTCTACACAAAGTCTGAGAGAACCATCCTTCTTTTCAAAAATATGACTGGTGCTCCCAAGGAGATATACTAGGACGAATGAGACCCTTCTCTAACAACTCCTCTAACTGAATCTTGAGCTCATGAAGCTCTGGAGTCATCATCTGATAGGGTTCCCTAGAAACTAGTGCAGATCCTGGCACTAAATCAATGGTGAAATCCACCTCTCTGTGGGGTGGTAACCATGGAAGCTCACCTAGAAACACATTTGCATACTCCCTCAAAATTGCATGATCATCTAAGGGTGAATGCTCTAGGGTGCTCTCTAACCGATCACTGATGGTGATAGCAAACAACTGACAACCTTTGCGCATGCTTTTCTTAAGTTGCTTAGCCGATATCATACGCAAAGAGATAGGCCTCTGCATCCCTGATATCACAACTGCACTCCCAAGATCATCCTGACACTCAATGACCTTATTTCTGCAATCTACCTTAGCCCGATGAGCCTCGAGCCAATCCATACCCAACACTACCTGATAGGATCCTAAGGGAATAACTCAATGGTCAAGAGTAGTGGAGAATACTCCCAAATCAAGTACGCAACTCTCCATATATGAGTCCACGGTGAGTTTAGCCCCAAAGGCCAACTCAACTTGCCAACTATCTAGTTGCCTAGCCACCACTAGCCCACACTGGTCCACTATAGAAGGAGATATAAAAGAATCTAAAGCACCTGAATCAAAAAGTCGAGATAGAAATACCCCTCATAGTACTGTCATCTCAATGTGTGCCACGATGCTCGGCTTTGGTGGTTGTCAACCGCTGCATATACATGATGAGCGCGTCCCACATTACCCACTAGTCTGCTCAGATCTAGGAGTTCTCTGCGTATCCATGGTAGTGGGTTTATGCAGACACATACGCACATAGTGGTCAAGGGACCCACAAATAAAACACCATCCTGTACCTCTCTAAGATGGGGTCCGTCATGTACTCTGGTGAACTGACCTGCCATCCCAACTCTAGTGATTTGTGTGAGTGAGCTAGCTATATCTGTTGAGTATCATGTCTCTTATCCTGGCTCCACCAAAACCTCCTCTAGAACCACCTCTTTGAAAACCCTGTGTTTTTCCATCCCTCTACTGCTGGTGGCCCTGATGTTGTGTCTACTACTATGGATGCGGTGGAACCCTCAAAGTTGTTGGTGAAGGCCAAAATCCTCCTCTAGGGGGTGGTGTTGTACCCACGTCCTCTGACTCTGGAAGGCTTGTATCCTATCCTGAAACTTGCTCTTGTTCCTATCTCGGTGCTCTTGTGCCCTAGTCCTGTTCTCCTCAGCTAAGTAGGCCTTCTCAACAACCTTCTCAAGCGTGGGAGGAGATAACATCCTAACTGCTCCTACTATATCTACATTTAGGCCCTAAATAAACCTATTTACCTATAATTTTTGTCTTGCAGTAGTCCACATCGTAGAAGATCCAGGAACCTACTCTCATACTATGCCCGAGCCTTATCATACATCGTGAAACTTGTCAATCCTCTTTTTACGAAATGCTTTGACATATAGTGAGCCCTGAATCACTCCTCAAACAACTCGCAGGTCACTGTATCTCAAGTCAAATGGAGCTTCCGCTCCTCATTTCTCCACCAAACACTGTTGTGTCTCGGAGGAGGTGTATGGAAAACCTTGCCTTGACATTGCTCTCGTAAGATTACGAAGCCAAAACAACTATCCAAGCTAAGGAGCCATGACTCAGCCCTAAAACCATCTCGTAGATCCGTGTAAGTAAGCGAGGCGCTATGCGAAGAAGATCCCTGATCACACTGCCTGTATCCCGATCATGGTGATGCAAACCAATAGGTGAATGGGGTCACCTATCCCCAAAGGGTCCCTCAAGACTATGTTAGTAGCTATAACGGTACGAGGCTACCCTCTCGTGGTAAACGAAAGGGCTATGAGACCTCTCCTGCCTTGGGGTATCATGCTTTGGTGGCTCCAAGTGCGCGTCCTCGCCTAATGGATCCTCGTCTCCCAACGGAATCTCTTCCTCTCTCACCTCATGAGGTGGTGGAAGACATTGTTGTATAGCACCGATCAACTGCTAAAGAGCCTCTAAGATCTGAGGCCCTAACTCAGGTGCCTGCGGTTCGGGCGTAGGCGAACTACATCCCAAACCCCTAACCGATCGTCGTCTCATGGGTGTCATCTTGTGAATGAGGTATGAAAATGGTTATTAAATTATAATGGTTTTCGGAAATGTGGTTTAATTATTTTTTTGTTAATGTTATTAAAATATTATTTACTAATTAATTAATTACCCAGAGCGTCGCATGTGCGAACTTGCGCTCGATACCAAATGTAATGCCCCGCCTCGGGACATCGGAAAACACACCAAAAGTCTCTAACAATTTGGGTAAACATTTTTTTGAAGAGAACTAAAAATAATACTAATGTTTCGCTTAACCGTTTCCCATTAAATAATTAATTTATACTAATTTAATTTACCCAAAATTAAATAAACACTAACCCAACAACTTAATTATTTTAATCTATTAAGTTCACTAGGGTCACAAATAAAAGTCTACTCCCCTTTATAACTTTTTTAATTTTCCTCCTTTTTAATTTGTTTCTCATTCCCATAATATGTTCATGACTCAAAGTTTGTAGGATTTAATGAGAGCCCTAGGATAAATCTAATCGGACCCTAGATTTTGAGTTTGCCCTAAAGTTACCCTAAACATCTCTATCTTTTTTTTTCTTTTCCATATCATTTGGGTTTTATTTTTGTTTCTTCTTGTATAGGTAGACGAGTTGTGGAGGCTTGATTCATGGATTGAAAGGATATCATCCCCGTGGTCTTTGTTTAAGCAATCTAAAATAACAAACCATTATTGAAAAGAAACCATTTTCTGGATCTGTGTGGCCGCGGATTTTGAGAGAGGCGGTGGTAGAGGGGGAGAGGCTGGTGTGTGGGATGTACATGGAAGAAGGGATGCACATGTCTACATGGAGGAGGGGAGAAGGGAGTGGGGATGGCACGGTGGAGGCTGCATGGAGACCGTGGAGAGGGTTGTGTGGATGAGGGGAGAGGGAGCGTGGCAGCATAGAGGCGGTGGGAGCATAGAGGGCGGTGGGAGCCACTCATGGTTGGGAGTGGAGTGTGCGGTGGGTGTGCGTGGTAGCGGTGGTGCGGAGTCGGGTCGGTGGGGATGGTGCGCGAGGATTGGGGAGGGGTTCGACCCTCCCCACCGAACCATTTCACTTGCTTTAAAATTTTTAACTCACAAAAAAAAAAACCTTCCACGCATTGTAATTTATATTAAAATTTCTTTGTTTGTATTTCATAATAACATTTGGAAGATAATTATATAATATATATATGATATGGAATATTATATGTACATATGTATGATCTATTGTATTATATAAATTTTATATCAGTTTATTTTATTACTATTAAGTTGTATAACAATATAACAATTTTGTAAATTAATACATTTTGTATTATAAACCCAGATTTATAAGTATATCTTTTATAACATTTCATATTTTGAATATTACAAGAAGGTATTCTCTACCATAGTAAATATTAAAAGGCAAACTACTATGTAAGAATATAAAGTAATTGCTTTCAAATTGATAAAGAATATGGCTTTTACTTAAATATGTTATATAATATTCTAAGAAAAAGAAAATGACATAATAACTAAAAAAATCAACATGAGTTGTTTGTCAACATGAACTATGAACTTTAAAAGTTATTTTTGTTTGAAAACAAATCTAGGTTAAAACTATTTATTTCTTTATGTGGAAACAAAGGCATGTAGTATTATATTTCGTTCAAGAGAAGAAACTAGAAACATGTCAAAAGAGTTTGCTAAAATGCCTTCACATTTTAGAAATAGGATTTCAAATGCAAACACCTGTTCAGATTTTTCATGAAAAAGAGAGTGTAACTAACTTCATCTCTTTGTATAAAGCCACCAAATCTTGTAAGAAAGTAACCTATTACATGACTAACATTATATCCAATAAATCAACTTTCATTCAAAAGATAAGAGTAGTTCTTATTAAATGAATCATTTTGTTACAATATTTCATTTCCAATAGACTTAAACTTAATATGTAAAATTTATTCCCAAAATATGTAATTACTCAAGAAATCCCATTTCAAAGCTTCTTTTCAATGTTGAACAGAGAGATTGCTCAAGTTTACAAGTAATACCAATTTACATAAAAGGAGAATTAACAAGGAAATGAAAGCTTCACACAACCACATTCAAACAGATACAATGAGGGAATGTCCACAAGGAGAATGAATATGACAAGGAGATGCCAAGTTGATAATAGACTCCATATTTCCACTACATGATCTCCACTTCAAAAGATTCCAAGAATCCAACACAAGGAGAAAAGGCTTGTTTAACCACCCAAATTTTAGGCATCATTACATGTCTTTCCAAGGTTGGAAGACATGCTAGCCTCCCCCAAGCCCATGGGAAAGAGGACTAGCTTCCACAACTTTGCACAAGAGTAAGGGAGAAAATCCAACATTATTTTCACATACAAGCTAAGACCATGCACAAAGAAAACAAACACCAAAGAATTGCAAATAAGGGAAAAGAGGAGAAACCATATTCTACCTCCAAAATGGGGAAGAGAAGAAAGAGATCTCCAAGTGTCAAGTGTGTAGCAACATTGGTTGCACATAAACAATAATCTCCACAACCTCCTTATTCCTCCAAAGTCATCAAACCCCTCATTATTTCTCCATCCATTCACCAAATCCTTCTTGGGAGGATTTTCAAACCTAGAGGGTTTCCTCTCCAAGAATGGGGAAGGGGTTCAAACCATATGAACACCTTCCCTGCCTCAAACCATTTGAGGGAGAAAAAAAAATCCTACATGGCTTGCCCATCAAGCCATGAAGATTGAGAGGAAAAATCCCTCTCTTTTCCCCACAAACTCCAAAATCCATCATGCCATATGATGGATGGAGGAAAATAAAATATAACAACAATTAAATCAACATGCAACAACACACATTTTAAATAAACAAGACTAATATCTAACATGATATAAAACACACAAATAAGCTCAAGGAGTGTACCTCCAAAAGCTCTCCAACTTCTAACTTTTCCACTTCTTGACCCAAGAAAACTCTAGCTCCAAAATCCACAAGCCTCCAAGCAAAAGCTCCCAAAAAAGTTCTCTTCTTTCCCCATGAGGAAGAATTTGAAGAGGAGCCAACAAAAATCTTCATAAATAAGGGGGTGACATGTGTCACCACTCTTTTCCCTCAAGGTCAAAGATTCCCAAAATAAAAGAGAGAAAGGATAAAATAGCTTTTAATCCTCTTCTCCAAATTACTCAAAATGAACAACAAAACAAACTTGTGTAACTTTTAACAAAGCACACTTACCCATCCACCTTACATGGATGTGACCAAAGGAAGGAAAAATGGGAGGGAAACTCCCTCTATGCCTTGGAATAAGCCCCCCTACCTATTAAGTAGGGTCCAAGGGCCTATTTTCATGCTAAGAGAACTCCCAAACTAAAAGGGGTCACTAAAAATGCCTAAAATAGCCCAATTTCGGGTTTGGCACATTTGGGCACAAGGGTAGAGGATGTGGGGCCCACCCAAGGGTTCACATGTGACCCTAATCCCCTTTTAATTAAATACCACATTAATCAAACTCAAAAATTAATGCAAGTGGGGCCATTAAGTCCCCAAAACAAGTTTACAACACAAACTAAACACCCTAAGCAAGATTAATATTACAAGACATATTACATTACAAATGAGGGTCACTCATGGTGCCCAAAACAATAAACTCTAATACTAAGGCCTCATACAAGTAAACAAGGTTAGGGCTTAGCCCGTGGGTTGCTTGTGTAAAATTGTGTAGCTGGCCTGAATCCCACGTTCTCTGTGACTGTCACCTGCACACTCATTACACACATTAAACACACATGTACGATAAAATGTGAATCAACTAATCAATAAGAAGTCAAAGAATTTCTATACTAGCATATCATCATTTTGGAATCGAAAATGCGACAACGCGTACATAATTATACACAATCCACCATGAGTTAGCCATAAAGATAAAGTGATATTCATCCATAGAATCCAAACATGCAATCAAACCGAGTATCCATAAAATATAAATGAGGTCCGAACAATATCATATCGAGTTAATATCCATGACATCATAAGATAAGGTGACACCATAGTAATCAAGCTAAATTGGTGCTATATGCCAAATCTCCATATATGTCTAATAATATCAAATATCCTAATGCAATGTTTAAAATATATCAAATCCTGCCGAAACATGTCTATGAGAAGAAGGAACAAAAAATAAATAAGGCTATGAAAATGTGGGCACTACATAGATGAGTAAGGGTACCTCCCTCCATTCATAGTCTCACACTACTAGTAAGAAGTGTGGGCTCAACACCAAAGGTTGTGAAGAATGAAAGGTGTGGTAATGAATTATTCACAATTTATTTAATTTATTGAATTTTACAATAGTTCTTTTTATTTGGGGAGGAACGTCTGCCCCTAATATCATCCCCACATGACTAGTAGGACGCGAGGGTTCAACGCCGAAGACTGAGATGGGTGATCAAATGAACTAGGTAAAGAAGTTTAGAGCTTTGTTGTAAAAGAGAGAATTTCTTTGAAGGGGATATATTACCATCAGTAAGCTTCTAGGTATGACCATAGGTGAAAGCAACTAAAAGTGGGAGATATTATAAGAAGTATGATACTCACAAAACTTAATAGGATCTATATTAACACTTGTCTCATGATGATGAATATGAAGATGTGATTTTGATAATGAAAATATCTGCCAATGGAATGAATAATGTTAAATTATTTAGAGATAAGTAAGACAGAAGGAACAATGTACAAGTGATTGTCTCTCGGAATAGAGAGCACCTCAAGAATAGAATTTCTTTAAATGTATTGCATTCATTGGTTTGTCAAGTTCCTGACCATCTTTAATGGCCAATTTATAGGCTCTAGAGCCAAATTTAGTTGTAATTACATAGGGTCCTAACCAATTAGGTTCAAATTTTCCTTGTTTGTCTCATTCTTTGGTTGTGTTCTTTTGATTTTCTTTGAGGATGAGATCATCGACCTTAAATTTTCTAAGTTTGATTTTTTTATGATAGCTACATCGTAGCTAGTTTTGATAGACTTGAAGATGATTGAGAGCATTAAGTTTTTTTCAAGAAGCTCGGATTCATTAAGGCATGAGTGTTGATAATAATCTTTATTGATTACGTTTTTAAGGGATATTTTAAAGGATGGGAATTCAACCTTGATAGGTAAAATAACTTCTCAACCATAAAAAAGGGAGAAGGGAGTGGCTCCAGTAGGTGTGTGATAAGATGTGCAGAAGAGAGAAGAGTGGGTTAGATTTGGTTGTGCCAATAGATTCCATGTGTATTGACAATATTTCCATGATGGTTTGTAATTTTTATTTTGTTATACGCTTGTCCATTAATTAATTGATTTGACGATAGATTCATGATAAAGATGGAAAGGTTGTGTAAGGATATTCCTAGGTATACGTACCTCATAGAATGTATGCACATATAAGTATTGACAGGTGGGGATCATCGGTGATGAGATTCTTGCAAGATCGATCATTAAAATTATAATGGACAAGGAAGGTTGCATTGTTGCAAATGTCTAAACTTTTTGTGGTTGTGCTTCACAAAAAGGCTAGATAAATTAGGAATAGGAGCTATTGGAATAATAGAATCAAGCTCAATAATGTTTGATGATGGACTTTCTTTTGTAATGTCTACAGTTATATCAAGGTTTGAAAGGGAGTCTTGAAGTGAGGTCAAGATATCATTAGATATTGGAAGAATGTTGTTGTCCAAAATAGGTTTAATGTATGTTTGGGTTGAAAGAGAGTCTTGAAACAAGTTCAAGTACTCGGTAGATCTTATAAGAATGTTTTCCAAAACATGTTCAATGTATGTTTGAACTAATGGAAGAAAATTTGAAGAAGAGATGAATTGGTTTAGAAATAGAGAGTCTTGAATTTTTTATCATGATCTCATGGAATTTAAGCATGCATAGGAGTTTCGATAGTAGTCAACTCTTCATTGAAATATGTGGCAGTTGATGTGTCGTCAGTTTCAAGAGATTTGTCATCAAGCTCTATAATAAATGACATCATCGTCAATTTAGTCTTAGACTTAATTCTTAAATCACACACATTTATCTGTGTGATGACCATCAATGTGATGAAAGTCACAATATGTGTAAGGTTTTTACCAAGATGGATTAGGATCCCCTTTGACAAAGGGTTTTGTAATGGGATATCTTACCAGTTTAGCCTCTTTTAGTTGATGAAACCAAGAGAGAGACTTTCTCAAGGGGGTAAAATGATGTTGGACTTTGTGTGGAGTGATGTCTTCATTAGGTTATACGATTTGTATTTTGGGTGATCGCTCACTAAGTTGGGTAACCATATGAGAGAGATGTGTTGTCATCTTGGTAAGTTGTTATAATGAATTCATCATGTTTGAAAGAGAGAGAATGAAAAAGGTGTGATGAAGAACTCAACCTATTAATTGTGATCCTTGTTTTAGCTTAAGAAATATTTAACAAGTAAGGCTATAAAGAGTAAGATCAAACAAGCTACTCGGGATAAATATGTGATAACTCAAACAAGATATAATGAACATGGTTTAGATTTGGCTTAAACAAGCTTAATGGGTCACAATGTAAGGAGTACACTCAAACAAGGTACTCGATACAAGTGGGATATAGCTCAAACAAGCTATGATGAATATGTTAATTGGTTTGGCTTAAACAAGTTTAGTGGATGAAAATGTAAGGAGTACACTCAAACAAGGTACTCAATACAGGTATGATATAGCTCAAAACGAGATATGAGGGATTCATGTTGGATGAAGTTTAAACAAGCTTGAAAATTAATGAGATAAGGAGAGAACTCAAACAAGTCACTTAATATCACTTTGATATAGCTTGAAATAAGATATGGAGGATTTTTTGTTGCATGAAGCTTAAACAAGCTTGAAAATTGATGAGATAAGGAGTGAACTCAAAGAAGTCACTCAATTTCAGTTTAATAAAGCTTGAAACAAGATATGAAGGATTCATGTTACAGCTTAAATAAGCTTGACACTTGATGACATACGAAGTGATCTCAAACAAGTCACTTGGTATCAATTTGATATCGCTGGAAACAAGCTATGAAGGATTGGTTGTTGGCTTTAAAAAGTTAATGAAATCAATGTAATGTTTTGATCTTCATTGTTTGATTGATTCAGTGTTTTGTTTGGTATTGAATCTATTGAGAAATGGTTTTGTGGAACACGACTAGGATTTGAAATTTACAACTAGAGAAAGTGGTATCATCTAAGTTTTATGATAAAAATGATGCTAAACTACTTTGTTTACAAACAAAAAGTAGTCATGTGTATCAAATTTTTTAGATCAAGAGGTAGATCCTTCGGGAATAATCATTGTTTCATGCAATCATACAAGTATGTTGTGGAATGGTGGATACAGGCTCTTATCACTCCAAAAAAACTCACTCACCAATTCTTACTTGCCTGCTTTGGAGTGAATCACCACATCAAGGCAAGTTTTGGGAAAAGGTGGAATGTTATGGGGGGATGAATGTGTGTATGGTGTCCTTATTACTCCCTGAATATTAATAGTGACGATGCCCAAACTCTGTTTGTTACATTTGTATTAGGTGTTAAGTTCGAGTAGTAAGTCGCAACGACTTCACCCATAAACGCCTCCTAGATGCACCTGTAAATACCAAACGTTGTGATGATACTAGGTCTCAAAGTGCAACACAAATGCGAATGCAGGTGGTGCATGGTAGTGAATTATGCGTCACCAAAGTGTAAGCGTCGGTGGTGATGAAATCCATCTCTACTACGTCACATGGGGTTCATTAGCTAGGCAATATCCTAGCACATGAGTTCATATTGAGGTAATTAAAATTAATAAAAGTAAATTCAATATATCGGTATACATGAGGGGGTGAAAGGGTTTAATTTATTAATATTTTGAATCAAGTATTGGGGGTAGGTTAGAGAGGTGGGCTAAAGGAAAGGGAGGTTTAATTTTAATATAAAATTAAACATTTGAACCCTATTTTTTAAAACTAATTACTTTAAAATTGTAAAAGGAGTGTGGTCATAAAGTTAAATTATAATATCTTTTTGAATAAAAAATCTCAATTAAGAGATTCTTAACCAAGAAATAATAAGATGGTATAAAAATAGGATTATGTATACTTTTCAACACAAGTGATATTATTTCACCATCTTAAATATTTGAAGAACCAATGATAAATGATTAAAGATTAAAATTTATAAGGTAATTGGTAATCATTCTTGAATGACTTCAACCTATCTTTCTAGAAGAAATGCATATTTAAAAAAATTGAGTGAGAAATATAATATATTTTTGTTTAATACATTAGGGTAGAAATAAAAAGGAGTAAATAAAATTGTAATGGAAAAATGGGTAAGTAAGGTACATGGAAATAATAGGGGGTATTTTCATTCTAATAATATAACAAGAGGGGGTATTATCAATTGAATAATTAGAAGTAAAAACTAGAATTAAGGGTATTTTTTAATACCCTTCGAACGCATATGCTATATCATATTTTTCCTAAGTGAATCCCAGTGTACTATGTGCAAAAACAAAATGATGATGTGATTATAAGAAAATTTATTTCCAATTTAAAATAAATTACTGGCGGAAAATGATAGTGTACATGAGTGTGCTAAAAAAATTTATTGGTTTCAACAATTTTCTTTGAATGGTGGTACTTTTGTGGGAAGGTTAAAAATTTTGTTTTTGTTTTGTGTTTTTGGCAATATTCCAGTGACGTGGTCCTGTAGAAAACAAATTAGCAAAGTTATCCTACAAATGAAGTATTTCGAGAATGCTCAAAGGCACAGGAAAAGAGCATATACAACCAATGACCAGAAAAATATTAATAATGTGATGAAATAACAATTGAAATGATAGTTAGAGATAAAAATAATATGGAAATGAATCCTGCAAACAAAGTAGATTAAACTTCAAATGATATGGTCATGCACAACAAAGGTTACTACTTTTATCCTATAGACAATAGATTAGAAAGATGGACAACCAATGATTGTGGTTTTTTTATTTTCAAGATCGTCTGCGAGAGCGCAAGAAAAGAGCATACATAACCAACAATCGAATAAAATACGAAGAAGGAACAAAACTGAAATTACGAGCTAGTTAATGACAAAAAAATAGAGCTAAATTAAATGATTTAATTAAGCTACAAAAGATCTTATTAGTAGCGAATGTTGATTTGGCTAGGGATCATGCAGTGTCAGAACAAAAAAAACTAAACAATCACAGTCGTTTCTGATTTTCCAAATCACTCGAAGGCGCAGGAAAAGACCATACGTAGATATGATTGGAACAATTTTTTTAAAAACGTTTAATAATTCTTAAAATTAATCGTGATTGTGAAATAGTGATAATGATTATCTTCACAACAAGAAAAACAACGAAAAAGTGTAAAAAGCGTTATAAGAAGCGTTGACGTGGAAAGTTGGAATGTAAGGCAATTTTTTTGTTTTTGAGGCCTAGGTGGCCTCAATGTGTAAAAGATGACTAAGAATGCGAAATAAATAGATTTTTGAAATGTGTTGACAAAATTTGGGTGATGAGGTCCTACAAGAACATGATTAGAAGTTTTCACCTACATACAATGTTATCATAATGATCATAAAAAAATAATGTATTAGAAGCGTGAAGTATTAAAAGCTATAAATTTAAGTTGATAAAAAAATGTGGAGATTAGTACCTAAAAGTCACAAAACATGATAAGAATGATCTCGAAAAAGAATCGTGAAATTTTATAAATATCACACTATAAGTCATAAAATGGGTTGCAAAAAAATTAATTAATTTTGCTTATTTACAATTGTGAATAACCGCACAAGGAGTTACAAAATTGATCGCTAAAAGAACAAGGGTGAAAATTGTGAACTATTACGCGCAAATTCTCTAAAAGCAATGAAAATTGATAACAAGAGATTTAATTAAAGAGGAATGTAATTAAAATCTTAGTAAAGAGAAAATGATCGAGAAAAATAACTCAATCAATAAAGCAATGGGAGTGCGACCTTGTTCGGTTTGAATAAGAATGTATATGATAGTGAAGATAAAAATGTGGACCGGGAGGAAGAAAAATGTGAATTGAATGGAAAGTGTTAACATAATGTCAAAGTAAGTCGAATAAGAAACGTGAAAGTATGTATGAGATGGAATATTATAAGGACTTTAAGGAAAAGGAATACAGAAAGGTGAATGTGAGTTGAATGTATGGATAAGATGACAATGACCTAAAGGTGGAAGAAAAGGAGGACCAAACTATCTTAATTTAAAAGTGTTGGAATGTATACAATGTAACCAAATAAATGAAGGTGGAAGAAAAGGAGGACCAAACTATTGAATGTATATAGCATGACCAGATAAATGATGGTGGATCAAGTATGAAAGAAATAACTAGTCTTAGATTTGGAAAATTTGTCCACGTGGTAGGGAATGAAATATTTCTACGTGGAGAAACCCAATTACATATCTTAATACCGATGTTCTTTCAATACTACCAAGAAATTACAATCTCAATTCTATATCAACGCTTAGCATGTGCCATTATAAGAATGCGTTGACTACTTGGATATGTTAGAATAAGCAAAAAAATCTTCAAATTCGATTATTAGAGAAGATTCGGTCGTGAATGCCTCACCGTGAATAACATAGATATGAATTACATATTGAATAATATAGATCGGTGAATGAGAATACATAGCGAAACCATGATAAAATACACAAATCCAGGAGAAAAATAGATGGAGAAGTTGAATCCTCCACACCGTGTATGAAAAATAACCAAGTTAACGCATACAACTCAAACTTTTTGCTAAATGAAGGATCCATGGCATCAAAAATCATAAAATTGGTCTTAATAACTAGTATAAAACACACACGTGTGGTGAGCAAGGCACGAAAGGGCGGGAATAGATAGATCGAGCAACAGAGCTATTAGAGATGTGAAATCCTAGAGATGCAACAAATGTAATGTGTATACTAAAGGAAGCATCAGTAAATGGGCCAACATTCGAGCATTTGCTTGAATGGAAATTTCATGCTTTGTTTTCACTATGAAAATATGAAGAATAGGAATCTAATGAGTAAGGATTCGGTCAAAAGTCTGCTATCGATGGCCGAGTAGGGGAGAATCGGGGTTGGGATTGGATGTAAATGGGCACAAAATGGTGATGGGATTTATGTGATTGAGAATGGGAGAATGGTCGATATGGAAGAGGGGGAAGGGGTTGACGTGTAGGGAGATGGTAGGGGTTGGGATTAGGGTAATTCTTTAGGTGAAGCGGGTTTGGGGATGCGCAGGGATTAGTGAGTAGTGGAATGGGTGCGTGTGAGGTAGTTGGCATTGGGGGTGGGTGTGATAAGAGCTTGGGAGTTGGGGAATAGAGCGGATAGGGGGATTCGGGGAAGTGAGGTGAGAGCTCGAGAGAGATGACTAGTATTTCTCGGATGAGGAGTCGGGTAAGGAATATTTGGAGAAGAGGATTGTTAACTGGGAGTGAAAGATGTGGGGAGCTAGTAAGGGAGCTGGATGGGAGATGGGTCGAGGGATAGGGAGATCGGCTAAGTAGGAAGGTGGGGGTCGAGGATATGACTAAGTGGCTTGACCGAGTGGCCAAGAGTAGTGGGGATGGGTAGCTAGGATCTGGGGTAGGGAGTGAATTTTTTGTTTTTGATTTAAATAAATAAATATAGACTTTTATATTTTGAAAAGTAAGATCAATTTGTAAATTAAGATCTAAAGAAAATATATATATATATATATACATATATACATATATGTATATTGTAAAACTAAGATCGAAAAACAAAAGCTAAACAATAATATTATTTTCCGGATGATTTCCCATGACAAGTATAATATTAAGTTTGATGTGTTTAAGAAATCAAGATCTATATCAGTTTGAAAATTAAGATCTAGAAATTTGTTAGTAACTAAGATCAATTTTTTTACGTTGTAGGAATGAGATCTAATATGATATTTTGTTGGATTTTCATGAATATTTCAAAAAAGAAAAAAATTGACGACAAAATTTTTCTTTATTACACCCAGAAATTAGAGATCAAACTAAATGTAACCTCTGTAGACACTGTAAGACTATGAATACTTCCTCTACAATCCACAAGTATCCAGATCTGGTAATAGATTTTCCACAAAACACTTAGTGTTGAGGAGGTCAAATACGTTATGAGCGTTGTAAATTCATTGGTACTATAATCTGCATATGCAAGACAAGACACCGCACAACAAAATCACTTCCCATAGCTTGAAGGTTAACCAAATGATGCCATAAGGGATAGAAAATGAGATAATAACAACAAATAATAGTAAACAAAGAATGGATAAAACAAGTAATTGGTAAATCAACGGTAACAGAGCGTGGGTAAGTCTCAATGGGCATGCCAGAATGTGAGCTAGGAAAATACATTGATAATCAAAAAAGTAAATAAATTATCCAGATAACTCCTCCTTCGTGATTCCTTAGTAAAACTCAGAATGGGAAGTGAAACATAGATGAGCCCTGATTATGTGAAATGTAGGTGCTTCCCTCAAACCGGAGCAAGGCCTTCTCTACAACAAGATCAACTTACTTTGCACCAATGGACAAAGGGATTATGGATTTTGGATGCTTCAAGATGAGGCTATTTTGGCATTAGGACGAGGTAGAAGGGATGCTCTATGCTCAAAATATGGAAGAGTTCAAACAAAGCCTATTAGAGCTTATTCTTTGTGTCCTTTAGAGAGAGAGGGGGTAAGGTTGTATTTATAGCCTAGGAATTGGATTAACTTAGAGGATTTTAAGTAATCACAGTTTGAAAATGTGGGCATGATTAGGTGAGTGGGGACCAAAAAGAGTGGGTGAGGATTTGAATTGAATTTTTAATTCATAAGTGGAGGATTTAGGTGAGTGGGGATTACGAAGAGTGGGTGAAGATTTAATTTGAATTTTTAATTCAATAGTGGAAAAACATGGAGAATAATGACATGTGGTAAAGATTAGGTTATTTTTAGGTTTGAAAGGGATAATTAATCAATTTATATTTGATTAATTTGAAGTGTATTTTTGTGGGAAATGAGGTAGGGGAATTAATTGATTTAAGACAGATGTGAAATTAGGGTGTCTACATTTTCCCCTCTTTAGAAGGGTACTAGAAAGTAGTGTCCTTTCCAAGAAAGATGACAAGACGGATGAATATGCCCCATGCAAAGCATGATCAAAGGTTTTGAAGAGATTCTTTTTAGAGAAGGTGTTCTTTTGATAATAAGTTATCATAGGAAGAAGAGAGGAAACATTATTAAATTAAGAAGTAAAAAAATTCGCTTGTAAGAATGGGGGAAGAATTCAATCTACGTTTGCTAAGAAAAAGTAGAGCAAATGTTTTTGGGAGAGTATAAGGTACTAGGTGATGGATGTCATGGCATCCTCGAAGATAAAAATTTCATGAGAAGATGTGATTATGGATAGATGTGATGATGCCCCTCGAGAGGGCTAACGAGGATGGAATATACAATAGAGATCTTGAAAAGAGGAGAGGTCAATTCTGTGGAGAAGAGTATGAGAATGGGGTGTAAGAGAATGGAATAATTGCATGATGGAGAAAGGATTCAATTAGTGTATTTTTTTATAATCACCAATCATCATTTGTATTTACATGTAGCATAAGTGGATTTCATCACCACCTACGCTACACCGGTGATGTGGACTTCATCACCACACACCATTAGCATTTGTATTTGCATTGCACATTGAGACCCAGTCTCAAAACAACATTCAGTATTTACCTCACCTCCGGTCCCCGCATACGAGTAATGTTTTCTGATTAGGACTAGTGCAAGTATTTCCTAAATAGTTATAACAACGAAGTTTGGTCATCATCCCTATAAATCTTTGGGGAGTAATAAGGACACCATACACACTTTCATTCCCCATCACCTTCCACCTTTTCACAAATCTTGCCTTGGATGTGGTGATTCACTCTAAAGTAGGTTAATAAGAATTGGTGAGTCTCTTCCAGTATGATAAGGGTTCCCCATACCACTTTTGTCCCCGCATGATTTGGGTGTATCAAGACTAGGATATATTGGAAAATGCATCTATATGGAGTGATAAGAGCCTGCATTCACCCATTTCACAGACGGTATCTAGCGAAGTCCACTCGGTATATGCAGAGTGCACACGAATAAGTATGGCTCTAACTAATAAAATCCTATGTGTTGGGTACTATTGGCCCACCATGGAGAATGACGCATGCCTTTTTGTCAAACAATGTCAGGCTTTTCAAATAAATGACAACCTTATCCATGCACCTTCTCAATCATTACAACCAATCGCCACTCCTTGGCCCTTATCTCAATAAGGGCTTGATCTCATTGGTAAAATTAGACCAATGCCATCTAATGGACATAAGTTCATCATTACCACTACCGATTACTTCACCAAGTGGGTAGAGGTTATTCCTCTCACCTACATTAGTGGAAGCTAAATATCAAAATTCATTTTTAATAATATCATCTGTCAATTTGGCATTCCATCCTCCATTTTCACTAACAATGGAAAATCATTTAAAAACTATCTCATCAAAGACCTAGCTAAGAGTTTCCACATCAAACTTAAATGGTCTACTCCACACTATCCCAAGGTAATGACCAAGCAAAAGCAACCAAAATAACTTTAAAATACATCATGGAAAAAATTGTTGATACACATGGAAGAAATTAGCACACCCAAATTTACCCTATTCTTTGGGCTTACCACACACCTATAGGAACCACACCGTTCTCCCTTGTTTATGGTTGTGAAGCCCTTTTACCTGTTGAGGTTGAACTCCCATCCTTAATAATATCCCTTAAAGACGTAATCAATGAAAACAAACATCGCAAATCCACAACTTCACGAACTCAAGCTTCTCGAAGAAAGATAACTTATTTCTCTCAATCACCTTCATGTCTATCAAAACTAGCTACAAAGACAACTATCACAAAAATTAAAGCCTAGAGAGTTTGAGGTTGGTGATCTTGTTCTCAAATAAAATAAAAAGAATACAACCAAAGAGTGAGAAAAACAAGGGAAATTTGAACCTAATTGGTTAGGGCACGTACGTACCCAAAATTGTAAGGTATTTGACCGCGAACAATGTAACAAGTGCCCCAATGATGATACAGGTCTCCTCGCAAGGTGTTCGGGATCCGAGAAAAGCTCTCCGAGTGTGCGTTAACATCCCGCATGCCCCGCTTAGCCCCCACGCCCTTTTTTTTTTCCTTTTTCCCCTCTTTTCTTGGCCTTTTGCTCTTGATGATTTAAACCGCCGCCCGCTGCCAGGCGGCGGTCCTGTAACCACCGCCCTGCTCAGAGCGGCAGTCCTTTAAGCATTTTCCAGAAAGCATTTTAACGCGACTCACGTAAAAATCAACGTTTCACCAGCTTTCCTTATCGACTTAGGCTTGCATTTATGTTTTTGGTCCCCTGGAATAGTGTTTGGCCATTGTTTATAGTTTTAGAGTTCAGTTTGGTTTTGATCTTTGGGTGAATGAAAAGCTATAAATAAATGGTTTATGCATAAACAAATGGTCTGCCCCTCATTCACTTTCATGCTCTCATTTTCATAGTTCAATCTTTTGTCTCTTTAGAAGCCATAGTTTTAATTCTTTTCATGCTTAGTTAGCATTGTTCAGCTGTTGGTAAGCCACATATCCAGCTTGTGCAAGCAGTGTTGTTGTTTCACCCAATCCATTGGAGTAGAATAGCTTAGGAAGCCATTAAAGTTGCAGGTTTTGCTCCTCAAACAGGATAGTTTCAGGTTCTGGACGCTTTATGTTACATGACTCGCAATAAATCCCGCTAGGAATTGCATAAGCCAAGCTCTGTACTCTTGCGCTATCCCTCTCCTACTCGCATTATATTCGGTCTGCATTCTGAGCTGCCTTTGTCCCAAAATCTACTTCCGTTGATGCTAGCATTACACACTTTTCTAGATTCACGTGAACACAAAAGAACGAGGAGATCACACTGAGGGGACAAGATCACACACACCATCGGATTCGCCACTGTTCTGCGGAATCCAGGTTCTAGCTTTCAAAGTTCTAGTTAGAATCATATCAAATAGAGTAGATAATTGCTTCATTTCAGTAAATTCTATTCTCGATATTGCCAGGGAAGCTGTGAGGATTGATAGTTTCTGAGAAACTATGATTCACTCCTCACTTCTGAGGTAGGATCGAGAATCTTGCAGATAGATTAGATAAGCTATTTTATTTGTTTAGAATAAATCTACAAATTGCACAGGCAAATAACTACACTCGGTTATTTTGTTTGTTTTAAATTGTTATTTAGTTGTTATTTCTAGATACGTTTAAATAGCTGATTTTCTTAAATTCTTAAAAAGTTTCTTAGAAAAATAGAAGTTATATATGTTTTAGATTTATTCCACGTAGTTTAAATTTACTTTGTTACAGTTAGATTTACATTTTGTTTTGTATGACAATCACGGGACCTAGGGAGCCCAGGGAATACGTATTTGAGCCAATCGTGCCTCAACCAAACCTCGTCACAGCAATAGTTGACATAGACCAAAACCTTAGAATACAAGTCTTCCAAACAACAACAAATTTACAACTGATCAGCTCTCAGTTGAGAGGGTTAAATATAGAAGACGACCAAGCACACACGTTTTGGTCAAATCAACCGAACTACAGATTACCCTAGGTAAACATTCACATGACTGTAGAAGGGTTCGAAAGAGAACAAACCTTTGGTTGTGATCCTTTGGTCCCACAGCCAGATGCAGGAGACACTCTCACAGACATAGATACTAGTTTAAGGATCCAGGTTGCACGAACGCCTGTGAGGTACTCTGAGAAGATCGCACAGTTATTGATCCTAAATATAGAAGCTGAGAAAGCATATGATTATTGGATACTAGGGATTAGGACTTGATTTCATACATGACCATAGCAGGACCGCAACAACCAAGAGTCTACGGTTGTGATCCACAAATCCCACAGCCTAACGAATCCATAAGTCAATCAGATATAGACACTGGCCTACGCACACTAATATTCCAGTCCACTCCACTTCCACCCATCATCATCGAACAATTATCCTTACTAGATATAGCGGCTAACAAAGCTAGAGAATTCTGGACTAGGCCAGAGAATCATCCGTAGAGTCGATTGTATTCACCGTCCACCATATGACCTTATCTGGAGACATACACGAAACTATCCCAGGTCATTTTCCACGTATTCCACAACCCATAGATCGAATCACGCGTAACTCGATATTGATTGGAGCCTTGAGCAGGTCATCCCTTGCGATTGATCTATCACACCAGTCCAGGTTAGAAGGGCCTTCTTTGCCTTAGATTCACAAATTCCACTAGTGTGTGTCGAAGACATTAGATTGCCTAACTAGTCTGCATCCCATGAATATTCCATCCCCACCGGCTGTCTCAGCATGACCTCGGGAGTTCGGGTACGTGGAAGAGTTACCTGTAGATTCCCACACTCGCTTGTCACTTTTCCAGCGTACAAAATTGGTGAACCTGACGTGAACTAACAATTGTTTCACCTTCTCTTTGAGAAGTTTCATCTTATCTCATCCACCTTCGCTCCTTCCCATTATTCTGCGGGTATTCATATACCCCGAATATGTTGGGATTCCATACATATGATGACCCTCTTGGGTCTTGAGGCGTACTACGCCCAGCAAAATAGGCAATCATCACCCTCACTCTCAGTATGGGGGGACAACTACTCAACTAATCAGTTGTCAACACAAACTCCAAGAGTTAGATATAACTCGTCCTTTCAAACTAAGGAGTTAGATCAACCCCTCGAACGCAACAAACAGAGTCTTCAGGTTCGAAGAATATGACATTCACCGGAGAATTTGGATCATCTCCTCAGGTATTACTTAGACCACAAATTAGTAGACAATCAGACTCATACCTGGTCTTAGATGATGAACAGTCAATACGTTATCCTAGGAGTGAACAGCGCTCTCAGGGTATATACCCACCTGTAGGAGGTTTACAAACGCAACCCGAGGTCTCTTTTCAAGAAAATACCTCTATACCATTGCATATAGGAAATACTCTCAGAGAAACTTGGCAAGATAGCGATCAGTTCATAGCAGGATATCACATGCCCATACAACACCAGGGTATACAACAAACGCCGCTAAGGAAAAGCACTGTGACTTCACCAAATGAAGTCATTTCAACGTTAGTAGAAAAAGTGAGAGGGTTAGAACTTGCTCAAGCAAGTCAAAATCCTCAGTTCATGCAAGCAGGAAGTTCCAATCCTCCACGCTATCCTAGCCAAGTAGATCTCCTCACAGGAGTAGGCACATTAGGCATGCCTCCTCAGTATCCACAACAAACACCAACTAGGCCCATCATCTCTAACACCATTCCTCCCGGTCTAGTATTAAACAATCCATTCCTAGACAATACCCCGTCATACTTAAACATGTACTCCAAATCACCACAAGGAGATATGTTCTCCTCTCCCAGCATGTTTTCTCAAACGCAGGGACTTCCCTATGCCCCTGCCAATACATACGTTGCGCCGTATCAACAACCCATCCCACCACCACTCCCTCAGCAACCACCATCAATGGTCGAAACCTATGCGATAGGGACTTATTCAGAATATCTGAAAGAGCCCTTAGACTTCGCCATACGAAGCGTCATGCTTCCAAGACCCCTTCCCCATTTACCCAAGTACAAAGGTGAGGGAGATCCAAACGTGCATATCAAAGCTTACGCTACAGCCATACGCGAACTACTCCCTTGGGATGGGGTTGTTGCTAAAATATTCCCCAAAACCTTGGAAGGCATTGCTCTCGACTGGTATTATAGAATACCTGAGGCTTCCATCCATTCATTTAAACAACTCGTATCAGAGTTCATTAAGGCATTCGACATGAACAAGCTGTTAAGAACAGGAATCAGGGAGTTCTTACACATCAAACAAGAACACAACGAATCTGTCGCCCATTTCATCCAAAGGTGGCGTACAGTCCTTTATTCCTCGGCAAGTGCTCCAAATATGGATCAGATGGAACTATGCGATGTATTCCTTCATTCTCTCAGCAAAGAGGTGAAGGAAGAAGTCCAGAGTTCCCACTAAGAACTTACGATGAAGTACTTGAGAGCGCTCTTCGAATCGATCAAGCAACGATAGATAGTGGTCGTAAAACATATGGAGCAAACGGGAGGTTAATCACCCCCAATCAGAACACTACAAATTATCCCACTACCAAAAACGTCAATCAAGGACCTAAAATCCTCAACAAAAATCGGGGTGTAACAATGGATGGAGTAACCGACCAGCCCAAGAAGGTAAATGTTGTCAATACTCCATCACAAACAAACAACCAATGAAACAACAACTTTACCCCGACAATCAATACAGTGGATTTTAACCATCCACAACAACAACAACAACGGTGAAATCCCATACAAGGGCCAAGCCAAAACTCATTTGGTTATCAAAACCAAAGCCAGAAACAACAAATACAAAACTTTAATCCTAATAGGCAACAGTTTGATCAGAGTTTTAGGCCACAATATACACCAAACCAACAAACCAGGAATTACAATCCCAATTCATATTGTGGTTTCCACAAGATTTGAGGTCATGATACTAGAACATGCCGTGACTACAATAAATTCATGCAACATTTTCCAGAAGAACAAAGACAGTTCTTCACAGATTTGTTTTTGGCAGATCCCGTGTCACCACCACCAAACATGCTCGCAGGGGCAGTTTCCCCTCAGAATGCTCCCCTCAAGATCTTTAACGATCCACTCCCAAATCATGATAATAACAGATTAAATCCAACTGGGATGAACAAGGGTGCAATGACGGGAAACAATGATCATGAAGCCTCGACTTCACTAAATCCATCAGTTGCGCCACAATTAGGAAATCAGCCGAGACCCAAGATAGTCAGCTTAGTAGAACTAGATGTTGAACTACCTATCGAAGCTATAACAAGAACACGAGAATATTTCTCTCAACCAAGCCCAAGTCATCTGCCAGAAACAGATAAGAGTCAACAAATAGTAGAAAAACCCGTGGGTGCCTATGATTTAATTAGCGACCTAACAAAGACCTTCTCACACATTTCATTTTTAGACTTACTAAAGAACTCTCCTGCTCACAGAGCTACTCTCTTAGAAGCATTAGGTTTAGGTCATCTAATTAACATCACTCCACCTCCTGAAACACAAGTAAACCACGTAGATTTTGATATCCACCCTCCGGGGCAGCCGGACAAGGATGTCGAATTCATATTCGAAATAAGTAAAATGCCTACAGATGCTGAGATCGTACACCGAGGTGATCCAACCTTACACTTACAAGTATGGGTTTATAATAACTACGTAAAACGGGCAATGGTTGATGATGGGGCCGTAGTTAACATAGTCCCCTTCTCTTTCCTCCAGAAACTAGGATATGGGGAAACAAACTGTTCCACCACTCGAAATACATTGAGAGGCTATGATAGCCTTAAAGCCACTTCGATAGGAACCATAATACTACCAGTCACCTTAGGACCCAAAACCATTTTGACTGAGTTTTATATTATAGATCGGGAAACTAATTATAATATGATCCTCGGCCGGCCATGGATACACCGAATGAAGGCAATCCCTTCTACGTTATTCTAAGAAGTAAGATTCCTGCATCTAGGAAAGGTATTTGTAGCCAAAGGCGATCCAAAACCTTTCGATATACACCTAGCCGACTTAAAGAAAAGACCAGGTGGGCACTCAGAATTTGAACTTCCAACAAACCCACTGACGCAAAACCAGAGGAGAAGTTGGTACCTACAATGGATCTTGAAACTATCAGCATAGCCAAAACAACCCCAACCCCCAAAGATAAGGCTAAAGAAACGGTATCATTAGGGACTACTGCAAAAATCATTGAGTTAATAGAACAAGATTTACCAATGTTCTTACCATTTGATTCAGTAGGCATAGGATATTCACTAGGTGTTGGTTCCCTTCCATCAGAGGATCTCTGCATGGTAGAAGTGGAGTGCACAAACGCAGCAGATACCCCAACATCTATACTCCCAGCTAAGTATTGGACTCTCCATTTTGATGGAGCTAAATGTCGTTATGGAGCAGGGGTAGGTATAATTCTTACTTCGCCTGAAGAGAGAGTCCTGCCATTTGCCTTTAAGCTAAATTTTGAATGCACAAACAATGGCGCTGAGTACGAAGCCCTCCTCCTTGGCCTCACCTTAGCCAAAATAATTGGTGTTGATGACATCAGAGTCTTAGGAGACTCGCAATTGGTGACAAACCAGGTTTCTGAAGTATACGAAACTAAAGCCAAACACTTGCAGCTTTACAAAGAAGCCGTATTAGATTTAAGCAAGGCGTTTAACTTCATATCCATTGAAGCAATCCCGCGAGAGAAAAATCTTCTCGCCGATTCAATAGCAACTTCAGCATCACGTTTTACTCCAAGCAATGAGTTAGAAGATACCCATTTCACAGTGTCCATTCGTGATGAACCATTGATAAAAATAATGACAAATCCCCTTTCAAGCGGAAGTGAATCTACCGTCCTAGACCATGTTGATAGTGATATGGCCACTTTGGATTACTTAAACACCTATGCAGCACTACATCTCTCCTATCATATGCTAGATTTGTCCTTAATTCCACATTCATCTTCCTACATCGGAAATCCCGTGATGGATCTTCCCTCACAAATGGAACACGACATATACGAAGGGGATCTAGTTCTAAGACTAGACAGCCGGATCGACAAGAAGACCGGCGAAGGAAGGAAATTCCAGCCCAAATGGTTGGGCCCATACCGAGTCATGAAGGACTATGGAAACGGTGCATACCTCTTATGTACGCTAGAAGGTGAGGAATTTGGCGAAACAGTCAATTCCCTTCACCTCAAGCGGTTCTACGCATAAGCAGCTAGCACTACTTATATATATTTACATTGCATCTTCATATAGATTAAGATCATTTTGTCCACCTGTTTCTTACATAAATGGTGATCAAGGAATCTATTCTCAAAGCAATTCATAGCAAACTCATGATGTTGTTGGCATAAACTCTTTAATCATACCTCTCCATTTTCATGATATCATCAAATTATCTCAGAATCTTTTATCAAATAAAGTCAGACATGACAAAGTCTTAACGGTAACCATACCAAGATCTGCAAGTTTATTCTCACTTTGATTTCTTCTTAGGGCAGGTGTCTTGCCTATGGTCTGTTCTAGAAGCTTCATGGTGTCACATCTATCCCATATGTATATCTCTTTGGAAATAAACACATACTGACATTTTACTCAAATAAACAAGTCAAAAAGTGATTAAACAGAAAATTTTAATTTTACACATTTCCTTGCCCCACCAACCTTCGGTGATGAGCTTGCATCTCTTACTAGTGACGTAGGGTTGGGAAGGGATGGAAATGCCCTTACTCGCCTATACCTTGCCCACGGTGATAAACCCACGCTTCTTACTAGTAGCGTGGGGCAAAGTGTAGGGGGTCCTCTTGACAAATAAATGCAAATGATCATACGCAAACAATTCAAACTTTGAAACTTTGAGTCAAAAACAAATGAATCAGATGTTCAAAATTCCAAGAGAGTTAAAATCCTAAAAACCAGATTTTGTCTACTATGTGGCCATCTACGGATCTAAGTCTAGATAAACCGCAAAGTAAGTTGCATTCTAAACTATGAAGTCACTCGGGTAGAGTAAGCTTGTAGCTTCCAATTTGGTTCCACTAAAGCTTTGTCTGTCTTTCATCACTATCATTTCAGCTACACCTCATAACTTGTGCCCTTTCTAGCTCTCGGTGATGAGCCCTCGCATCTTACTAGTTGCGTGGAGTTAGGAGTGGGGCAAGTTAATCTGTTCATCATACTGGTTATATTCATCACTTTGCAAAACAAACATGAGATATCAAAAATTGCTTACGGAAGCTAAGATTCAAAATCACATTATATCTACATATATCAGCATCATGAAATACACAAAAGGAAACAAACATTTGCATCATTTGTTCTCCATTGCATACATTCTAAAAAGTATATAAACATACATCGTAGTATACATAGGGAAACTGGAAATAGAAAGGAAACCATGAGTGCCAAGATTTTGATCCAAAACGAATGCATATATATAAATGATCAACATTTATATACAATGCCATCATGCACTAAGCATGGTCAAAACACTCAAAGAGCCCGGGATATACAAAGAATATATAAATACATGAAAGCCAAGTGGCCTCTCAATCCCTACGCGACCCCTCCAAAGGTGCACGCCCGCGCCTAGGACTCCGGCTACGCCGGCACTCTGAATGTACGGAGGGCTCAGGATCCCGAGGAGCAACCGCAGTCTCACCATGAGAACGGCTCCTCATAAGAGGCTCCGCCGTCCTATAGCCCGCTAACTCTGTACGGAGGGTCGACACCATCTTGGCCATGTGCCAGACTGGAGAGAAAACATCGGTATGCCTACCGGCTGCTGAAGGCTCCCCAGCATCTACGGACAGCTCTGCACGCGTCCTATCCATGGGGATCATCAGGGAATCAGTACATACCCTGCGGATCAAATCCCGCCACTCATCAACAGTCTCTGCAAACAAAGGAGAAAACAAGTTAGAAACCAAGCACGAAATTAGGAATACAAGATTGCAACTAAGGAGAGCCTACAAGCAAACATTAAAAGGAAGAAAGGGTAACTTACTCGGATCACCAGGCCTCCAGGATGGGTCACTGGGGCCGGCACCTGCCGCGGATGCCGCTGCCGACTGAGGGGCTGCTCCTGTGGCAGGAGCAACATGTCACCCCACAACAGACTCATCCTCTCCACCATGGCCCTGGGAGAGGGGCTCCTCTGAAACTAGAGTATCCCTCTCTGTGCTCTGCTCAGCCCTCTCTGCCTGCATGATATCCTGAGTGTCATGCCACTCAGGATCGCTGTCATCGGTCTCCTCCTCTGTTCCTCCCTCTGTGAACTCCTCAGACTCGGAGTCAATATCAATAGGGTCATCGCTGCTATGAGTAGGACCCGCAGCAATCTGAAGCAAAGGTGCCCGAGGCGCACCGGCTCTCCCTCTAGCACGAACTATCCTCCTGGCTGCAATAGGAATGCCAGGAGTGACCACTGTCCAACCTCGGCCTCTAGGCCCCCCTCTGGCCTCGCGAACTGATCTGTAGACTGGCGCCACTGGGGGAAGCATACCCGTATATGGTAGGCCAAACTACTGAGGAACCCGGCCAAAGGGGTGCGCCTCCACTCATCCCACTCTATCAATGAGCTGCCCTGTGGTGGAGCAGGAGATCAAAGTAAGAGTCTCCTCGCCCCATATGCCCGCCATGGTCTGATACGGTGTCACCTCCATGTCGGCAGTAGTCAGGGAGGAAACTGGCTGATGAGGTGCTCTAAGCACCAACATGTCTGTCCATCTGGCTACCCTAACAGCTCCAGGATCTGCCACCTCCACACCCCTGCCATAGGTTATGAAATGCTCATAAACCCAACTCATGACTAGAGTTGGGTGGCTCAATGACTGCCCCTGTAAACGGACCACCCTGTATAGATCGTGGTAGGTGGTCCCAAGAATGTCTGCTCCCTAAGCATATATCTGACCGTGCCCCTCTATCTGTGCAATAATGGGGCCCCAGCAGTATAACAATGTGTCCCCTCCCTTGTCCCCGATCAATCTCGAGGCAAGGATCCCCATGATGGCCTGTCGAAATATGGGGATGGGCAAAGAAGGAATGGATCAAACTCTCACCCCCTTCTTCAACCCCGTGGAGATGGCTGCATCTCCCATATAAGTCACCCACTGTGCAATCTGTGCCCGTGAGCCTGCTGTCTCCAAAGTGAGTCGCCTCCCGATGATCGGGACCCCCAGAATGCGGTAGACGTCCTCCAATGTAATGGTCCACTCGCCATGGACCCCTAGCAATCGAAAGGTGTTCTGATCTGCATCCCAGTAAGAGAACAAGTCACAAAGGATGTGACTAGATGGTGCAACATGGGGCACGCGTGATATGCGCAATATGCCAGCCCTCTGAAGTGTGTCCTCCTCATCCTGTGAGAGGGCATCTAATACCCCTGGGAGCCAATCACACTCCCTCTCTCTACTCCATCGGATGTACTCCTCTCTAGCCTACATAGACCCAAAAACACACAAAACAAAGTAAGTTAGCATCCAGGCAATACTGAGAAAGTCATAAAAACACGTAGAAATGCTAAAAATACAAACACAATCTCAAAAACAGGTTCCTTTTGCATTCTGTGCAAAACCGCCGCCTTAAAGGCGATGGTCGTGTAAATCGCCGCCCGAAGGCAGGCGGCGGTCATGTAACCGCCGCCCTGGCCAGGGTGGCGGTCGTGGTCCGAAAACCCACGCGGGTTTTTAACCTAAAAAGGCCTAAAAAGTGTAAAAATGGCCATTTAACCTAAAAATAGAACCTACCCAGTAGGCGCCCCCTAGGTGGACCTGTTAACACTAGCATTTTCAAAAATACCCCCCCATTGCAAAGAATTTAGCATTTCAAATTTAAGGGGGTAAAAACAATAAACTGAAGAAAACTAACCTGTGATCGCTGAGGTCGATGTTCCGCACGTGGAGGCATGATCACTATCTCGCTGCGAACGTTTTGACTCTACTCATGCAAGAAACCGTCACCGTGGGTCCCAGAGCTCAAAATCAATCAAATCAACTCGCGCAAATGAATAGGAAAATGGGCCCACTTTCATATATATAGCACTCTGTTTCGTTTTAAAATGACTTTTTCACAGGTTTGGAGCGCTGATGGAGGTAAGTTCCTATCCCCGCACAAATGGTACGTTCTCATTCCCTGTTATTCTTAGCGTTTATTTTTCGAACTATTGTATCTATCTGCACTTGAGTTCTCTTTTCATTTTGCAGGTAGCGGGAATTTTGGATGGCATCATTTCAACACACGGACGTGTCAGGTATAACTTCTAACTTCCCATTTTGGGACTGCCATACTCGGACCCACCGTTTTACGCCTCTTCATGGCTAAAACGCTTCTCCGAGGGGGCAATATGTACGTACCCAAAATTGTAAGGTACTGTACGAACAATGTAACAAGTGCCCCAATGATGATACAGGTCTCCTCACAAGGTGTTCGGGATCTGGAAAAGCTCTCCGAGTGTGTGTTAACATCCCGCATGCCCCGCTTAGCCCCCGCGTCCTTTGTTTTTCCTTTTTCCCCTCTTTTCTTGGCCTTTTTCTCTTCAGTGACGAAACCGCCACCCTGATCAGGGTGGCAGATCCTCAGAACCGCCGCCCCGCTCAGAGCGGCGGTCCTTTACGCATTTTCCAGAAAGCATTTTAACGCGACTCACGTAAAAATCAACGTTTCACCAGCTTTCCTTGCCGACTTAGGCTTGCATTTATGTTTTTGGTCCCCTAGAATAGTGTTTGGCCATTGTTTATAGTTTTAGAGTTCAGTTTGGTTTTGATCTTTGGGTGAATGAAAAGCTATAAATAAATGGTTTGTGCACAAACAAATGGTCTGCCCCTCATTCACTTTCATGCTCTCATTTTCATAGTTCAGTCTTTTGTCGCTTTAGAAGCCATAGTTTTAATTCTTTTCATGCTTAGTTAGCATTGTTCAGCTGTTGGTAAGCCACATATCCAGCTTGTGCAAGCAGTGTTGTTGTTTCACCCAATCCATTGGAGTAGAATAGCTTAGGAAGCCATTAAAGTTGCAGGTTTTGCTCCTCAAACAGGATAGTTTTAGGTTCTGGACACTTTATGTTACATGACTCGCAATAAATCCCGCTAGGAATTGCATAAGCCAAGCTCTGTACTCTTGCGCTATCCCTCTCCTACTCGCATTATATTCAGTCTGCATTCTGAGCTGCCTTTGTCCCAAAACCTACTTCCGTTGATGCTAGCATTACATGCTTTTCTGGATTCACGTGAACACGAAAGAACGAGGAGATCACACTGAGGGGACAAGACCACACACACCATTAGATTCGCCACTGTTCTGCGGAATCCAGGTTCTAGCTTTCAAAGTTCTAGTTAGAATCATATCAAATAGAGTAGATAATTGCTTCATTTTAGTAAATTCTATTCTCGATATTGCCAGGGAAGCTATGAGGATTGATAGTTTCTAAGAAACTATGATTCACTCCTCACTTTTGAGGTAGGATCAAGAATCTTGCAAATAGATTAGATGAGCTATTTTATTTGTTTAGAATAAATCTACAAATTGCACAGGAAAATAACTACACTCGGTTATTTTGTTTGTTTTAAATTGTTATTTAGTTGTTATTTCTAGATACGTTTAAATAGCTGCTTTTCTTAAATTCTTAAAAAGTTTCTTAGAAAAATAGAAGTTATATATGTTTTAGATTTATTCCACGTAGTTTAAATTTACTTTGTTACAGTTAGATTTACATTTTGTTTTGTATGACAATCACGGGACCTAGGGAGCCCAGGGAATACGTATTTGAGCCAATCGTGCCTCAACCAAACCTCATCACAGCAATAGTTGACATAGACCAGAACCTTAGAATACAAGTCTTCCAAACAACAACAGATTTACAACTGATCAGCTCTCAGTTGAGAGGGTTAAATATAGAAGACGACCAAGCACACACGTTTTGGTCAAATCAACCGAACTACAGATTACCCTGGGTAAACGTTCACATGACTGTAGAAGGGTTCGAAAGAGAACAAACCTTTGGTTGTGATCCTTTGGTCCCACAGCCAGATGCAGGAGACACTCTCACAGACATAGATACTAGTTTAAGGATCCAGGTTGCACGAACGCCTGTGAGGTACTCTGAGAAGATCGCACAGTTATTGATCCTAAATATAGAAGCTGAGAAAGCATATGATTATTGGATACTAGGGATTAGGACTTGATTTCATACATGACCATAGCAGGACCGCAACAACCAAGAGTCTACGGTTGTGATCCACAAATCCCACAGCCTAACGAATCCATAAGTCAATCAGATATAGACACTGGCCTACGCACACTAATATTCCAGTCCACTCCACTTCCACCCATCATCATCGAACAATTATCCTTACTAGATATAGTGGCTAACAAAGCTAGAGAATTCTGGACTAGGCCAGAGAATCGTCCGTAGAGTCGATTGTATTCACCATCCACCATATGACCTTATCTGGAGACATACACGAAACTATCCCAGGTCATTTTCCACGTATTCCACAACCCATAGATCAAATCATGCCAGAACTCGATATTGATTGGAGCCTTCGAGCAGTCATCCTTGCTGATCGATCTATCACACCAGTCCAGGTTAGAAGGGCCTTCTTTGCCTTAGATTCACAAATTCCACTAGTGCGTGTCGAAGACATTAGATTGCCTAACTAGTCTGTCTGCATCCCACGAATATTCCATCCCCACCAGCTGTCTCGGCACGACCTCGGGAGTTCGGGCACGCGGAAGAGTTACGTAGATTCCCACGCTTGTCACTTTTCCAGCGTAAAGGGCCCTATGAAATCACAAATAAATTTTGCTATGGAGCCTATGAACTAGCCCACTAAAATTCTCAAGAATTTGACAAACCAATGAATGTAATCCATCTAAATAAATTTTATTAATGAGGTTCTCTCTATCCTGAGAGAAACCGCTTGTAAATTCCTCATGTTTGACTCATCTCCAAATATTTTAAAACTTTTCTCTCCATTGGAAGATATTCCCATTATAAAAATCACATATTCATATTCATCATCATGAGACAAGTGTTAATATAGATCATATTAAGTCTTGTGTATCTCATACTTCTTATAATTTCTCCCATTTTTGGCTACTTTCACCTATGGTCATACCTAGAAGCTTACTGATGGTAATATATTCCCTCCAAAGCAATTCTCTCTTTCACAAAAATCTCTAAACTTCTTTACCCGGTTCGTTTGACCACCCATCTTAGTCTTTGGTGTTGAACCCTCGCATCCTACTAGTCATGTGGGGTTAAGATTAAGGGAAAATGTTCCTTCCCAAATAAAAATAACTATAATGCAAATCAATCAATCAAATAACTTATGAATAATTAACTATCACACCTTTCATCCTTCACAATCTTTGGTGTTGAGCCCACACTTCTTACTAGAAGTGTGAGACTAGGAATGGACGAAGGTTCCCTTACTCATCTATGTCATGTCTTTGATGATGAAACCCTACCTCTTATTGGTGGCATAAGGAAAAGCGTAGAGGGTCATTCATAAATTAAAAATCTTAAAAGGTAATAAAAATTTAAAAAATGGTAATACTCGCCACGTCTTGTCTTTGGTGATGAACTCTTGCCTCTTACTGGTGGCATGGGGAAATACATGGGGGTCAAGACAAAAATACAAAACCTTATAAATATGAAAGTGCTTACAATTATAAAATTCCCAAGAAGTAATTGAGATGCATAAGTGAAGAGACAACTATCCCTTCACCTAAAATATTTATAGTCAATAGGCCACGTAACAGTCTAACTCTAGTAAGTGACCTATAAAGTGAAATTCATTTCGAACCTGATTCAGTAACCTTAAGAGGAATTAAGTCACAATTTCCCAAATGGATCATTGTTCGCATTTGTCTCTATATTCATTATATACATCTTGTGTCCTTCTTTACTCTCGGTGATGAGCCATCGTATCTTACTAGTTGTGTGGAGTCAAGAATGGAGTGGAATTATTTTTCATCATATCATCATCATCATATTTTACCAATGGAGCAACAAATTTAATATTATTCAAAGCATGATTTATCACAAGGAACATTGTACACATGGATGATACTACGGTTTATTATCTATCTCTATAATCCAAAAATATTAAAAATATCAAAATCTAAAAACATTCAAAAATCTAAAAACCAAAAACATTCAAAAATATCCAAAGTCTAAAAACATTCAAAAATATCATAAATGCAAAAACATTCAAAAAATCTCAAAAATACAAAAACAAAAAAAATCCAAAAGCATTAAAAATATTAAAAATCCCAAAAACATTAAAAAAATCGAAGAAATCCTCAAAATTTCATATACTCAACAATTAACACAATTCAAACTTTGAACTCTTTTCCCCAATAAATGTTCCAACCACTTTACAAATTTAACACCCAAATCATTTCTCCCTCGTGTGAATCCTCGCTTAGGGAAAATTATGGCTCTCATTGTTTCCTTGTTTGAGGATGATGACCCAATCCATTTTGAATCATTGTACCCTTACTTGGGGCACATCTAATCAGTCATCATTGTGGAACACATTAGGGACATGTTTGAAAGTTCTTGTGTTGCATTATTAGTTACAAGTTTATTTGTTATCCTGTGTCTTGATATATTACAGGGGGATCTTGATTTTATGTATCCTGGTGTTCCCTCTAATATGATTATGTTATATATCACTACTTCTCTTATATGATTGCATATCGTACAGGGGCATCATATCTTTTTGATGGCCTCTATCTATGCTCTCTTGCATATTACAGTCTAGTCATCATGATCTTCTATATCATGATGCATCTTGTTATGTGCTATATTAAAATTAAGATGTTTTTTTCACGTGAGTATCTTCCCACATGATCGATAAATTACTTTGCACCCCATCCTTTCACCCTTAGTAATACATTTTCTAGTTTGGGAATCCTACTTGATCATCCTTGCAGTTTGTAAATCCTACTTGAGGATCTCTCTTAGGAAGAATTCGCTATCCTATTGATTAAGCTAAAATGTAATTTATGAGCCTAATCTGAATGTTATTGTAGCAATAAATGAATGATAATTAAGTACAACAATAAATACTCAAGCAACTAAGTAATAAATAATGAAACCATATTGTGAAAAGAGGGTGAGAAGCCTTAATGGTTTGAAGTGAAGTCTGAACTGGATTGAAGCTCTAACCGGTTGAATAAAGAAGTAGGAGCTTCACACAGAAGTAAAAGAAAATCCAGATTTAGAGGAACATACTAGACTGGGGAACTTGGAGAGGGATAAGGGCATCTGTGGGCACCCAAGTCTTGATTCTAGGTGTCTACGTTTGCAGAGAAGCTCGGAAAACCTCCTCTGAGGTGTCACTAGGTGTTCGTTGTTATTTTCCTTTTGTCACTATGTGGTCACACCAAAATCTCTAAGGTCGCTGAAACCTCGCAATGAAGTATGAACCTACAAAACCCTCAAATAGACATCAAATCCTAAAAAAGAAATATGCAAAATTAAGGGTCAGACTATCCTCAACTGCCAAAATGATGGACTTTCAATGAGTGTTGCAGAGTACATCTCAAACCCAATGAAGTTTTTTGTGTGTGTGCGGAATTATGCCCAAGGTTTCTCTTATGCATGTCACACTTGGAATAATGAGCAAGTAGCTAGATGTAGAATGTAGTAAATGTGTGCATGGAATAATATGCACTTCCCTCCTATGAAGTGTAATGCAAAAAACTAGCCCTTGTGTCCCTTGTGATGGAGCTAGATGGATGCAACCTTAGGTGGTGGTAGATATTTCTTAGTGCTTGGTACTTTATTACGATCACACAACTTTAAATTTTGATGATTCCTTCGCTTGAATTTCATAATTAACCCCGAAAATTCTAACTACAAAAAGATAAGATGCTCAAACGGCTAGAAAGGACCCAAAAAGTGTGATTTAAGTACAAAGGGGACGGGATCTCCCAGAGGGGACGAGCGCACCTAGCGCCAGCGTCCTAGCTAGGTGTTGGTGTCTAGGATGAAAAATACCGAAGAGTAAAAAGGAATACGAAGCAAGTAAGAGTGAAATACTAAAAGTAGTAACAAAAAGAAAAGAAAGGTGGCTTCTGGAGAGACTTGGGTTGATTAGTACTTTTCTTTCTTGGGAATCATATGAATAGTAATATGTAATCAGGACTAGATAATTACCCAACGTGTGTGATTTTTTGTCTACATTTACCCCCACTTTATTTTGGTGAGTAGAAATCTTGGTAACATAAAGTAGATAGAGATGTGTACCTGATAACCATGTAGATCAATGTAGAAAGCATGTCGATGGACTAGACAAAAATGTGGAGTGATAAAAAATGTGAAGCGTGGATGCTAAGGATGAGGAAGTGTAAAAAGTGATGATGAAAATTAACCTAGGGTGAGAACACATGTGTAGATTTCACGATATACATGTTGTCGATGTCGATGTCATTGTTGGTGTTGTTAACTACCACTTCCTATATGGACAGAGACTGTAAAAGAGAAGCCAACAAGTATTTAAACATGCATGTCTATGATCAAAGTATGTAAAAAGTGTTTAAGGAAAGTATATAAAAATACCGAAAGTGTGAAAAAGGAACATGTGCACCTTATCCATAATGAGAAAGGGGTGTAGAAAAGGATCTTGTAGATTATGTCGACGTGTGAGTTTTTCGAGTGATCTCACACCAATGTAATGGAAGAAGTATAGGAGAACCGCTGGTGTTATCTACCAACATTTAACCGCTTCCCACTATTTAAAACACCATTATGAGATGGTGTGCATGTGCTAAGGATTGTCTACCATATAAAATCCACTATGTAAATTCCGGTGATAAAGGACTCCACGCCTATCAAAATCCTTTGTGACATGCCAAAATTGTGTAATTGTCTCCTAGGTTACTAGCATTCTAGGAAAGATCGTTTTATTACCCCCGGTCTTAGGAATCCGGGGAAAGGCCACTATGCTAAGGACCCAAGTCTTATTTTGAGCCATGTCTAAAACTGAAAACTATGTTGTAATGATACTATGTTGTTCTATTTATAACATTGTATGAGGTGACTAATTCACCAAAATGATGCCCCCCTAATTTGGGGTGCATGCGACGTCGTTGAAGAGTATACAGCCCAAAGGAGGACCGACCGATGTATTACAATTGTTCCCTACAGAGGGGAAGGGGATGTGCTTAGTAGAAACCAAGGAACATGCAAAAAAGTGGCTAGGAAACAAGTGTTAATATAAACAAACATGCATGTAGAAGACAAGTGCAGACAAAGTGTAAGCTAGGATACAACTAAACACGCAAGAATACAATATATACCATGAAAAATGGTTTGCAAACATGGGAAATCACTCACAATGTCGCAAGAAAATCAATTCAATAATGGTCACAAGAAGACAAGTGTGCACACAAGACAAAGGGCAAAGCCCGCAAACAAGAGCATACAAAGAGAAAGCAATGTCAAATAATGTAACAAACAATCATGGAAGCAAGTAGCTTAGCATAATAAATGTTGCACATGAAGCACCCATTACCATGTTAGAAAGATAAAAATATGCCAATGCATGTATAAGATGCTAAAGTAATGTGTTATGAAAGAAAAAATGAAACAATGACACTGTAATGTACGAAAGTGGATGTCCCCATGAGCCTCTACGGACCTGGTAATAGGTATTGCGCCAAACATCCATGATGCGTGTAAGAGATATGTAGAATATTTTATCACATATAGAAAGGTGAGTTAACATGCATGTGTGTATGATAAAAATAATTACATACAAGATATATATCTAGCATGTGTAATAAAGTTAACATGTAACGAGTAAATGTAAGCAAGATTAAATACAATCAATATATGTAGTATGTTGTGGATGAGGTAGAATGAAATACGATTGAATGATAGGGGAAACATGCCCCTCGAGTGGATGTGTATGTATTTAATGAGGTTCATTTATTTATGCCCCCTCATATGTCAATAATGAACCACAAATGAGAGTGCATCATTAGTAAATGGTTGGAGCAATGTGTCATATGTAAAAAGAGTTAGTGAATAGCATGTGGCGCGTTGATTGTAAAATGATGATGTATAGATGATATTGAGTGCAACATAAGTATGAGTGTTGTAGAATGAGGTGATAGAATACGTGATGATTTATCCTAAAGCATATATCACTAGGTGGGTGAATAGGATGCTAGTAATTGTGATGATGTAGTATAAGGCTTATGTCATAAAATATATGAAGAGGATGATAGAAAACATGATGATGTAGCATAAAGTGTATATCACAAAATGTATGGATGGAAGGACAAAAATGTGATGATGTAGCACAAGGCGTATATCACAAAATGAATTAATAGGAAAAACATAAGGGGGTGATGATTTAGCTTAAAAGCGTATATCACGATATGTGTAAGGGAGGTGATGGCTAAGAATATTGTATGATAAGAAAATTGATTGATTGAATTATTGTGGGAGTGTGATGAAGTCCATTTGAGTTTTATACCCTCGGTTTTGAGTATGGACCGCAAAACCAAAGTGTTTCATAGGGTAGTGAGTGCAAAGTGCGTATAAGTAGATGAATAAAATTTATAATGTGTATAGTAGGTGTGGTGAAGAATATGTTATTTGGTGTGTGACGTGTGAAATGTGTAATGTAGAATGTGTAATTTCTAATGCAATATGTGTATATTGTAAAATTGTATGATAATGTAATGTGTAAAACATGTGCAATGTATGGATGTACAAAGCACAAAGTGAGGATGATGGTTAGTAAATTGAAGATGGGGCTGATATATATGTACAAAAGTGCATAATGTGTGAAGTTGTGTAGTGTGTCGTGTATAATAGTATGTAATTCAAGATGCATAGATTAAATAAATGTAGAAGTGCGAAGCATATGTGATGTAAAATGTATAATAGTGTAGTGTGTGGAATATGTATGATGTATAGGTGTATAAAGGACAAAGTGTGGATTATGCATAATAGATTAAAGAGGAAGATGGTGTATATGTATAAAATTGCATGATGTGTGAAGGTGTGTAATGTGTAGTGTCTATTGTGTAGTGTGTGAGGTTCATCTATATAGGATGCCCTCAATAGTCAAGTGTGAACCAAAGCACAAGAGTGCGTCATAGGGGAATGACGGTACAATAGTGTATCAAGGTGTGTAAGATTGTTTAAATATATGAATCATAGAGTGTAATAGTAAGAAATGATAGCCAATTGGTAATGTTAGACATGGGGAGAAGAATAAGGGTGATGTTCCCGAGTGCGTAAGAGATGGGAATATATCCGGGTATGGAAGAAAAAGGATGCCATGGTGGGAGATGTGGCAATGTGTTAGGATTATTTTGTGTGCCAAAGGAAGTTGTGGGGTAAGAACAAATGGAAATTGTTTGTGGTGATGATGAGTATGTGAAATGGTGTAAAACTCAAGAGGAGATGTGGAAGGAAAAAAATAAACAAGCTTAGGGTGATATCTGAGGCTGATCCTAGAAAATTGTGTCGGAATGGAAAGAGTTTCTTTGAATCCTTTTTTATGTTTTCTTAATCCATTTCCATTGAAACCATAGCTGCAGTACCAATACCAGGCCATATTATCTAAAGTTAGAGGAAAGGTGGCGAAGTATGGGATTTTGGTGAATGATCAATAGCGTTGCAATAAGAAAATGGAGAGGGGTCTACTAATGCTTCATAAACCACACCTTGATATAAAAATTTAATACGCACATGAAGGGTTAAGATTATAGTTAAGATTGTTAGGCATGACATGGAATGGGATGGACAAAGTGCATGGCCCGAGAGTAATGGGAAGCATTATTATACCTAAGACTCATGTAAGAACATATTTGAATCCGTGAAAGAAAATGGATGATGGAGTTAAGGAGGCTTCAGATAGGCCAAGTTGTATGAGGAACGTGAGATTACAGATGTTAAGCCCAGATCCATTATCGACTAAAGCTCGCTTAACCCCTATGTTATTGATATGACTTGAATATAAAGGGGGAATCATTACTTAAGATAGACTGAGAAGTGATTTCATCATATGTAAATGTGATATGCTCTTCATTGATAGATAAAGCAGTAGTAAACCTGTGATATAGATATTCGGGAGAGGTGTGAGGATGAATATAAGTGTTAGCCAAAAAAGATCTGAGTTTATTTTGACAATCAAGATTATCATGTAAAAAGGCATGGAGAGAGACCTCTATGGTGAAAGGACCCTAAGATAATGAGGTGGAGAAGAAGAGAGGATCCAAGAGTGATCTCATGCCGGGTTCACCAAAATGATTAAGCTAAAATATAATTTATGGGCCTAATCGAATGTTGTCAGCAAAGGTAAATGAATGATAATTAAGTACAAAATTAAATACTCAAGAAACCAAGTAATAAAAATGAAACCCTAATGTGCAAAGAGAGGGTAAGAATCCTTAAGAAGTGAAGTCTCGAATGGATTGAATCTCGAATAGTTGAATAGAGAAGCAGAGCATCCACGTAAGCACAAGAAAATGCGAGGTGGAGGAACAAATTATACTAGGTGCGCTAAACAGGATAGGGGCGCCCACGAGCACCCAAGTCCCGATTTTGAGTGCATGGGTATGTGGAGAATCTCAAAACCTCCTCTAAGGTGTCTACATCTATTCGTTGTTATTATCCTTTTGTCACTATGTGGTCGCACCAAGATCACCAAGGTCATTGTAAACATATAATGAAGTATGAACCTACAAAACCCTCAAATAGATATCAACTCCTAAAAAAGAAAGATGAAAAATGAGGGGTCAAACTGTCCTCAACTATTATAATGATGGACTTACAATTGAGTGTTGCACTACATCTCAAACCCAATGTAATTATGTGTGTGTGTGTGGAATTATTCCCTAGGTTGCTCTTGTGTGTGTCGCACTTAGAATAACTATCAAGTAGCTATATGTAGAATGTAATAAATGTGTGCATGAAATAGAATAAAATTCCCTCCTATGAAGTGTGATGTAGAAAAACATCCCTTGTGTCCCTTGTGATGGAGCTAGATGGATTTAATGGAGCTCTTAGATGCTTTTATAGATGCAACCTTAGGTGGTGGTAGATAGTTCTTAGTGCTTATTCCTTTATTATGATCACATATCTTTATATTTATATGATTCCTTAACTTGAATTTTGTAATTAACCCCGAAAAGGCCGGCTAAAAAGATAAGATGCTCAAAAGGCTAGAAGGGACCCAAAAGTGTGAGTAAAGTACAAAGGGGACAAGAGCACCCAGAGGTTACGAGGGTGTCCGGTGCTGGCATCCTAGCCGGGTGCTAGTGTCCAACATGAGAAATGTTCAAGAGTAAAAGGATGACTAAGAAAGTAAGTGTGTAAGACCTGAAAGTAGAAACATAAATAAAATAAAGGTGGCCAGAGACATGGGTTAATTAGTACTTTTCTTACTTAGGAATCATATGAATAGTATTATGTAATCAGGACTAGATAATTACCCAAAGTGCGTGATTTTGTGTCTACACCTACAAATCCTCATCCCCCGCCATGGTCAACCTATCTTTTCTCCAATCATCGTCCCTCCTCATTTCTACCTATCTAACATTTATGCACACCTCATAATCCTCACTATTCATTTCCCCTTTCACCACTATGTGTATCTTCCTTCTATGTATTCTTTTTTCATTCAATTCTTTCACTTTCATCTTGAAAATCTTACTTCATCATCTATACAAAGTGTGGGAATCTTATTGGAGGAATACCTTCTTCCTAATATCTTCTCACTATAAAAACTTCTCCATCATTACATCTCTTATCAGATGAAAATTACCACCACAAACATCTTTTTGTTCCACTTCTTTCGATTCACATTCTTTCCTCGTCACTCCCACCATAGGGGAATCCCAATTATGTATTCCCCTCACAATCCACATTTCCTACCACATATCTTCCTCCATACATTCATGTCACACTCCTTTGTTTTCATATTTCCTTGTTATCACCTTCTCTCACCCCTTGTTCCATTCTCACATATGCCATTTCCCCTTTTCTCATTTTTCCTAGTATCCATCTTCTTCTTGGTAATCTTATTTAGACATTCTCACAAGTCTGAAAAATATACTTGAGGTTTACCCTTCAGTCCATTTTGTCATACATTCTTCCCCACCCCTCAATCACTCGATCACTTCTTACCTCACAGATCTTCTTCCCATCATTATTTTTCTTCATCTTCGGCTTGACGATCCTACTTAATCATTTGTGTAGCATGACAATCTTACTTAAGAGATCCTTTTAAAGAGGATTTGTCATCTTGCACTTCCCCATCCATACAAGTTACCTCCATACTATGTTTCCTCTCCCCTTTTTTTTCATCTTTTTCTCTAACCAACCATTATATCACCATGCCTACTACATTATTTTATCTTTTTCGCATTCACCATCACTGTCTATTTGGCGATCTTACTTAACCATTCGTGCAACATGGTGATATTACTTAAGAGTTCCTCTTAAGGATGATTTTTCATCTTGCACTCCCCCATCACTACACATTCTCACCCTTCACTTTTTCTCTTCATTCCCCATCATCACATCCTCTCACCACCTCTTCCCTTCTCGCCAAATTCACCTCTTGTTTTCCCACTCTTCATCCCACCATCCTCTTTTTGGAAATCTTACTTAATCACTTTTGCCACATGACTATCTTACTTAAGGGTTCCCCTTAATATGAATTTGTCATTATGGACTTTTCCTTTTTCTCACTCATCATTCCTTCCATTGATCATTACTTCCTCCTGGTCTCCCCCACCAACCAAATTTTCCTCCTACCATTACCCTTTCTCAACCTATCATATCACAGAGTGTGTCCATCATCTTCAGCTTGTGAATCCTATCCCTCATTACTCAACCATATTCCTTTCCCCATTTTCTACTCCTTATTTTATCTTTTATCATCCCGCTCTTTTCCACTCTTTCCATATATCATTCCTTTACCTTCATTTCATTCATCCTCATCCTTTGCATCCTCTCCTTGCCTTCATCTTGTCACAAATCATCACTCACCCTTTCTTTACTCTTTCCACTCCATCCTCTCAAATTCTCCCACATATCCACCCCTTTTACCACCCGTCCATATTGTTAGAATCCCTCTAACATTCTTTCATCATCATCTTCCATTTCATCATTTACCATCCCCCATACTATTACTCATATTTCATGCTAATAACTATTATTGGTCTCCCCCTAAAATTCACTCATTGTCATTCTCCATTGCCTTTTCACACTCTTTATCCTTTTCTAGTCCTTTACTAATAATAATTATTGTTGGTCTTCCCTAACGTTATTTCACCTGGAATAGCCTCTTCCATCATACATTCTCTTTCCTCCCCTTTCCTCATCCCCCACCCTTTCTTGTCATTTCTCCCCACCTCTCCATCTTCCCTTCTCCCTTTTCAATGTCTTTATTGTCTTCCGCATACATCCTTTGTCTATTTTCTTGTAATATTCTTATCCTCATCTCACACATCTCCATACTTTTTCTAGTATGTGTCATTCCTCCCCTCTTTCTTTCTTTACATTCTTGATGTTGTTGAATCTCCACATAATATCCCCATTCTTGATTCCCTTTATGTTGCACCATTTCCTCTCTTGTCCTCTCCTCCTTCCCACTCTTCCTTTTGTCTCTCTCTTTCTTTACATCTTCTTCCCCTTTTTCCCTCATGCCTTCTTCTTACTTCCCCATTGTTACCATGTCTCTTTCTCACTATCTAGTATTTTTATCCTTTCACCTTCCACATGCATCTCCATGCGGTCTGTTTCATATTCCCTTCCTACTATAATGCCTTGGTACCTTCTATCTTCTCCCTGTATCTTCCATGTCATCTCTTCTTCCCCCAACATTTTCACCTTCCTCCTCCCCTCCCCTTTTTTTCTCTACCACACCTACACTTTTCATCCATTCTGTACCATTTTCTCTTCCTTTCTATAATATTCTCCACATCTTCTTGTTCTCCTATAGTTTCTTCCTTTTCTTTGTTTTATCATCTCTTTTGTCTTCTTTAAAGTCTTCGTCTTCCTCATCTCCTTGATTTCTACATCATTTCTCTCCCTTATCTTTTATATTCCACTACCTTCATTTTGCATATTTCTCTCCTTTTCCCGATTTCACCCTCTCGCTCTCGTCATCTTCTTTCATCTCATTTTCTCCTTCTTGTCTTTCCTTCCTAATTATTTTATTCCCATATCATTGTTCTCTCTTATTCTCTTCCACCTCTTTCATTCCCTATTTCTCCTCCTCCGTCTTTGTCCACTCTATTCCATACCATTTTCTTCTTCACCCCTAATTTGTGTTTACTCGTGAGATTTTCCCATCCTTCACCTACTCATAATCAACCACTACTCTTGTCCAGTATTTTTTTATCTCTTTCCACCCTCACTCCTTATGTCCTTCAACACATCTTCACACCTAGCATTTAAGGATAATTAAAATATTTCCCCATTTGTGCACCGTATTTATTCCATTCTCTTACACCCCATTCTCATCCTCCTCTCCATAATGTTGACGTATCCTCTTTTTTAGAGATTTTTGACTCATCCATTCTCTTCAGCCCTCTCGAGGGGGCATCATCACACATGTCCCTAATCACATCTTCACATGGTATTTTTTCTTGGATGATACCATAAAAATCATCACCTACCACCTTCTATTCTCACGAGGAAAATTTGTTCTACTTTTTTCTTAGAGAATGATTTCTCTTTTCTTCCTCTAATAACTTCTTATCGAAGGAACATCTTCCTTAAGAATAATCTCTTCAAAACCTTAAATCCCACCACCTGGGGCATATTCATCTCTTTCATCTACTTTCTTTGAAAGGGCACTACTTTTATAGTACCTTTCCAAAGAGGGGCAAGTGTAGAAACCCTAATTTCACACCTCTCCTAAATTAATTAATTTCTCCATTCAATTTCCCATAAAAACCCATGAGAAATTAATTGACATCAGTCAATTAATAAAACCTCTTCAATTCCTAATTAATCCTCCTCACATGTCAAATATTCCCCATGTCCCCCCACTTGTGAATTAAATATTCATGTTTAATTCCCGTCCATTCCTCATGTCCCCACTCACTTAATCCTTTATACTTTTTCAAAACATGATGAGCCAAAACCTCCAAATTAATCCAACCTTCAAGTTATAAATATATCATTGATCCCCCTCTTAAAGACAAGAAAAAAATCTTGTCGAGTTTTGTATTCTTGTTGCACAAAGCATCCCTTCCACCTAGTCATAATGTCCACATGAGCCTACTTTTCCCATCCATAAATCCATCATCCTCATACCCCTTGGTGAAAATGTTGTGAATCAATCGCTAGTGCAAGTGAAGCTCTTGCTCACATTGAAGGAAGCACCTATATTTCAAGTAGTCTAGGCCCATCCAAGTCACTGCCCATTCTGTTGTTTGCGAAGGAGACACACAAAAGGAGGTATAAGTTTGGTTTCAATACTTTCTTATTATCGGTGATTTTTGGAGTTCACAGTATCTTTCACTTTAAAGTAAGACATTGGAACATATGTTTAGATAGCTGAACTTGTTAATGCATTTGTTTTACAAGTTTCATAATATTTTGAACGAATCCAACTTAAGACCATTCAATGAACCCAACTTGTGCATCTCCTGCATGTCAGAATTATCCATGCAAAGCACCATAAGTTTCATTAGAAAATGGATGATAATAGTTTAGAGATTCCTCAAAATATCTAGCACTATTGAGGTTTCATCCAAGCAAATAGATCCAGACAATCACCACAGATTTAATTTTCACAATGATGATAAAGTTTAGGGTTTCCTTAAGATAACAACATATCCAAAATGGTCAACAAAACATGTATAGTGATTAACTAATTTTAAGATATTGGTTTTAAAAGGCATCCCAAACATTAAAGAACTTGAAACCCTCATCCATTATCTTGCACGTAGCTTGCCAAAAACAACAAAATGAAGCTTATATGGCCACGCATAGTCCATAGAACTCCATTTCATTAAGACGTTCTATCAAGTAGCTCAGGCTTCTTATTGGGATTCCACATTACATAATAAATCTAACAAAAATTTCCCTCTCCTTCATTTTTGATAGATGTTTGACCCTATTTCTAATATCCTATTTAAAATAATCGTGGATATGCTAGCAGAGGTTAAACGGTTTGGCTTAACAGTTGGTAATAACATTTTGATTGAAGTTTTATGCGACCATTGCCCCAAATCTAAAGAATAATTACAAGAAACAAGGGAACCATAAAGAGAAAGATTTTTCCCTAACTCTCCCTCATGGGCTTCTCTATTCATTTATTATATATAATTTTATCATCTCTCTTTTTATATAATACATGTGTATATGTAAACACACATACACACACATATTATATTTTTATTTGTATTTAAACATCCCTTTCAAGGAACATTATCTCACCAAATGGGTAAATGTGGTACTTTCCTTCTCCATAAAATTAGGATACGAAGCCATGAATATTATATTCAACAAAAAGTAGAAAATTATCACAAGGCCTTGATATGGTTAACATAAAGAAGGCATAACAAATTTGGGAGTGGCATTACATAAGAATAATCATGTTTACTTTTCATTTATTGTGAGAATTTTATTATTTTGAATGTGGCTACTTATCCTTTTCTCTTTGGTTGTCAAGATTTCTTGGTTTTAATTTTTATAATTCAAATATTTTTAAATTTGATGTCACTTTGCATTTTTCATCAAAAATGTTAATTTGGATTTTATTAATTAATTGATAAGATAGCTCTATGTTCATAATGTGCATATATGTTGATGGGGATATACCTAGTGGTGTCATGTTTCAGTATGCTTGGGGCTATAGTAATGCCCTTAGAATGGAGGTAATAGAGCCCTATGTGTCCGGGACCATGAAGTGACTAGACCCGATGCGGGATCATCTAATCCCAACATATAATTATGGTTTCGTAACATCAAAAAAAAATTGATAGTGTTTTTTGTAGGTTTAGGGTGTCATTTAAAGTCATCTAATGTTGTTAGACTTAATCTAGTCCTTCACAAATTTGAATCGTGCATTTCCCTCCAAACGTGCAAATTTTAATTTTGAAGGAATTTTTATCTTGATTTAGGATTTTTTTAATGTACTCTATGGGTCATTTATGTATTATCAAGCATGTAATAGGACCTATAGAGTTATAGGAGTCATAATGTGTTCTTGGGAGTTAGGATCTTAGAGTTCTCGCCCAAATCTCAATGTTGTGTCAAGGGCTAATCATGTGACCTAAAGGTCTTGAGGGGATTCCTTTGGTTTAAAATGTTTTAGAAGGATATATTTTTTTGTAACTAATTTATATTTAATTCATTTGCATAGAAAGGGTAGACGAGCCCAAGATCAAGAAGGAATAAATTTTGTTTGTAAACAAAGCGTGAGCAATATTATTCTATGTTTTGGCGTTTTGAAGCTTTGAAATGTGTGTGTTTAAATGGTGAACCTAGTTTATAGTGGCCTTTAAGGATGGTAAGATATATTATGAGATCCATTTGTGTCGTTTCACTAGTTTCTTGTGTTTGTGATGTTCACGAAAACCCGAGAAATATGTATCCGATTGTGTTGAGGTACTAATTGACTCAGACAGCTTAATGTAGCAAAGAACTAAATCCAAAGGTGATAAATTTAAGGTTGAGAAGGTTAATAATTATTTTCAAGGAATGAAAAAACTCATAAGAGATCTTAGTGAGTAAAGGTACATACATTAGCCTATTGAAAGTGCATTAAGGGTTGGAAATCCCTCGTTTAAATAATCGTGTGATTAGGTTTTTTTATTAAGTTCTCACCATAGAGGAGGTAAAGTGACTTATTTGAATTTTATAAGATTAATCACATGCAGAAAATATTTTATAAGTGACTAGAGGAATTAAGAGTGTGTGAAAATGCTTGGGTAAAGACTTAACTCCTACCCTATTGAAGGAAACCCTCCTAGGATTTGAACAAGAAAGAATCTTTAGTCACCTAAACCACTAATTCAAGGCATAAAATTGGTAAGTAAATATCTTAAAATATCTCCCTTAGATATTCTTGAAGTTTAAGATCCTAATCCATCTCCAAGACTCGATTTCCATGATAGATTTCAGTAGAAAATTGTAATGAGTAGTATTGACAAGGAGAAAGAGAATAGTTTGAAGGTTGAGTGAGTTTAAGAGAGAGAGATGAGCTTTAAAATTTTATACATACTATATAATCAAGGAGAGAAATGGATTCAATGGGTTTAAAAAGTTAAAAGTTTATCATTTTCTCGAATCTATGACAAGCTCTTCTCAAGAGACTTGTACATTCTAGGAAGGCCTAGTTGGAAACATGAAATAGTGGATTTAGTGATATTTTTGTAAAGTAAGTTGCCTTGAAAATTTTCTCACAGATGAAAACCCCAAATGGGTATCCCAAAAGGTCTTCTATTTATTAGAAGAATCCCTAGAACAAAACTTAAGGCGTAAAAATCATAGAATAGAACTAGAAGGAGACTAAACAAGTGAAAAGGAGTGAATTTCAAAAGGTGATCTAGCAAAGGAGTGGAGAGATAAATATTTTCACACACCTTGGAGGCCCAAAATGGTGTCTAAAATAATTTTCACTTTGGCTTTAAGGTTTGTAGTTTCGCCTAACCACCAACTCACAAGTGTCATTTGATTTGAGAAGCTTTGAAGGCGGTTTTGGAAGAAGGGAAGGGAATTGAAACTTTTGATTGAATTACATCTTTTTTATGGTTGATTTGGCTTGTTATAAGGTCTATAAATAGGGTATAAGAGTTGGTTGAATGCATTAAGGCCATAAACTTGGAGTTTTCATGATTTAGGGGGTTACTTGAGTTGCAAAGATAGCTTGTTTTAAAGGTATAAAAGATTGTTTTGAAGTATTTTGAATATTCTAACATTGTGGATTGTTTCTAAGTGATATATGCTCGCATCATTTGGTATCAAGTGCATGAAATAGATTCTTAAAAGGAAGAAAATATTGTTTTGAGAAGCGATTACAAGTTGATACTCAAGAAGACAAGATGGTACAGTTGTTGGAACATAATAATTAAGTGGTCTGGCCAACCCTTAATGTATATGGGTCCATCACTAGTATATAGGTTAATATTTAATAATATGAAATAATTATATTTCTATTATTAAATATTCTAACAAAGGTATATACTTTAGGTTAAATATTTAATATCATGAAATGATTATATTTCTAATATTAAATATTATAAACCTAGGTGTATGTGTCAACCATTTTAGGTTGAAAAGGTGGGTCGGGAGACATACCCAATCACCTTATATAAAAAGGACTTTAGGTCCTCATTTGATATATTCGGGAAATATATCAAAGGTGTGCAAATAGTGTGATTTGGTTTTACCCTTGGTAAATAGGGTTTCAAAGGAGGAGGTGATCTTACTGGATGTAAAATAAATTCTCTGAAGTAAAAGGTTATTTTCAAAGTGGTTTTTACCCTATTGGGGTTTTCCACTATAAATAATGTGTCACTTGTGTTATTTATTTCTGTAAGTATTTCTTTATCTACTTATGTTATGATGTAATGTTTATTTAAATATTTATTGTAACATTATATAATATGTAAGTTGATTAAATTTGTATTTATTAGAATCCTCAAATTCTAACACAGGTTAGTGAAGATAGAGGCCATCTTTGGAAGAGAAGATGGATAGGATGATGGATGTTTGATGAGAAGGTTAGAAGATATAGAGGAAGCATATATAATAATGAGAGTAAAGGTGAGTCTCTTGAAAATAAATGGAACAAATAGTCGAGGTTCAATTTGAAGGAAAGTGTTACAAGTGTCGAGAGAGATTGTAGACGACACAAGGCATATGAATGCCATTAGATGGATACAAAGATGGAAAAATTTGAAGAAGATGATAATCCTATTTTTCAAAGTAAAGGTAAGTCTCTTTTATTCATAAGAGTTCTATTGAAACCAAGCAAGGTAATGCATGATGTAACTCAAAGAAATTTGTTTAGAACTAGGTGTAAAACTAAGGGAAAATGTTGTAATATGATTATAGATAGTGGAAGTACTGAAAATCTAGTTTCTTATGAGATGGTAGAGAAGTTGGGTCTAAAAACAAAAATGCACCCTAATCCTTATCAAGTATCTTAGATGCAAAAAGGTCATCATGTCTTGGTTAGGGAACAATGTCAAGTAGAATTTCAAATTGGGAGATATAAAGATAAAGTGTTGTGTGATTTGGTACCTATGGATGTGTGTCATGTGTTGTTGGGAAGACCATGGAAGTATGATAGACAAAAATACATGATGGTAAGAAGAACACTTATACTATTGTGTCAAATGGAGAGAAGCATACTCTTTTTCCCATTACAGGTGAACAAGAGCCACAAACAGGTTTTTATGATGATGTCACTAAGAAATTCTTGATGGGAACTAGAGAAGCATGAAAAGAGACACTACTAAGGGATGTTAAGCCTTATATTTTTTATTTAACAACTAGTTTTGATGGTGATGGTGCAGGTGTAAAGGTGAAGGAAGATTAACAGTTTTGTGGGAAAACAAGAAAGCTTGAGAAGATAGAATCCTTTGAGATTCTTGAGAGAAAAGAGGTAAAACAATAATAAATGTCAAGCTAAAGGCATAAAACAGTGAACAAGAAGATGAAGAGGTCTTAGAAGAGGCCTTGAACATGTTTTTACATCTTAATGATAACAAGGAAGGTATGGTGCAAAAAATATCACTTAAGAAGGGAGGTGAAGAGAAGTACAAAGAAGAGGTGAGATCGAAGGAACATTCAACAATATTAGAGGTTGAGAATTAGGTATGTGAAGAGAATGATCAGGCCTCAATACAAGAGGAGGTCAAGAAAGATGAAGTTAGCATAGTGTAGCAAGAGAGAGATGAAAGAAAGAGTGAAGAAGCACAGGGTGAAGTGCTTGTGGATCCAAAATAAGGTCTAATGGATGATGAATCAATAAGTGAAGTTGATGGAGGTGATGAGAAATGTGAGAAAGAGAAAGATATAATGAACATGTTTTGCATAAGAAGTAATGAGGAAAGAAGAGAAAGAATAGGTCACAAAGAAGATGGAAGAGGCATTCAAGCATCTTATTTTTTAATCTAACATTGCTTTGAGTTTTGATTGTGCAGTAAAAGCAATTTGAATGAATATGTGAATCATTTGATGAAAGTCATGAAGAAATAATACATTGAAAAAGGTGAAAATTTTCTTGAAAAGAATGCAAAAATAGATCAAGAAGCCAAGAAAATGCAATATCAAGAAGGAAACAAGTGTGAAATGTAAATGGTGGAAAATAGGGTGGATAAAGAAAAAGTTTCTCAATATAAATTCTCTCTAAGTGATGTGTTTACAAGATTGACGACTGAGAACGTGAAGGAGAAGTCAAGAGAAAGTGATTTTTACAAGCAAAATTTAGTGTATTCCAATCTTGAGGGTGAGATGGCTCAACAAGGACAAAATGAGGATGATATGAATAGTTTAATATTCATGATTGGTGAAGATGCATCACATGTGAACATGAATCGTGTGTACATTATCAAGTACAAGGTGGAAAAGGTAACACATGATATTAGAAGCATCATCTTACTCAAGAACATGACTATTTCAGAGACACGTAATCAAATGAGAAACATGAAGGAGATGATGAAGACATGGAAGGCATGATATTCAAGAAAGGAGTAATTCAAGAGGATCATATTTAATCGGAGAAGAAGACAAACTTTAAATCAAAAATTATGGGGAAATTTTCTTTTTCCCTTAGGAGTATGATGTATGAGCATCTAATCCCAACATGTAATAATGGTTTGCAACATAAAATTTATGTCCGAGAGTGTGTTTGTAGGTTTAGGGGGTCATTTAGAGTCATCTAGTGTTGTTAGACTTAGTCTAGTCCTTCACAAATTTGAATTGTGCATTTTCCCTCCAAAAGTGCAAATTTGAATTTTGAAGGCCTTTTTTGGCTTGATTTAGGAGTTTAAATGTACTTTATGGGCCATTCATGGATTATCAGTATGTATAGGACCTATAGAGGTCTAAGAGTCATAATGTGTACTTAGGAGTTAGGGTCTTTGAGTTCTATCCCAAATCTTAATGTTGTGTCAAGAGTTAATCATGTGACCTAGAGGTCTTAAGGGGATTCCTTCGGTTGAAACTGGTTTAGAAGGATATATATAATGTTTGTAACTAATTTCTATTTAATTCATTTGAATGAGAAAGGGTATAGGAGCTTCAAGATTTAATAAGGAAGAAATTTTGTTTGCAAACAAAACTATTAATAGTCTTATTATATGTTTTGGTGCTTTGAAGCTTTGAACCGCATATGTTCAAATGATGAACCTCATTTATAGTGGCCTTTAAGGGTGGTAATATATATTTTGAGATCCATTTTTGCTGGTTTCACTAGTTTATTGTGTTGTTGATATTTGAACAAACCCGAGAAATTTGTAGCAGATTGGTTGAGGTACTAATTGACTCGGGACAGCTTAATGTAGAAAAGAACTAAACCAAAAGGTGATAAATTTGAGGTTGATAAGGTCAATAATTATTTACAAGGAATGAACAAACTCATCAGAGATCTTAGTGAGTAAAGGTACATACATTAGCTTATCGAAGTTCCTTAAGGGTTGGAAATCCACTATTTTAAGTAAATGTGTAGTTAGATTTTGGATTAAGTTCTCATCATTGATGAGTTAAAGTGACTTAATGTCAAGTTTATAATATTAAGAACATGGAGATAGGCTTGTAAAAGTGACTAGGGCATTAAGAGTGAGTAAAAATGTTTAAATGAATATTTAACTCCCATCGGATTTCAAGGAAACCTTCCTAGGGTTTGAACAAGAAAGAAGCTTTAGTGACCTAAACCACTAACTTAAGGCATAAAATTGGTAAGTAAAGATCTTACCGTCTCCCCTTGCATATTATTGAAGTTTTAGATCCTAATCCTTCTCCAAGACTTTGATTTCCATGACATAGTTTATTAGAAAACCGTAGTGAACAATATTGACAAGGAGTGAGAGAAGAGTTTCAAGGTTGAGTGAGTTTAAGAGAGATTTCAGTTTTGAAATTGTATACATAATATATAATTGAATAGGAGAACGGGATTTAAGAGGTTTAAAGAGTTAAAATTTCATCATTTTTTCAGAATCTAATACAGATTTACTCTCAAAAGACTCGTATACCTAGGAATGTCTAATTGGAAGCATGCAATAGTGGAGTTAGTGAGATTTTGTAAATTAAGTTGCCTTAAAAAATTTCTCACAATTGAAAATCCCAAATGGGTATCCCAATAGATATTCAGTTTGTTAAATGAATCCCTAGAACAAAAGTTAAGGAAGAAAAACCCCTGCAGGGGCTAAAAGAAGAGTAGACAAGTGAAAAGGAGTGAAGGTCAAAAGGTGATCTAACAAAGGAGTAGAGAGATAAAATTTCGCACACACCTTCGAGGCCCAAAAGGGTATCTAAAATAATTTATACTTTGGCTTGAAGGTTTGTAGTTTCTCCTAACCACTAATTCACCGTTGTCATTTAACTTGAGAAACTTAGAAGGTAGTTTTGAAAGAAGGTAAGGGAATTGAAACTTTTGATTGAATTACATCATTTTTATGGTTGATTTGTCTTATTCCAAGGTCTAGAAGTAGGGTACAAGAGTTGGTTGATTGCATTAATGTAATAAATTCAGAGTTCACATGATTTAGGGATTCTTGAGTCAGAGAGATAACTAATTTTGAAGGTCTAAAAGATTGTTTTGAAGTATTTTGAATATTATAACAAGTGTGCATTGTTTCTAAGTGATTTTTTTGCACATCGGATCTCACTGATACTATGATACTTAGTCCTCTATGGTCGAGAGGCTCTTATGATATTTTTCTTCTATGGTTGAGTGACTTTTATGATACTTAGTCCTCTATGGTTGAGTGACTTTTATGATACTTACTTCTTCAGTAATGAGTGAATCTTACAATACCGGTCTTATGGTTGATTGAATCCTATGATACTTAGTTCTCTTTGGTGGAGTGGACTTTTTATATTCACTTTGTTTCTATGTACCTTGTGATGACGATGCTTGTCATTGAGATAGATATGATACTTATTTCGTAATCCATGGTTATGCTCGGGATTTTACACTCTTTTCATTGTATCAGGATTACTTGAGGATAGTATACTTTTAGACCATGTGGGATTTACCAGAGACATATTGATGGAATACTCGATACACTTACGTGGTTCCTTTAGTTCCATTGAGGATAGGTTGAGACTCGGACTATAATTTTTGATAGATGTTACTATAATTAGAATTTTTTGGGCACTATGTATGGTGAGAGTTATTAATTTTTAGTCATGATGACCCCGCTATAGATGTTTTTTGACATACCTTTGAATTTTTTTGCATGCACTATTATATTATATTTATGTGAAGTCTATGATATGAGGACCATATTGTGGGATATGTTAGTTTCCTCTCATGTGTATGTCAATGTACTATCTTCCCATGTTTGAGTTAGTGGTCTTGTTTGGGTTATAGTCATGAAATGTGTTTAAAATGGTGTTTTGTGGAGTTATTTGTGTTGTGCTTGGGGCCTTGTATGACATTGTGTTGTTATGTGTTATTGGGCAACTTGTTGGAAATTAAAAAAAAATTGTTTACAATGAAAATAGTACGAGTATCAAATTAAGAAATGCTATAAAGGAAAAGAAGAAAATGAGTAATAAAAATAAAATAACTGGCTCACTCTTCATAAAACATAAATAATTGAATGGAAAGGTCAAATTTTGATTGCTTCCTCGTGGTCGCGCTTTAGTGAAAAGATCCTTTTTCTAGCAACATTAGTCAATGTTGACTTCTTTTTTAACACATATCACCCTTTGTTCATTAACATTGTGTTGCATCGAGGATGATGCCATTATAAGGGGAGGGTAGTGTCCCTTTCACTTTTTTGTCATCCCCGTGAAGCCTTGTGGTTTGGTGTAGTTGTCATGCGGATGAATTTTGTGGGGTAACTAACTTGAATCCTTCCATGGTCAAGAGAGAGGCAAGACATGTCGAATCAATTCACCGCATCCATAATTATTTTTGATGTTGAGTACATTGGTGTCATTACTAAACGTTAATTAGATTTGTAAATACCTAACGGACACTAACCATGGTTTTGGTTTCATTTCACGTGTTTCGTATGTTTGATTCATTATTACTTTCTAACCGTAAGTGAAATTTAATGATAATGATGATAAATTATATACATTGATAATTATATCAAAGGATTTAATATAATAATATGAACATTAAAATCAAATGACTAAAATGATAAAAATAAAATAAAAAATCAATATAGTTAAATAAATTAAAAATTAAGTAATGCATGTTTATGTATAACAAGTGTTTAGGTGGGGGTGCATGTTGATTTTATGGAGTGTTGTCTGCCTTTAGGCTAACATGCCATATGAGAGGACGTGGAGGAAATTATGAGGACCATGTAAATTGTACCTTTTTGAGTCATTGAATCCGCAGAGAAAATTTATATTAATACATGTAAATTCAAACTCCACCTACCAGTACCCTTCCACGTATTGTTGTATTATTGGATTTGACCTTGGTCTTGAATTTCATGTAATTATAAGTAACTGGTGAAAGCACCAAACTTCACAACTTTTTCCATTCTCCTATCTCATTCCTTTGTCAAGATAAACAATTTTTTCGCTTGGAATGGAGTGATTTCAAATCCTTTAGGGGCAATTTGTCAGGGGTTGAATCATATTTTCATATCACTTATTCCAAAGTATTCCAAGCTTGTGCCATAGGTAGTGGAGTCTTGGACTATGTTTTTTCATCCTTTCGAAAAGTTTATGGGAGTTATTCCCCCTTTTAAGGCTCCTAGGAGACATTTTGGTAGAAATGGGCACTGTTAAAACATTAATGAAAAACCAAATTTTAGATGCCTAGTCTAGTGTATAGAAGCAACTTGGTTTTCCAAGTGGTGGGAAAAGGATTGCTTTGGATTCGGTTTGCAGTGTGTAAATGTGGCATGCACTTTATTTGGAGACTTTAAATGTGGTTTCATGGGAATATTTGATTTTAGACCCGTATTTCTATGAAATCCTTTTTGAGTAGGTCAAAAGACCACTTAGTAGCCTTGAGTCAACCATAATGTGTGGGATTTTAAGGCGGGTTGGCATTTTTGTGGCATGACTTGGTCTTTAGAGTATTAAGCACTCCATGCGGTGGTCAGAAAATGCACTTTCATCAAGTTGGAAAATTTTGGTTGGCACTCATGGCATGGTTATTTGAATTTACAAATGCGCTTACCCACTTAACTTTGTGAAATAATTGGCAAATAATATGATTTGTTAGGTCTTGACTGCCTCTTGTATTTGGTTTGACCTTGATATGGTATGTGAGTTTGTAATTAGTAAATGCGTTAGAATGGTTAGTTGATCCTTCTAGCCATGTGAGCTAACCTTGGTCTCACTGGTGGATGATGAGGTCAATCAAACCACGATACAAATCGATTTTATAGGAGTTTAGGAGATCACTCAACTTAATATTGGCATCACGTATCAATGAAATTAATGACTTGGCATATGGACAAATGAGTGGGAAATAATGGTTGAGCATTTTAATTTGCATTTGGTGAATGTGTCCCTAGCCTATGTAAAATATGGAGCACCTCGTATGCCACCTTATCATTTAATAGGAATGGTTTTCTCCCTTATATCTCAAACAATTCTCATATTACTAGTTTCCCTTCATTATTATATTAGAATTGAAAACAAGTGAAGAATTTATATTTGTTAAATGAAATGACTTGTGTTTCTTCAAAAATTTAAAAATTATTTGATCATTTTGGAAAGGTGGCCTTGCTCATGTAATAAGCTCAAGATTAATTAAAAATTAGATGATTAAATTTAGGAAATTTAGCCACATGTTGGAAGTTAAATGGGAAATCTCATACAAAAACTCTACCTACACATTACAAAAGTTAGAAAAGACACTTTAAAATGATGTAAAAATGCCTCCTGGATCTCGTAATGTAGATTTCATTGGATGACCTTGTTCTTTAGTGATATGGGATGTCACATCAACCCTTAAACCAACATTATATACTCATCAATCATTGAATGACATGCATTTCTAAGCCCAATTGGTTATTTCCAAAGATGGGACAACTGCCAAAAGTTAGAAATTTGTTTTGGTTTTGGCTCATGGTTTAGGGATCCATGTTGGGAAATGGATATCTATCACCACATACCTATACAAGCGCCATGACAATTAAAATCAACTTTTAGTTTTGAGAAAAATACTTTGGGAGATCAACCAGGGTTTCGTAAGCTACTTATCGCTCAGAACAAGAATGAATGGTCCTTTTACGATAATCAACTTTGGAAAAGTAACCATAGATTAAACCCCTGGTTGTCAAAAAAGAGTTCCCAACCTACTAAGATTCAACTACAAGATACTCCTTAGAGGAAATTCAGTGATTTCCTTCTTCGCCCAAAGTGATCCTTCAAACTTTTCTAGAGTGCAACCTTATATCTCCCCTCAATCTTTAAAGGTTGATACAAGAAATCCTCATGGTAAATATTTTGACTCTAATCCATATTGTGGTTACCATAAATGATTTTTACATTCTACTCAACAATGTATCAACATTTGTCATGTTATCGAATATTTTATTTATATAAATGCTATTGAATATAACTCGCCTCCTAAGAAATCTAGGCCTATTAATGATAATTCTAAGCTTAATATTTTCAAAGACCAACTTCCTAACCACAATATTATCAATCTAGTCCATATGTGCACCATCTCTATCGATCTTAACCTCCTCCTTCTTATGACCACTCGTTAAATTCTATGATGGTACTATTACTCCAATGTCATCTCCTCGACTATTATTAATTTTAATGATTCTAATATCACTCATGAGCTTGTTTTCAATATACCTTATTTTGACACTTTTATTGGCCAATGCCCTAATTATAGTGTTTTTATTAATAATGGTGCTAGGCACAATATGTGCACATTCAAGTCACTTGATTTTCTTAGGTATATAAAACAAAACATGAAATTCAATACTAATACCTCTCTTGGATATATTGGTATACCTCTTACGGTTGGTTCTACTACTACAACTATTCCTTTTTAGTCACCTCTTCCCTTTACCGATGTGATATGTGTCTAGGTTCCCCTTGGATCTCGTATTCATAAGGCTATACCATCTATTTTGAAATAATGCATAAAGTTTATAGATAATAACTATGTTGTTACAAGTCTAAAATATCCAAAGATGAAAACATTTTTTCCTCATCCTTTTACTAAATAATGGTGTTCATCATAGCTAATCATGTCACGCCTACACATGCTACCTTTATTGGGTCTATCTCTCACATGCCTACTCTAATGGAGCCTTTGAAATGCCTTTTGAATCCTAAGTGGGTTATAAAACCTCGTATTCTTGAGGTCTATCCTCTTCCTACTACACATGTGATGCATCCAAGATCTAAGCCTCCTTTGTTTTATGGGACTTTCCATCCCCATGAGGTCCATTCTAATACTACTACACATACAAACTATTTGAGGTCTAAACTTATTGTTTTGTATGGGTCCTCCCATCCCCTATTGACATTGTCATAAGGTAACTCCTTCTTTCCCTCAATCTTAGTAAATATCTTTAAAAACACAAAAACATTCAAATATTTAGAAAAATACAAAACTAGAACCTATATATGACTTGATTTTCTAGATTTGTATTTTACATATGTTGTTGTTCATACAATTTGATAGATACTATAATTTCTATATACTATTTTATACACATTCATTCATGACATATCTTGAGCTTGATGTAGGATACACATAGGATTATAAATGATGTCATGTGCTCGCCTAAATATGTCCTAGTGATTCTAGAATTTAAGTGACCAGTGATGACCTTGTTTGCAGATGTTCATCGGTTGACCGCCTGCAGATCACTTCTTGTTCACTCAAAAATCAGCCAAGTACTCTTATCTCTCTTCATTTATTAGGTTTCATACTTTACATCTTAGTTCACTTGTGTCGTTACTATATTTTAACATTTGTACATCAATAGTTACTTCTATAGTATTAGATTTAATTTTAAATTAATTAAATCATTTGGTGAACCCGATCGCTCAAACCCTACCTTCTGAGAATGCATCGTAATTTATCCCCTTCTTCGAATTCATGGATCAATCTTCTTATCCCTCTTGTACTCCCACCAAGGTTTTTGGCATGGTTACCACCGCCATCGATTTTATGCAATCAAGTGCGTACTAAACATCCTCCCTACTTCATCACTCCAATGCCTTATCCAACGATCAATGTAGTCATCACTCACCACACTCATCTCACTACAAAGCAAAACTTGTCTCTACTCCACCACTTATTACTCCTACAGTTCTTACCACCACCTTTAAGGGTTATGACATCATTGAGCAACTTAAGAATACACCGGCCAAAATATCTCTTTATGATGTCTTGCATAGTGCACCCGATTGTCATCATACATCGAGGCCATCTTTCATTTTATGCACATTGAAAGTAATAATTCACCTATTTCCTTTACTCACCTCATTCAATCCTTGAAAATGTACAACATGCTATATATTGTAGTAATGATGATATCCCTCCCTCTATTGTTGACAATCCCTTTACACCTTTTCTTATCACCACTACTATTGGCTCCATCTGTATTAAGTGCATGCTCATTGATAATGGATCTGCTATAAATCTATGTGCTCTATCCCTCCTTAGGAAAATTGGAATTTTTGATGATCTAATTAATAAATCCTCTCAAATCATTCATGACTATGATTCCACTACTCACACATGTATGGGCACTATCACCTTACCTCTACAAGTTGGGCCTAAAATTGTTCCTATTGTATTCTTTGTTATCGATGCCTCATTCCAGTTTAATTGTTTACTTGGTAGACCATGGATTCATGCAATGCATGTTGTTCCCTCCACAGTTCATAGGTGTGTTAAATTCCTACATGATGGCTATGAACATACCATTTTTGTTGACCCTGACCCCTTCAAGTTTTTCCATATAGACCCCATCACCACCATACCCATTCCTCCATCATAACCTATTCCATATCACAATATTAGTACATACAATTTTGGTCAATCTAGTGCTCCTACTCCCTCTGCTACCTCTACATGCATTCCGTCCATTCCTACTCATACTAATGATATCCTATCACCCACTATGTCTACCTCTATGGCTACTACTTCTCCATCTATCATGGCTCCTCTCAATTATGCATCTAGCTCCATCCCTACCAATATCCTTAATAATGATATCCAATAAGATAATGACATCATCGATGATTCGATGATGAGGTTGATGTCGTAGAGCTTAACGATGATACATTACACAATCGTTAACTTTAAGCCTATTGAAATAGATGAATCCTACTTCCAATATGATTTTTTTTGTTATTGGCCCTCGTGAGTATAAATTCAAGAAACCTACTGCTTCCGCTAATGCCATGATACATTTTCAAGGGATTGTACACACGTTAGACATCTTACCACCTATTGCATCTCCCAAAATAATCCCCGCACCACGCCCTAATCCCTTTACGTGTACTCTCTTCATTTGTAACTCTTATTGTCCTCATATTCCATTCGGCCATATTTGTTTTAAGACTCTTTGCAAGCATGATGGATTACCATGCCTTGGATTCACACTTTCCAATATCCTCCCCCCTCCTCGCTCTACTCACCTAAATCATGGATGTATATTTTTTATTGATGTTTATGGCCTCCAAGTCTTCCATTTATCGGTCTTCCTTTCACGCACTCCCCATTCCTCTCCACTCACACTTGGATAATCTTGGCTTGATTACATTGGTGGCATATTGGATCCTAATCATACTGATATCACGCTTCCCATGCCTTTTGGCCACATATCTATTTGCAATGACTCATTCTATCACACTTAACGCTTTGCGCTTCATGTCTCATCTTTCTACACACTTTCAAACCCTTTGATACACACATTATATTGTCATTACCCTATGACGCACTCTAGTTCCATGGTTCATACTCGACTACTGAGGGTCTAATTCTGAAATGAACCTCACATCATCTACATTTTATGCTTTGTGCTTCATGATATATCTTTCAAACATCTACTATCACACACTCATTACTCGATGACACACTCTTGTTCTATGGTTCATTCTTAACTGTTGAGGGTTCCTATAAATGAACCTCATCTCATACACATCTATTGGGGGGCACATTGTTCTTTCCACCTTCACACTTTGCATACCATTCCATCACACTCATACATTACATTTACATATATTGGTTACATCTACTCTTGCAAAGCTTATTCTATTTACATGTTACAATTTGATTTACATGCTAGACAAATTCTTAGTATGTCATTATATTTCTATATATACACATGCATGTTCACTTAGTCATTCACGGTGAATGTATATCTCTCACAAATTCTTGCACTCGCAATGATGCTTGGCATTGTACTTTTACAATTCCCACCAAGGATCCCGGGGCATCTACTATCAAATCCTACACATTAAAAGTTCTATTTCTCTATTATTCACTACTTCTAATCAAAGTTAATTTACTTTTCACTATTATAAACATGCTCTTGGCATATTATTTATTTTTCTAACACGCTAATGAGTGCTCTGTGTGTAGCATTTGATTTGCAAGAATATATGCCACCATAGTTGTCTCGACACATTTTGCATGATCTTGTTTTCCATTATATGTTATTGTTTGTGAGCTATTCCCTATGTCTTGTATGCTCATTGTATACTTTTGGCTGCCCTGCCTCGATTAATTGTGACATTGTGAGCAATGTCCCATGTTTGAAACCCACTCTTCCCTACCCATTTTGTTTGTACACTTGATTTCTATGGTGTCTTCTATTGCATATTTACTATCTTTTACTACTAACATATGTTATTAACCACTTTGTTTGCGTGTGCCTTGGTTTCTACCATGAACATCCCTTAAACCTTGCATTTATACACTTCAAATCATCATCAAGTCCTCTCCTTTGGGCCGCATTCTCCTAGTACCATTGTCACATATACCCAAAATGAGGGGGCATAATTTTGGTGAACAAATCACCCCTATAACATCTCACAACTACAACACGACACAAAATAATACAAAATCCACACAGAACATAGTCATAGAATGGCCCAAAATCGACTGGGTCAATACAAACACCAACGCCTAGACTCATTACACTAGAACTCAACAAATCTTAACCTCTCATGGGCTCTAATGTCATGGGGGAAAATAAATTCATCTTTTCATATCAACATAGTATACGTAAGTATTCTAAGAAATTCTACAATTAGAGGCAAAGTCTTCCAGTTACATAATGCATTCTATCTCCTCCAATCATTAAAATCAGAACTAATTTGAAATAATCAAGATAAAAGGAACAACATGAACTAAATTAGGATGCACCATCTGCATAGTTGTGTTTATTGGGTAGAGTAATGGAAGAAGAGTAACACTAGAACTCTCTCCCCAACACTTGCTCCTTAGCATGAGATCACCCAAAAACTCGCACTTGGCATGAGATCGCCCAAAAACTCACACTTGGCATGAGATCACCCAAAACTCGCAATTGGTGTGAAATTTCCCAAAAACTCTCTCTTCATAACATTTCAAGACACATTTCTATCCTTTACACTCTTTTACATCAGTGCACACTTTCCTTTACTACTACTTTTACACACTTTTACATACTTTTGCATACTTTGCTCAAATTTTTCATATACAAGACTTTGACTAATATTTTTCTCTTCTTTTGCATGTTCATCCTTAATATGCAACAAGAAGCAACCTACAAACAAAAATACAAGCACAACAATAGGTACAAACAATGTATACACTTCACCCCTAGGGTCACTTTCCTTTCCTAGTCTCCACGTTTCACTTTACAATTACTCTATGCTTCACTTGTCCCCTTAGCACGCTAATCGTCGCATGTTCTACAAGATCACAAGGTACACATATATTATCTACTTTATGTTATTGATTATTCACTCAATAACATAAAGTGGGGGAAAATGTAGACACAATCACACACTTGAGTACATTTCTAGGTCCTAAAAGCGTGCTAGCATTTACATGATTCCTAACAAAGAAAACCAGTGGTTGACAACTATCTTTGGCCTCTTTTCTTCTTTTTTTTGTTTTCTATTTGGTATTGCACACCCTACAGCCTAGTTGGAACTTTACTTTTTTATATTTCACGGCTTGAGACACCAACGGCCAGCCAAGATAGCAGCGCCAGAACTTCTTTCCTCTTAGGCACCCTTGACCCTTTCTTATCTTACCCACTATTTTTGGGTCTCTTTTATCTTTTAAGCATATTTTTCACTTATGGATCATCCTTCCAGCTATCAATTATGAAATTAAAACAAGGGAATCATATAAATACATAGTTATGTGTTCAAAAATGGAGGACCAAGTACTAAGCATTACTATCATCACCTAAGTTTGCATTCCAAAGGCACTAAAGTACTCTAAAGACATTCATCTAACATCCATTCAAGGGAAAAGGATTGCATCAACTCGCATACATAACATAGGAAGGGAAAGTCTATTCTATTCCATTCATACATACTACTATATTGCTACATTCTAGCTACAACCAGCTATCATGTGTAACTTGCACAAGGGCATCCCAAGGCATCATTCTCACACACACACATAAGAAGTACATGGAGTCTGAGATGTAGTGAAACACTCAGTCATAAGTTCACTCGAGGTGACCATAGGGGTCAGTCTAACTCCCCATTCTACATTTTCCTTTTTAGGTTTGATGTGGTTTGTGGGTTTGTGCAGGTGAACTTCTCTTTCGCAGTTGTAGGTATCATCACCAATCATTGTCCGAACATCGTGTGATCAACATAAAGCAACGAAAAAATGCTTATGACACAAAAGAAATCATATCGTGACCTTCTACAAAGTCAACAATGCTTAGGTTCGGGCCACCAACATCCGTGTGCCCCTGTCCCGCACTTGGGTGCCCTTGTCTCGAATTATTCTCATGTTCCATAATTTACAAAGTGACCAATGATCACCTTGTTTGCATTTTGTTCATTAGTCACACCTACCTAAATCACTTCCTGTTCACTTAGAAATCAGCTAAGTACTCCTATCTCTCTTCCTTGCTTAGGGTTTCATACTTTACATCTTATTTCGCTTGTGTCATTACCATGTATTTTAACATTTTAACATTAATATTTATTTTGCAATATTATATTTAATTATGAATTAATTAAATCAATTACTTCATTCATTTTTAGCATGCATGACTCAAACATAGTTTCAATACAAGCTATGGGGACAAGGGACATATTCTCCTTTTTTACATTCACATTATATATCTTAGAATTAGACTTACATCACATGGTGGGGGCATAGATCAGTCATTCCATTTCAATTTTGTGTTGCTTTACACTTGGATCTAGATACATCTACAATAATATAGTATGTTGGATTTGAATATATCAAGGTGGTAAAAAAACCTTGTGGTATCCTTAATCTTAATTTTGTCGGAAGATATAGAGTTTGAATATAAAATCATGAGGAAATATTCCATTTTTAGGTTATTGGGATTGAATCCCTATGACATCTTTTAATTTTGGGTTTAGTAACACTCAATTCCTATCCAAATCTGAAATCTTATTTTAGAAACCTATGGAATGATGACCTCTTATCCTCCAACAACTCACCCAAATCCAAGTCTTCAAATATAACACATATGGGAGTTTATCCCTCACAAAATTGAAAAGATGTATTCCTTCCATGTTTTTACTACTCTACTTTACTATGTTACATATTCAAATTTTATTTTTTAAAGTTCTGAGATATACTTTTAAATTTGAGTTATAGCTCAATTTCTTGCATGGCCATAGACTACACTTTGTGTTGTATATTTCATTATGGAATGTGCCAACACCAAAGAAACATTGTAAAATTTGATTGAAGATAAAGTTTGTGTTCACACTCAAGTATCTTTTCCTTTAAGGTCACAATTTCATTTCATACTTAATGGGGTGAGAATGTAGACACATAAATTTGGCAATTTATCATGTGGAAAATAATTTTTTTGCCTTATAACTTAAGATTGAATTGTGCACACATTGCAAACCCAAGTGAATCAGCTTTATCTCCCTTATGTGAAATTCTTATCCATGTAAACTGATCATTCGCTCATAAAACCATTTAAATAATTCTATATTAGTGGTCTCTATAGGATTCTTCACCTAAAATATTTCATATTCTCTTGAACTTTGTGTCCAAGACCATACAACTAGGATTAAACCATCTCAGAAATTGGTCCTTGGCCAAATGGTCATATCTCCCACCACCCAACAAACACTTTTCCAATTTTATATCGATTCTTAGGCTTGTTCATATCCTACAGGTATTTTTAATACGAAAATGTATTTATGAGAGCCTATACAAACAATTTTAATGCACTTATTAATTCACCTGAAATTTTCAAAATTACTGATCCAAGACAGGACTTCAGAAGATCTATTTTTGGAAATTCCTAAAATTTCTATTTTTAGCAATTTTCAAGGAAAGTCTGAAAGTCTATTTTGGGTAGTTTTTTAGCAACTTTTGTATTTTGCATTTTGAGGGTCTTCGGAGAATTTTGGGCTTCGTAAAATTTGGGCAAGATATTTATTAAATGGAGTTGTATTCTAGTTGTGTGCCTCACTCTTCTTTCCAATAAATTGTTTGGTTTAGAAAATGAATCAACGAGCTAGGAGATATGGCCCTAACAAGGGACACTAAATAAAAACAGTGATTATAGTCCAAATATGCTAGTTTTTGTCACTTCTATTTTTCAAATCTTCCCCTAAGGTGGATATGAATGGTCTCCATGTAGGAGGACCTTTTGGTTCCCATCTAGAACCCTTCATGTTCTTTGTATAACTACAAATTAGTTGATTTTTTTAATAAAGAGGTAGATCTCGGAGCACACATCTCTCTTATGGAGTTTTGTAATTATTATTGGAAGTCACAATAAGATTTTTTTTTATTTACTACTCTTTCATTGTAAATTTCATTGTCACGACACATTAAACACCATCCTTAGTGTGTTGTCCACCAAGTTGCACTTGAATCCAAATCAATAACCTACTGCACATATCTCCTAAAAGGTATAAAAGGATCTCTTCGATCTTCCTAAATAGTAAATCATCTCTAAGAGAAGCCACTACTCAAGTATGAATCACTCAAACCATGTTTAAGAGTCTAGATTCCTTATCCGTAATCCTTTAAAAGGTGCAAAGCCAAGTCATAACAAGGTTAATACAACACAAATAACTTCTAAAGTTTTTAAGGGTCGACAAAATCAATATATAATTTACAAGCACAATATGTTATAAAATAATTATGAAGGGTACATTATTTTTTATCTATAGTTTTCCCCACTATATTTTTTTTCAAAATATACAAGGGAAAGATAGGAGGATGGCTTAGATTTATATACACAATTGCAAATACAATGGGAGAATTACATGGATTTCTATCCCTCCTTCAAGGGGATGTAATACAATGCCTAGAATATATAAATAAGTATTAACCACCAGGGTCATTCCAACTCCACCACACACATATTTATCTCCTTTTCTTATCTAATTATGCTCATGAAGTGTTAGTTCAGGGATCTGGGTTTTTCAACTATTATAGGTCATTATAGGAGGTGTTGCACATTTGCAAACCCTAACATTATACATTGAATTATGTTTCAAGTTTAATTATGACCATCATAAGTTATAGAGTGCTAACATATCCCTATTTGAAATTGTACATCTTAGGACCATACCATGCTCCAAGATAAGTTGTATGGTTCCATACCATCTTAGTTTGTAGTCAAAGTTCTAGAGATGAAGAACTTTCAAGTCATTTCCATTCTTTTCAATCACTCTACACTCCCACATCACACCTCTTCTTATGTAATTAGCTAATTATAATTCCCTAAATTGTGTTTTAGGAAATCACTTCTATCATTACACCCTGCAATTTGAGATTTATTTTCAATTTCGGGTTCACATGTTATTATTTATTTATTTAAGGTGTAAACAACCAAAAGGGGGATTAAGCCCTAGGAAAACTAGGTAGTTTCCTAAGGCACCAACAATTAGGGGCCGCCAATTTTTTAAGATTTCAACTAGGTTAGTCTCTTACTTCTTGCCAATTATTATTATATGTAATATATTAAATTTGGGCACAATACCTATCGTAGATAATATAATATTAAAACTTATTTTGTATCAGATTAACAATATGGTAGTGTCTTTTGTTTAATAAACATGCCTTAGATAGAAAGAAAATGCAATGGTTGTTCTTGGTGAGTTTTTTGTTTAAAATAATTAAAGAATCTATGCATTTGGTATGATTATTTAATGTGCCTACATTCTTTTGTAAATATCAATATTTAGGGGTCAATTTTAGATTCCTTTCTTTATGTATGATTTATAAGATGCAACAATTTTCAATTATATTTTTAGAAAATGATGATACAAAAGAAAAAACCAAAAGAATTCAAACCTTGATCTTTTGAGAAATAATCCTTTTCAACTCTAATATTTAAGTTGATGTGTTTCCAAAAGATTTTTTTTTATTTTTTATGTTGAACCCTAATATTTTGATAAAGAATCATTCTCAACCCTAATTATGTGTTATTTAAAAATCTAGTATATAACATTTTTACAAATTAAGTAGGGGTATTTGGCTTAAAGTATTTCTAGGGCACTCAAAAGTGTTAATTTGGCTCAAAACTAATCAAACAATCAATATGAAAAAGTGACACTTGTTATATTAGTGTTGTATTTTTCATCGAAGAATCCCATATAAAATCAAAATGACATTTTAATATTGACTCACATTTTTTTGCTAGTGATACCTCGGGAGAAGGCCCTAGCCGCAAAAAAATACATGAAGTGTCATTCTATGATAATAACATGCATCAATGGACTCTCAAAAAAAGTGTAAAGAACATTATCATGCGACCTACATAAAAAAGGGGTAAGAGTTAATCTCAGCCTCTAACCCTCCCAAACCTTCTTGCTAATCACTATGTACAATATCCTACCTAAATAAAGCTATATTTGAAATCCTCTTTTTATTATCGAACTTACTCGACCACTTAAAACCGTTACAAAACATTATATGCTCTCTTCATGTGATAAAGGAAAACGTAATTCCCTTTATGACCACTAGGAGACACTTCTGCAATGATTTCCACCTTTGAATCATCCATGCTTTGAGCCGAAGAAGAGGAAGGTGACACACAAAAACTAGGCAGTTCTACTTTTGATTCCATCGAAAGAGAAACCCCCATATTCACAAACTAAAGCTTCCGACAAGGAGCCATCGCCTGAAGACCCTTGGTAAGAGCGTGAACATGGAATTGTAGGCTCATTAATCACTCCTCCAAACATGCATGCTCCATGTGGAGGATAAATTGACTGAGGAATTCGAAAAGAATTTTGGCGGCACTCGAGCCTAAGCCATATCGAAGACATTATACCTTCCTATGAAATTTTTGGATCCAACATCAATCTTCTCATGTGCTTGCAAATGTCATCATCCTCAACCTCTTCAAATTCCTCTGCCACCAACCAAGATTTCTCTAGCCACCCTCTCATTGTCGTGTTTTTTATTTTACCGTCCATCCAAGAGGTAAAAGATTCACCTGACTTCTTTCACTGTAAGAGCCTTCTTTCTTTTTCCCCTTTGCACCACCCCTAAATTCTTCATTGTGGAAAGGTAAAATAAAAACCCACAAATTCACCCAAATGAAAACCAGCAGAGCTCCAATCCACAAAAGCAGATATAATTAAAAACCCTCGCGAGAGAATTGAGCTAAATAGACCCCGACATGCCTCTCATGAGGGAAGGAACATGAGTCTAGTACAAAATATTGTTGAGAATATATCCCATGCATTACCATAACCACACTAAATTATGGAAATACGCCCGATAGCCTTAATAATTACACTTCAACATGGAATCGACCAACCTTGCATTATTCGAGGTAAGAGAGATGATATCACTAGGGAAATTATCTTCCCATACTTTCCAATTTGAATGACATTCTTCCCATACTTTGACATATTTGTTACAAGCAATTAGTAACTTGATTCCCAGATCTTTTAAGGTGGGAAATTTGAATCTCAGAGAAAAAAGAAAGAATATTCTTAATCTGTTGACATATTGATTTCAATAACCAAGCCTTAGGTTGCTTACCCTTAACAAATCTGATAATGATTTTAAAATCTCCCTTTTTCCACAAACGGAGCCAATTCTATTTTTTTCCTCTAAGAGACCAAAAAGAAGGGCCATGCCTTCTACCACATTATTTGAGGAGACACCACAATCCACGCCAAAGCAAACACAAGTTAGCACCTAGAATATCTAAATATGCAACCATAACCCACTCTACCCGGATTTCCTCTTGAAGCACCATCAAAATTTAATTTAATACATCCATCGTCGGGGGAGGTCGCTACCGAATTTTCAGATCTTCCCTCCTCCCATTATCGGGAGTTATTGACTCATAATTTAACTTAATGGAAATATTAATAAAAATCCAATGAAAATAAAGAGATAAAACATTTCCTATAAAACTACCAAATCAAAAGAGTTTTTTTCCATTCAAAATATTTAAAAATCAAGTAAATAAAAAAATCAACATAAAATTTTCCCACAAAACTACTACATTAATTCTATCAAAATTAAGCTCCATAAATTGAATACCTACTAATTGATTCATTTGTCTTCTATTGAATTTATATTTTCTAGAAGTAATGAAGCCAAACCTTTAAATTTGAGAGACCCCAAAAATAGAGATGACAAAGAAAATAAAAAAATTATCAAATACTCGAATATCATGTATACTTGTAAAAAAATCGTAGGTATTTAAGAATACCCCAATGCTAGTAACAAAAACATCACTATAAATTGGATTGCATGAAAAATAAGATATTAGTAAGCTCGTAGTCATACCATACAATATATATCATTTTATTAGTAAAAGTCCTCGTAAAGTAAGCCTTAAGAAGTGATATACCCTAAAGGACCATTATTGTTGAAGAGTTATGAATTATTTGAGTATCTACATACAAAGAGATTAGAATGATACGATAAAAATACAATTTAGTAACTTATCATTTGGAAATGACAAGATTAGCTATGATTGCTTGTTAAGAAAAATGCTCATGTTTTAAGTCCAATCATATCTCCATATCTCTTTCTTGACTCCATCTTTACTACACTCGCTCTATCATAGATTAAGGAAATATTAATTAACCAAAGTAATAAATCATCCCTAAGAATCATTCTAGTTTGCATCACACGATTCTTTTCCAAGATCATATAGTATGGTCAAGATAAGTTATATGGCCCCATCTAACTCAAGCGGTCATACCCCTTCTTATCTTTCAACTTTGATTTCAATTTGAATATTTTTATTGTGACATTCCATATTCCTAGGGTTAGACTTATCATAAAATTTCATCTATGGAAAGTTATATAAGAAATTTAATATCACATTATAACTCACCTACCACTCTTACAAGATTTTATTGAAAATGTCATTCCAAAAGCACTCAAGGCTATCATATTCCTAAATAAATTACACACCATTTAGAGAAGACATTACTAGGTATGGAGCACTCAACTTGGTCAAAGAGTCTATGTTCCTCCATTTCCAAGCATGTAAAGGTTCTAGAGACATTTTTATGCAGGATCATCACTCCATTCTTTAAATATAGTTAGTAGTTAGGAAATTATGGTTTAAAATGTTTCAATAAGTCTAGCAAGCCCTTGAAAGTCCTTTAAGTGTGTTAGTTTGTGCTTGTACTTTTTAAATTTTGAATCTTGTACTTTTCATTCCAAAAGACAAATTAAAATTTAAGGATCACTTTTGGTTTGGTTAAGAGTTTAGAAGAGTGTTAGGGGTCATTCCTAGTGTGTCAAAGTTGTAATAGGAGTCTTATGAGTCAAAACAAGTGTGTTAAGGGGTTAAGGTCTTGGAGGTTATCTAATTTCAATGTTGTGCACAAGGTAGCCATATGAGGTCATGTGTTCTCTAAGTTCCCTATTCGAGTGAAAAATGACTTAGGAGAATATAAAAACAATTTTTGTAACTTTTTATCATTTAACTTTCGAATGATCAAAGGAAAGAAGAACTCAAGGAAGGGAGGAGTAGTTTTGGTGGTGTATACACACAATGTGATAGTTGAAATTCTCTTGCATGATGATTTGTGATAAGTTTTGTATATTTTCTTGATAATATTTGAATGTAATTAGGATAATATTTTAGATTTATGAATTGTAAGAGTATAGAGCATTTATTCTCATTGGTTTCTATGAACTTAGATTGTTTGAGCATAGACTTGAATTAAGGAAGACTATATTAGTCTATAATAGAGCACTTTAGGAGCTTAGTGAAATATAAAGGTAAGGTGTAACGAGTGATGAGGTAAAAATTGAATATGTATAAGTTTGAATTTCATATATTTGTCTGGTTTGTGTGATTATACTCTTAAGAGAATGTGAAGCATGAGTGGAGTAAGATTGAACAAATCAGAATCGACATTGGAGGTATTGCAAGAGATGCATTCAAAGTGAATAAGTTAAGAAGGTTACATTATTGAAGCCATGTAGTGAAAAATGTCTTAGAATGGCTTAAATTAGTTCCATACTTTGAAATATGTTTCTAAACAAAGAGGAGGTAAAGTATTGTAAGATGATACATTGTCAGGAAAATGTAAGCGCGAAATGGATGCTTGGAATATCACGATTAACGGTTGTGGGAGACATCACTATCAAGATGTAGGGTCTATATATTTTTCATAGACTTCATAAAAGATATTTGAAGTCTTGAAAAGTGATACAATGAAAAAGGTGAGTAAAGCTGTGTTTTTGGGTCTATAGAAGACCTCCTTAGGGTTTTACCTTGGTCAAACATTTAAGGTATTTAAAGTTTAACTCAAACTCCAAGGATGAATAAATGTCTTATAAATAAAGTGTATGGGAGTATTTTAAGGGTCTTAGGGTATAAAAATCCCCAGAAGGTCAAGGACTCATCACTTTGTAAAAGACTTAATTGTGACAGAGTTGTCAACTAGGGTTTGAGTTTTAAAGACTGAGATCATCGAATTCAACCTTGATATTTGGTAGTAATAAGATTAGGAATTCCCTTAATGGAATGGTAGAGGAATTTTTTGTTTTCATCGGTGAAATTTTTGGATATTAATGATAGTAGATGTAAGGATGGTCGGACACGATCGGAGACCTAGTCTAGTGGACAACTTTACAAAGGAAGTACTAGATACATTTAGAGTTGGATCTTGAAACTTTATACACATCATCATCCCTCTAATGGGTACTTTAAATGATATTATTTTCATATTGAAACCCCTATAAAAGATATTATGCATGAAAATTCCTAAAGCAAAGACCTAGTAAGGGTTTTGAGCCAAACACAAAGGAGGTAGAAAAAGTTATACAAGGAGTTGGAATTTTAAATTTTGGGCACACATCTAAGGTGTTAATAGGATGATAATGGAGTTTATGAGGTCTTAGGAACCTATCTAGAATTCTATACCCACCCATAAACCAAACATGCATCGTCTTGAAGAGAAGGAAGGACAATGTAAATACCAAAGAGAATAGTGTTATAAACTCAATGGTTTTGAACTCTTTTTGTGATCCACTAAACTTGTTTTGAGGTGTATGTACAAGGTGCCTATCGAGGAAGTGTGAAAAATACTAAATAAAAAGTTGGCTTATTCTTAAGAGACTAGAAAGGGTAGTATAGAAGCTATCAAAGGATAAATGTGACATATGTGATATTTACGGAGTAAATTGTTGTTGAAACCTCATTTTTGTAAGGGTGTAACAGGATTATTAAGCGAAGCCTTGGGAGAAGACCAAAACCCAAACTTATAAGCTAGAAGGAGGAAACTAAACAAGAAAACTTGAAGGAAGGGATGGATAAGGTGAGAGTGAATGAGAAATTGTGTTATTATCGATGGAATAATTTGAAATCGGGTTGTCTAGCATATATAAAGGGAAAATAAATCATTCAATTTTCAAGGAACCTTATTTGATAATAACTCATTTTTGCAAGATTTTTTTGAGTTGTGGAGCTTTATTGATTCACATTATCACGCTTTATTAATTTCTTTGGAATACACAATGAACTTAGGTGTCGGTCGCCTAGAGATAGATATCGGTCAAATCAAGTAGGAACCAGTATCAGTTAGGGTAACCGACATTAGTTACTTATGTGTGATTGTTTTATTTAACTCATGGGAATTAGATATAAACTTTGTTATAAAGTTGATCTAATGGTTGTAATTGCATAAATAAAGTGCCCTAAGTTTGTATATGCATATATAAGCTAAAAAGATAGGGTTAGAAAATAATAATTGGGAGAATTGTAAGAAGGAATTATTGGAGAGAGAAAAAGAGAAGCTTGTGAGGAAGAATTTATTGTACATCCGAAGAGGTGTGGAAGATTGCAGATCTTCAATTGTATATCCTCTATGAAGCTTTGAATAATATATTGGTTGTTTCTAGGTGAACGTAGCCCACACTGGGTGAACCACACTATATCTTGTGTATTGTTTCTTCTGGTTTATTTCTGTATTTATTGCTTGTATGCTTAAATCTGATATATATCTATACAATTGGTGTGATTAACCCCAACAACTGGTATCAAAGATTATTTATTTGAGGGTTTTATGTGTTGACAAATTTACTCACGAGAGGATTTTGATTGAGTGGAAGCTACAACAATGGCAGAAGATGGAAAATACATAGTTGAAAAATTTGACGGATGTAATTATCAATTATGGAAGATGTAGGTGGAAGATTATATGTATCAGAAATATTTATACTTACCGTTGGATGAGAAGGAAAGACCTACAAAGATGACTAATGAAGAATGGAAAATTCTTGACAAAAAGGCTCTGGGATCTATAAGATTGAGCCTGGCAAAGCATCTGTGGCTTCAAATATTACCAAAGCAGCAACCACGGTAGAGTTGATGAAATCTTTAGCTAATTTATATGAAAAACCTAGTGCTTCAAATAAATTTTATTTGATGAAGAAATTATTTAATTCAAAGATGTAAGAAGGTGAATCATCAAGTCATTTGAATGATTTCTAGTCTATAGTAAATCAATTAAAATCGGTTAATATTTTGTTTGATGATGAAGTGAAAGAAATTTTATTCTTATGCTCTTTGCTAGATAGTTGGGATAACTTGGTAATGGTTGTTAGTAATACAATGTCTGCTACTAATATTTTAAAGTTTGATGATGTGGTTAGTATAATCCTGAATGAAGAAATACACAGGAAAAGTATAGGAGAATTATCATCTGGTAATGATTTGAATGTAGAAAGCAAGGGAAGGTAGAAGGAGAGATCTAAGAGAAAGAATAATGGGAAATCAAAGTCTAAGAATGATAGATCTAAATCTAGAGGTAAAGGAATAACTGCTGGAATTATGGAAAGAAAGGACATACAAAGAATGATTGTTGGTTCAAGGAAAACAAAGATAATGCACCAAATAAAGGTAAAAAGAGGCAAATTTTGCATCTTATAAGGTAATGCAAGATGCCCTTATTCTCTCCTTGGATAATAAAATTGAATCATGGGTTTTAGATTCATGAGCTTCTTTCCATGCTACCCCTAATAAGGGTTATTTCAGAAATTATGTCCAGGTAATTTTGGGCATGTTTATTTAGGAGATGATGAATCATGAAATATTATTGGTAAAGGAGAAGTTCATATAAAATTGCAGAATGGAAATACATGGATATTGAAAGATGTGAGGCATGTGTCAAGCCTTAGGAGAAATCTAATTTCTACAGGACAACTAGGTGAATCTAGTTACATGGTTACATTCACAACCGACTCTTGGAAGGTTACCAAGGATCTCTTGTTGTAACAAGAGGCAAGAAGGTAGGAACATTGTATTTTTCTACTGTATTACTGATTCCTTTTATGTGCTATCTACTTCAGATTCAGATGCAAGCATGTGGCATAATCGGCTAGGCCATATGAGTAAAAAAGGAATGCAGATCTTAAAGGCTAAGGGTAAGTTATCAGATTTGAAAGATGTAGATCTTGATTTATATGAGCATTGTATATTTGGAAAGCAAAAGAGAGTGATATTTCTCAAAGTTGGGTCAACAAAGGAGCAAAAATTGGAGCTTGTGCACTCAGATGTGTGGGGACCAGCCCAGGTAGCTTCTCATGGAGGATCCCAATATTATGTGACTTTCATTGATGATGCCACAAGAAAGGTATGTGTTTATTGTATTAAATGTAAATCTGATGTTTTTGAGATTTTTAAAATATGGAAATCCCTTGTGGAAAATGAATCAAATTCAAAGTTAAAATGCCTTAGATCTGACAATGATAGTGAGTACTGCAGCAAGGCTTTCAATGATTATTATTTAGTGAATGTACTACGCAGAGAAATAATGGTTCCTAGAACACCACAGGAGAATGGTGTACTTTGAAAGAATGAATAAGAAAATCATTAAGTGTGTAAGAAGCATGAAGATACATGTTGGATTACCCTTGTAGTTTTGGGTAGAAGTAGTAGACACATGTGGGTTATTTAATTAACCGTGGTTCTTCAAGTGCATTGGATGGTGGAATACAGAAGAAGCTTAGAATGGAAAAGAGGTAGATCTTTATTTTCTTAGATTATTTGGTTCAGAAGCTTTTGTGCATGTTGATAAAGAAAATAGAAATAAGTTGGATGCTAAATCCAAGATATGTACTTTTATTGGTTATGGCTTTAATGATTTTGGATTTCATTTTTTATATTTAGAAGATTCTAAGATTGTTAGGAGTCGTGACATTCAATGGAATGAAAAGAGAATATACATGGATCAAGTTTTGGTACCCAAAGATGAACTCGGTAGAAGAGTTTATGGATGAAAATGCATTCTCGGATTTAAAATTGACACCTACATGTTTACACAAGAATGGCGGTGTCGGTTGACCCACAGCAGACATCGGTCACACGAACCAAATTCGATTCTGAGAATAACAGATCAACATCGGTTTAGTGAACGTGAACCGACATCGGCAAGAGGTGACCAACGTTAAGCACTCTTATCGAGATTGATACAAATTTGTAGAATGAGCAGATTGAGACTCCAACACCTCAGATCTCAGTGAGAAGGTCACAAAGGGAAAATAGACCTCCAGAAATATTTACACCTTCCTTATCTTATTTATTATTGGTGATAGTGGTGAACCAGAAAGTTTTGAAGAAGTAATGCATGATGAAACCCACAAGCAGTGGGAGCATGACATGGATGAGAAGATGGACTCCTTAAAGCAGAACTAGACTTGAGATTTGGTTAAGTTACCACCAGGTAGAAGAACATTGTAGAATAAATGGGTTTACAAAATCAAGGAAGAAAAGGGTGGACATAAGAGATACAAGGAAAGGCTTGTGGTAAAAGGATTTTCACGAAAAGCAGGTATTAACTTTAGTGAGATACTTTCTCCTGTAGTAAAAATGACTTCTATTAAATGCTTGTATTGAGTTTAGTTGTAGTAGAAGATTTGAATTTAGAGAAACTTGATGTCAAGATGGATTTCCTTCACGGTGATTTGGAGGAAGATATTTATATGCAGCAACCACTTGGTTATGAATTCAAGGGTAAGGAGAAACTTGTGTGCAGGTTGAAAAAGAGCTTGTATGGGCTCAAGCAAGCCCCAAGGCAATGGTATATGAGGTTTGATAGTTTCATGCATGAGCATGGTTATATGAGATGTGAATCTGACCATTGTGTTTATTTCAAGAAGCTTGAAAATGGAAGCTATATTATTTTGTTACTGTATGTGGATGATATGCTTATTACAAGATCTAGTATGCAAGAACATTGGTGAGCTTAAATAAAAGTTAGCTCATACATTTGTAATGAAGGATTTGGGAGCTATAAAGAAAATTCTTGACATGTAAATTCTTAGAGATAAGAAGAACATGAAGTTGTATTTGTCTCAGGAACATTATATCAATAAGGCGTTGGAAATGTTTAATATGCAAAATTTAAAACCTGTAAGTGCACCTATGGCTGGACATTTTAAATTGAGCAAAGATCAGTTTCCTACATCACATGAGGAGGTCGAGTACATGACACGAGTTCCATATGCTTCAATAGTTGGAAGTCTTATGTATGTTATGGTTTGTACCAGACCAGACATTGCAAAAGTAATGGGAGTTGTGAGAAAATTTATGTCTAATCCAGGTAAAGAACATTGGAAAGCAGTCCAATGGATTCTCAAATATTTGAGAGGGACATCGAGCATGTAGCTATGTTATAGAGAGTCAAATATTTCTTTATGCGACTATGTTGATTCAGAGATGGCTGGTGATTGGATGGTAGGAGAAGCACCATTAGATATGTATTCACAGTAGGTGGGATGATAGTTAGCTAGATTTCTAGATTGCAAAAGTTTGTGGCCTTGTCTACTATAGAGGCTAGCAAAGAGATGATATGAATTAGATCAAGTTCATGGAAGAGTTGGGAAAGGAGCAAGAGGATTACAGATTGTATAGTGATAGTCAAAGTGCAATTCATTTGGAAAAGAACTCAACGTTTCATTTAAGAATGAAACATATTCAGTTGAGATATCACTTCATATGACAAGTGTTAGAGGATGGACAAGCTGAAACTAGAGAAAATTCATACAAATAAGAACCCTGCGGATATGCTAATGAAGTCATTAGAAAAGGAGAAGTTAGAGCTACACTCCACTTATGTTGGTATTTGAGTTTGAGACTTGAAGAGGGAGAAACATGCCAAGGAAGGGATCCAATAATTAAGTTGTGCGATATAGTACAAAAAATTATCTCCAAGTGGGAGATTGTTGAGTTTTGGAGATTAATTGCTTCACATTAACATGCTTTATTAACTTTTTGGAATACAAAGTAACCAAGGTCGGTCACCGGCAACTGATATCAGGGGTCAAAGAAAGTAGGAACCAATATCGGTTCGGTTGCCCGTGCATGATTGTTTTATTTAACTCATGGGAATTATATCTAAACTTTGTTATAAAGTTGATATAATGGTTGTAATTGCATAGCTAAAGTGCCTTAAGTTTGTATATGCATATATAAGCTAAAAATTTAGTGTTAGAAAATAATAATTGGGAGAATTGTAAGAAGGAATTCTTGGAGAGAGAAAAAGAGAAGCTTGTGAGGAAGAAAGTATTGTACATTCGGAGAGGTGTGGAAGATTACAGATCTTCATTGTATATCATATATGAAGCTTTGAATAATATATTGGTTTTTTCTTGGTGGACGTAGCCCACACTGGGTGAACCCCATTATATATTGTGTATTGTTTATTTTGGTTTATTTCCATATTTATTGCTTGTATGCTTAGATATGATGTGTGTGTGTGTGTGTGTGTGTGTGTATAACCGGTGTGATTAACCCCAACAGATTTTGGCCTTCACAAACTAATCTCGTGATCCTCAAATGCAAAGTATGATGGAAGTTATTTGCTAAAGCCATATCGTGGATTGAATACATGCATTATGTTATGTAAGGCTCTACACCATTTGGTATCAGAGCACGAAGATCAAGGAGGATAATTTGGAAGAGGGGAGAAAAGAATTGATACGGTGAAAATAAAAGAAGAAAAGAGATGGATAAAAAGATGAGTGAAGAGAAGAGTGAGAAACCAATTTTTGAATATGGAAACATGATGCCACCTTGGATGGAGAAGTCAATGATAGAGAAATAAGAGGTCAAGTTACAGCAAGTACATGAAATGATAAGAGAACAAGAGCAAAAGAGAAGAATGGAAAGGATGATGGAAACAAGGGATGGAAAGTGAGTTGAAGGGAAACATGAATCAAACTTGAAAGAAAGATGAAGAGGAACCAGCAGAGAGGTGATTTAGGGTGATTGAAGGCTATTAGGAAACATGAATCAAACTTGAAGAGAGAGAGAGAGAGAGAGAGAGAGAGAGAGAGAGAGAGAGAGAGAGAGAGAGAGAGAGAGAGAGAGAGAGAGAGAGAGAGAGAGAGAGAGAGAGAGAGAGAGAGAGAGAGAGAGAGAGAGAGAGAGAGAGAGAGAGAGAGAGAGAGAGAGAGAGAGAGAGAGAGAGAGAGAGAGAGAGAGAGAGAGAGAGAGAGAGAGAGAGAGAGAGAGAGAGAGAGAGAGAGAGAGAGAGAGAGAGAGAGAGAGAGAGAGAGAGAGAGAGAGAGAGAGAGAGAGAGAGAGAGAGAGAGAGAGAGAGAGAGAGAGAGAGAGAGAGAGAGAGAGAGAGAGAGAGAGAGAGAGAGAGAGAGAGAGAGAGAGAGAGAGAGAGAGAGAGAGAGAGAGAGAGAGAGAGAGAGAGAGAGAGAGAGAGAGAGAGAGAGAGAGAGAGAGAGAGAGAGAGAGAGAGAGAGAGAGAGAGAGAGAGAGAGAGAGAGAGAGAGAGAGAGAGAGAGAGAGAGAGAGAGAGAAGAGAGAGAGAGAGGGAGAAGTCAAGAGATAGAAGTAGAGAAATAGGTGCATGGAAGAGGATGAAGTAGATCAAGTCGAGTGGAACATCAAAAACACAAGCAAGAGGAAGATGTGATGAAGGAAGAATAAGAAGAAACCTATGAAATACCAGAACTCACTCATGAAGATAAAGAAAACCATAAAGATCGGGAAAAGTAGAAGGAAAAAGTAAGGAAAATAAAGGAAGTGAGGGTGAAGATCAGATTAGAGAAAGGATGAAGGCACAAAGAAATTGGAAAAGGAAGAAGAAAAGAAAATAATGGAGTTCAAATTCTTCTTACCCCTGGAGTATGATGCAGGAGCATCACTCCATTATGTAAATATGGTTAGTAGTCAGGAATTTTGGTTTAAAATGTGTCAATAGGTCTAGCAAGCCCTTGTGAGTCCTTTAGGTGTGCTAGTTTGTGCTTGGAATTTTCAAATTTTGAATCTTGTACTTTTCCCTCCAAAAGAAAAATTCAAATTTGAGGACCATTTTTGGTTTTCTTAGGAGTTTAGAAGCATTTTAGTGGTCATTCCTAGTGTGTCAAAGTTGTAATAGGAGTCTTAGGAGTCAAAAAAAGTGTGTTAAGGGGTTAAGGTCTTGGAGGTTAGCAAATTTCAATGTTGTGCACAAGGTAGCCATATGACCATGTGGTCTCTAAGTTCCCTATTCGAGTGAAAAATGACTTAGGAGGATATAAAAACCAATTTTATAATTGTTTATTATTTATCATTCGAATGATCAAACAAACGAAGAAATCCAAGGAAGTGAGGAGAAATTTTGGTGGTGTATACACATAATGTGATAATTGAAATTGTCTTGCATGATGATTTTTATAAGTTTTGTATATGTTCTTGATGATATTTGAATGTAAGCAAGGGAATATTTTGGATTTATGAATGGTAAGAGCATAGAGCATTGATTCTCATTGGTTTATATGAACTTATATTGTTTGAGCATAGACTTGAATTAAGACAGACTATACCAAGATATAACATAGCACTTTAAGAGCTTGGTGAAATCCAAAAGTAAGGTGTAACGAGTGGTGAGATAAAACTTGAATATGTAGAAGTTTGAATTTCATATATTTGTCTGGTTTGTGTGATATACTCTTGAGAGAATGGGAAGCATGAGTGGAGTAAGATCAACAAACCTGTATGTGAGACCTTTGGAGGTCTTGCTTGAGATGCATGCAAAGTTGAATATTAAATTTCATATGACTAAGTTAATAAGGTTACGTTCTTGATTCCATATAGTGCACAATGTCTTCGAATGACTTACATTAGTTCCATACTTTGAAAGGTGTTTCTAAACAAAGAGGAGGTGAAGTATTGTAAGGTGATACCTTGTCTAGGAAAATGCAGAGCGGTGGATGCTTGGATGAATATCACGGTTAATGGTTGTGGGAGACATATCTATAAATTTTTAGGGTCTATATATGTTTACACGAGACCTCTTGAAAGAGATTTCAAGTCTTAAAAAGTGATATAATGAAAAAGGTGAGTAAAACAATGTTCTCAGTCTCAGTAGAAGACCTCCTTAGAGTTTTACCTTGGTCAAACATTCAAGGTATTTAAAGTTTAAATCAAACTCAAGGATCAATAGAGGTATTATAAATATAATGTATGGGATTATTTGAAGGGTTTTAAGGTATAAAAAATTCCAAGAAGGTCAAGGACTCGGTCGGTTTGCAAAAAGACTTAATCGTGACATAGTTACTAGCTAGGGTTTTAGTTTTAAAGACTGAGATCACCGAATTCAACCTTGAGATTTGGTAGTAATAAGGTTAGGAAGTCACTTAACAGAATGAAAGAGGAATTTTGTGTTTCCATTAGTGGAATTTTTGGATATTAATGACATGTAGATGCAAGGATGGTTAGACACAATCAAAGACCTAGTTTAGAGGGTAACTTTATGTAAGAAGAAGTACCCGATACATTCAAAGTTGGATCTTGAAAATTTATACACATCATAATCCCTCTAATGGGTACTTGAAATTCTATTCTTTTCATATTGAAACCCCTAGAAAATATATGTGTGTATGACAGGTTCCTTAGAAAGACCTAGTAAGGGTTTTGAACCAACCACAAAAAGGGAGGTAGAAGAAGTTATACAAGGAGTTAGCCTTTAAATTTTTGGGCACACATATAAGGTTTTAAGAGGATGCTAATGGAGTTTATGAGGTATTATGAACCTCTTTAGAAGTATATACCCACCCATAAACCAAGCATGCATGGTCTTGAAGAGAAGGAAAGAAAATTTAAATACCAAAGAGAATAGTGTTGTAAGCTTAGTGGTTTTTAACTCATTTTGGTGATCCACTAAACTTATTTTGAGGTTTATGTATAGGGTACCTATTTGAGGAAGTGTGAAGAGAGACTAAATCAAAAGTTAGCTTTTCTCAAGAGATTAGAAAGGGAAATATAGAATATATCTAAGGAGAAATGTGACATGTGTGATATTTAAAGGTAAATTGTTGTTGAAACCTTGTTTAGGTACATGGTGTAATGAGAGTATTAAGCCAAGAAGCCTTGGGATAATACCAAAACCAAAACTTACAAGCTAGAAGTAGGAAACTAAACAAGAAAACTTGGAGGCGAGAGATGGTTAAGGTAAGAGTGAATGAGAAATTATGTTCTTGTTTGATGGAATAATTTGAAATCAGGGTTGTCTAAAGCATATATAAAGTAAGGGAAAACAAATTATTCAATTTGTAAGGAACCTTAGTTTACAATAACTTGGTTTTGCAAGATTTTGACCTTCACAAACTAATCTTATGATCCTCAAATGCAAAGTCTAATGGAAGTTGTATGTCAAAAATCATCTTGTGGATTGAATGCATGCATGATGCTATGTAAGGATATACACCACATTTCTTAGCAAGAGAAATCTCACTCCAAGAATTTTCAATGGGTTTCAATGGATAAAGGGTTTAGTCACACAATTGAAGCATAGTACATCACACTACTATGATGTAGGGTACATTTTCTATTATATAGATAGTCCACTATATTTGTGTCAAGAGACATGATAGAACTCATAAGGGATTTTCTTAGTTCATACTCACACTTGCACATGCACCGTTGAGAGCTACACGAGATTTGATCTCACATAAGGGCATGTAGTGTAACACTTATATTGGTTTGGTAAGGGTTGAAAACTAAGGGTTCGACCTCACCACACACTTGATTTTTTCTTTTATTATCTAATGATTTTATGAAGGGTATTACATGTATCTAAGGTTTCCACTTTGTTGTATGTGATTACAGATTGTGAAAACAAGAGCGATATATAAAGAAGAATATTTTCGGACGAATCAAAACACACTAGAAGTTTCAAAACCTGAATATAGAAGGGTCCAAGAATGTAAAGATCTAGTCAAGACCATATAGATCCAGGACAAGAACATACATTAGTTACACAGTCTTGCATCATCTTAGATTCTAATTTCCTTAATAATAACAAAGCATATATAGTCTTTGATTAACCTTTTCCACCTATCTTCACACCGATATCTCTTTTGTGTAGCACCCCTTCCACTTTTTCTTTTTCATCCCCACTTGTGAAGCCTTATGGTATGGTATAGTTGTGTTTGAATTTTGTAGGGTAACTAACTTAAATCATACATTACCATATTCATCGCATCCTAGAATGATTTTTGGTGTTGACCATGTTGGGGTCATTGCTAGAAATTAATCAGATTTGTAAATTTCCTCACCACAAACTCGACCATAGTTTGGGTTTCATTTGCGCATTTCAAGTTTTTGATCATGACTCGCTTTCTATCATGAGTGAAATTTAATAATAATAATGATGATGATAGATTTTATGAGTGATAATTATAATTGAGGGTTTTAATATAATAATGTGAACATCAACATTAAAAAGACTACAATGATAAAATGAAATTAATATAATAAAATAAATTAAAAACATTAATAATCCACATTTTATGTGTAGCTAGTGTTTGGGTAGGGGTGCATGTTGATTCTATGGTGGAATTTTATCTTCCGTGTGAGAGGATGTGGAGGAAATAATGAGGGCCATGCGAATTGTACCTTGTTTGACTCATTGAATCCTTTGAAAAAATGCAACTAATACATGTAAATTCAAACTCCACCTACCATCACCCTTCCCCCATTCACACTGATTTTTTTATTACTAGAAATTGCAAATGAGTTACAAGTTACGCCGGAGAGGAATTGAATATTTTGTATACAATATGGTTTGGATGCAAAGTGAAGGTGACTTGTATCTGTATTGCATTACAAGTGGGTTTTGTGTATATATATGTGCAACACTTTACTTATATATGTAGGTTGGAACCAAGATCTGGGCACACTACTACGGGTATGATGTAGGTAGGAGTGTGCACATGCGTTGTACATGATGAGACAATTGTGTGTTACAAAGTCTTTGCTCCTCTTCCTTGCATGCTTTTACATTCTTTTTATAGCTCATTCTCGCATAGCGTTCAAACGTAAAAGCTGGTAGAATTTGTAGATCTTTCATGGCACAAACTCTTGACATTGCCATGAATGTTAGTCCTTGACGGTCAACATTTACGATGTCTACTGTGGCCTTGTCAAGAGTTAGGCCTTGTGATTTGTGGATGGTGAGGCCCCAAGACATTTTTAGGGGGATTTGGTGATGAGTGCCACGTGTGACAGGAGGTAAGGGCAAGTGGGTTGGGTTGAGTTTTTCCCATGTGGGCCCTAGTGGGTGTGATTCTATATTGTACTAATCGTAATGAAATTACTAGTATAATTCAGATTATGAGCAGCAATATAACACCAAATAACACAATATTTTAGAATAATTATCTCAATATGTAATTGTAATAGCTTCACCACTTTGAGGGGGCAACCTCCAAACCATATAATAAGACTCAAATGCTCAAATGATAATGAACGACTACCTACAATCCTCTATATATATTATTCATATGTTATGCCCATCACCTGTGCCAACCTATTAAGCATGAGAAAGTATAAATGATATAATAAAATGATATGGTAAGCCACAAGTGGCTACTCATATCCTAACTCATATCCTAATACAAGCAATAGGTTAAGGGCGTAGATGCCCTTCCCCTTCAAACCAACATTGTCCTCAATGTTGAATAATTCTGGATGTTGCTGTAGAAAACCTTCATCCTCCTAGGTGGCATCTTATATGCTTAGATTCTTCCACTTGATCAGATATTCCTTAATGTCTCTGGTTCTCACTTCTTATTACGTGTTTGTAGAATATTCTACGGCTCTAAAATGATTCTTCCTTCCTCGTCAAGTTCTGGAAACTCTGTCTGGGCTTCAAATTTCTGTCCAATAACCTTCTTCAGGCATGAAACATGGAATACTGGATGTATGTGTGAAGATGGAGGCAACTCTAGTTTATAAGCAACATTGCCAATTTTCTGTAGAACTTGATAAGGGCCATAGATTTAGGATCAAGTTTGTTGTCCTTTTTCTGTTGCTTTAGAGACATCTGTTTGTAAGGCTGGAGACGTACAAAAACCCAGTCACCAATTTCAAAATGTCTTTCACTACGATGTTAATATGCTTGTTGTTTCATCTTGTTTTGTGCTAATGCTAAATTCTCCTTCAAACTAGCCAAAACTTGTTGTTGATGTTGAATTTGTTCCTCAACATCTCTGACCTTAGTTTGCACCCTCAAGGAGGAAGTGATAGAAGGTGGATGGTAACCATATAATGCTAAAAATGGGGTCATTTGAGAAGAGGTATGAAAAGATGTGTTATACCACCATTCTGCAAGTGGTAGCCATTTAATCCATCTTTCCTGCTTATCTAGATACAAAACAACATAGATACCCCTCTAAGAATTTGTTGACCACTTCCATTTTCCCATCAGTTTGAGGATGATAAGATGAACTATGAGCTAGCTGAGTACCCAAACATGAAAATAGTTTTGTCCAAAAATTACTTGTGAAAATAGGATCACGATCACTTACAATTATCTTTGGGGTTCCATGTAGCCTTTGAATTGTCTCCAAAAAAATAGCTACGACTATACTAGTTGTAAATGGATGTGATAGGGCACAAAAATGGGCATATTTTGTGAGCCTATCCAAAATCATGAAAATAACATTCTTACCCTCTGAACAAGGCAATCCGGTGATGAAATCCATGGAGACCTCCTCCCATCTTTGGCTAGGAATTGGTAAGGGTTGCAACAGACCTGGTGTCTTAATTGTTTCCCCTTTGTTCTGTTGGCACACTAAACACTCTGATACAAAATTTTGTACATCCCCCTTGAGTCCTTCCCAAAATAATTCTCTTTTTATTCTATGATATGTCTTTAAAAACCCAGAGTGTCCTCCAATAGGTGAGGCATGTAGCTCTGCAAGAATCTTATGCTTCAACTCAGAATCTTTACTCAAGTATAACATGTCCTTGTACCATAGGGCATTACCTTTCCACTCAAATTTGTTAGATGTCATAGATCCTTGCTTGATATTCTGTATTAGAGATTGTGTATCCTTGTCTTGATCCCATTCCAATCTTGCTTCATCCACCCAATCGGCCGTCAACATGGACATTCCACATAGTAAGGCATCTGTGGATGTATCCCTTCTAGACAACACATCAGCTACTACATTTTCTTTACCCTTTTTGTATATGATTTCAAAATCATAACCCAACATTTTTGTTACCCACTTTTGTTGTTCCTCAGATGATAACCTTTGCTCCAAAAATTATTTGAGACTATCATGATCAATTTTTACCTTGAAGTGTCTACCCATGAGATAGGGCCTCCATTGCTTGACCGCATGAAGAATAGCCATCATTTCTTTCTCATAGAACGGTTTGAGAAAATCTTTTCCTTTGAATTGATGACTCTCAAATGCAATTGGTCTTCCTTCTTGCATTAGAACTGCTCCCAATCCTGATCCTGAAGCGTCACATTCAACAATGAAGGTTTTTGAGAAGTTGGGAGTAGCCAAAACTGGGGTGCTGCACAAGGCTTCCTTCAGCTGCTCAAAGGATTTAGTGGCTAATTCTGTCCAATGGAAGGCATCCTTCTTTAGCAATGTAATGAGTGGGGTTGATATTCTACCATATCCCCGCACAAATCTTCTGTAGTACCCTGTTAGTCCTAGGAACCCATGAATATTTTTGAGAGTTTTGGGCCTTGGCCATTCCACCATAGCTTTGATCTTCTGAGGATCAACTTTGACGCCTTCATGGGATATAATGTAACCCAAGTACTCTACCTCTTGTACACCAAAAGAAAATTTAGATGGCTTTGCATAGAGAGTATGTTTCTCCAAAACTTCCAACACTTTATTTACATGTTGTAAGTGTTCTTCCCATGTCTTACTATAAATCAATATGTCATCAAAGAAAACTAATACAAATTTCCTTAAAAATGGCCTGAAAACAGTGTTCATCAAGCTTTGAAAGGTTGAAGGCACATTTTTAAGACCAAAAGGCATTACCAAAAACTCATAATGGCCCTCATGAGTCCTGAAATCCATTTTATGCACATCTTCCTCTTTTATTCTAATTTGATGGTACCCCGAACAAAGATCTAATTTTGTGAAATAAATAGCACCATGCAGTTCATCAATTACTGGAATAGGAAACTTATCTTTGATGGTATACTTATTGAGTTCTCGGTAATCTGGACACATCCTCCATGTTTCATCCTTCTTACGTACCATGACCACTGGGGAAGAATAGGCACTCTGCTAGGCCTGATGATACCTACCTTCAACATTTCCTGAACCATTTTCTCGATCTCACTTTTCTGGGAATATGGGTATCTGTATGGTCTGATGTTAGGTGTTTGGCTCCCTAGAATCAATTGAATGGCATGATCATGATCCCTAACTGGTGGTAGTCCCTTTGGAATTGCATCAAAAACAGATGAGTGAGCATCAACAATCTTCTGAAGATCGGGTGGCATTGAAGACTCTGTATTTTGTACTTCTATGGAAAATAACTTTGCTATAAATCCATCTACTCCTTTTTTGAGAACCTTCTGCATTTGATGAGAGCTAATAATTTTTGGAGACTTAGCTACCATCCCATTCAATTGTATTGTCCTTCCATCTGAATGAAATCGCATGAACAATTCTTGGAAATTCATCTCTATAGTACCTAAGGTTGTGAGCCATTGGACACCCAAAACAATATCTGCCCCTCCCATAGAAATAGAAAACATAGGTGAGTCTAACATGTAGTCTCCCATGGAAAGCTTGATACTATGGCACTTTCTTGTGCACTTGACTGTCCCACCATCCGCAATCATAACTTGCATTTATGGAGCTGGGTAAATAAAACAATTGAGGCGGGTAGCTAACTTACTATTTATGAAGTTATGAGTACTCCCGAGTCAATCAACACCTGTCACCTTCTATTTTTGAGATAGCCAATAACCTTGAGTGTTTGAGGAGTACTAATACATGACAATGCATGGCAAGAAATTATAGGTTGGTGATCCTCTACTTCCTCTTCTACTAGTTCCTCAGCCTCTCCTATAATTTCAACATCCTCATCATCCTCATTACCTCTGTCAATATAGAACAACTTCTTCTCAGCACATTTGTGTCCCGGTCCATATTTGCTATCACAGTTAAAGCATAATACTTTTGCTCTCTTTTCTTCCATTTGGTGAGGAGTCAGTCTAATTGGCCTAGAAAATGAAGGGGAAGAGATACTATGGTCTTTGGTGTTAATGAAAGGCAGCCTCCTACTACAAAGAATTTTTTCCTCTACTCGACGTGCCATGATAATAGAATCAGAAAGCTTGAGTGGATTAAACATACGTACCTCATGCTTGATGTGGTCCTTAAGACCCCCAAGAAATAGGTCATTCAAATTATCTTCTGGTATATTCTCCACCCTTAAGGATAGGTTTTGGAATTGATGCACATAATCTTTGACTGATCCTGTTTGTTGTAACTTTGCTAATTGACTAAAGTAGTTCTCTGAAACAATGGAACTATAGTGCAGTTTCAACTCCGTGGTAAAAACTGTCCAAGTGACACCGAGACCATTCTTTTGCCTCTGAGCACATAACCATCGATACCAAACGAATTGGTCTAGTTCAAGATACAGGGATGCCAATGTCACCTTTTGTCCTGATGGTGTTTGATGTAGCTCAAAGAAGTTCTCCATTTGATTTATCCAATTCAGGGGATCTTTACCATCAAATTTGTGCATATCCACTTTCAAAGATCATGTTCCGTGGTTGTGAATAAGTTGGATTCTGATTGGGCTGGAAAAGTGATCCAACATGGTTATTTTGTACATGATTTTGAATTGAAGATCCTCCTTAGTTGATATGGGATGGATTTGGGCCATACTGTTTACCCTTTACATGTTGCATGATATCATCCAACCAATGATTGATTTGGGTTATGTCTCCTTTAGAGGCCATCTCAGATTGTACATTTCGCAGCTCATACTCAAGTTGACTCACCTTATGATCAACTGAAGTAAACCCTAGTGTTGAGGAATATGTATTTACCCCTTCTAAATCCATCTCTTCAATCACTATCTCATCTTTATCTGGGGTTTTACCCGAGTAACCGGATTCTTTTTTGCTCTTGTGGAAGGCCCCGCCATGATATCAAACCTTAGGGTTTAGGGTTTCGATACAAATTCGGCTGAACAGGAAAAAACATAGAGAATATACTAATACTTATTTTTTCAAAGATTTCTGAAAATGTAAAGAACTTGAAAAAATTCCACAATTTGCACCCTAGGAGAGATTTTATGAAAAACCCTAAATTTGTAATAACTTGTGCAAAATAAATCAAAAAATTCTAAAATTTTTAGGGAACCTTACTTGAAATGTTTCACAACTCTGGTAAAAATATCTCCCTCCAATTCGCTCTAGTTCAAAATATATTGCAGAAACAAAAAATTAGGGTTTTTGCCCTAATTTTGGCCTAGATCACAACTCTGATACCACTTGTAATGAAATTACTAGTATAATTCAGATTATGAGCAGCAATATAACACCAAATAACACAATATTTTAGAATAATGATCTCAATATGCAATTGTAATAGCTTCGCCACTTCGAGGGGGCAACCTCCAAACCATATAATAAGACTCAAATGCTCAAATGATAATGAACTACTACCTACAATCCTCTATATATACTATTCATATGTTATGGCCATCACCCAGGCTGACCTATTAAGCATGAGAAAGTATAAATGATATGGTAAGCCACAAGTCGGCTACTCATATCCTAATACAAGCAATAGGTTAAGGGCGTAGCATTTAACCTAGTAGAAGCTGGTATAATTTGTAGATCTTTCATGACACGAACTCTTGACATTGTCGTGAATGTTAGTCCTTGATGGTCAACATTTCCGATGTCTACTGTGGCCTTGTCAAGAGTTAGGCCTTGTGATTTGTGGATGGTGAGGCCCCAAGACATTTTTAGGGGGATTTGGTGATGAGTGCCACGTGTGACAGGAGGTAGGGGCAAGTGGGTTGGGTTGAGTTTGTCCCATGTGGGCCTTGGTGGGTGTGATTTTGGATTGTACACCACATCGATCACTTGCCCTAGTGCACCATTAACCAATCCTGAGCTAACCCACAAGTTAGATGTCAACATGACCTCCTATCTGGTGCATAGGAATACTATTGGCTCCAGTTGAGGGTCGTTGATGTTTGAGTTAGAGTTATGCTTGCTTTGTTCTGTGATGCTCCTTGCAATTGGCACATGTAAGGATTTTAGCATTTGTTTATTGTGCTTGTTTGCGAGGTCATTTTTTACAAAAAGGTGTTTCTCAGTCATGAAGCTGGATTGCTCTAAGGTCGACATGCACGAATTTGTACGTGACATGAGAAGAGACCAATGCTTAATGGTTACTTCTGCATTTCTGATGTTGGTCAACGTTTCCCTGAATTCAAGTTGTGTCGGGTTCAATCCTTATTTCCTAAAGCTTGTGTCCAAGGTGATCACTGTATCGAAATCATGCCAAAGGGAGCTTCCTATTTTGTTGTTTGCATAATGGTACATCGTTGACCGGAGGGAGTTGGCCTAAGTCACCCACCAAAATCATTGAGCAGTTGCCGAATGCGTGGTTATTTTGTTGGGGGAATGCCTCACGAAGTCTTTTGTTGATGTTTTTTAACATTGTAGGACCTATAAAACTCATTTCATCTATGAGTATGTACTGTATGGTACTCATACGCTCTTGGAAGATTTCTAGGGCTTGGCCTTCAAGAGGTTTCATGTCGGAAATGGGTATTCAGAGGGAAGAATGTATAGTAGATGATTTTATGTTGAATGCAACAATACATGTTGGGGCTAGTACAAGAATGGAAGATTTAAATGTTCCTGTGATATTTTGAAGCCCATTTTTGATGCATTGTATGAGGTATGATTTTCATGTACCAACGGTTCCTTGAATGATCATCTTCAATGGTGGGTGTTTCCCTTGTATGAATTTTCAGTGCGGGCAAGGTCTATGAATTTAGGTGCACTTTTTTGTAAGGCAACAGGGATGGAATGTACCTTCCAATTGTGGTTAATGTCAAAGTCATGAAGGCCTATCATGTCTACATCATCAAATGTTGTATTGAGTGTTGGGTGCATGCATGCTATATGCTCCCATTCAAATAGTTCTGCATGCAGGGATTAGATCCTCGTGAGTTATTGTCAATGCCACCGCTTTTTCCATTGCAGTTTCTTCTAGAGTAGTGGCTCTATGTACATGTAAAGGGATGTAGGAGTTTTTCAATTTTCCCCATTGGTTAGTTATTTTAGATGTAGAGATGCCAATGTCTGTTTGGATATGTCGAAAGGGTTTATAAAGCGAAGCTCGACTAGTGAAAATCCTCATAATGTATCGTGATCCGGGGTGGGGACATCACTGTATCGGGGGAATACATGAACAATAGTAGGGGTTCTTCTTTGTAGCCACTGAGTAACTTTCCTTTGGTTGTTGTAGGACTAGGAATGAGCAACCTCAAAGAGGGAGGTGTTCTCCAATTGTAAAGGGTGTTTTATGTATGCATCTATGAATGAAGGGAATTGTAATGTGTTTCCTACATCTGTGAGGACACGTTTGAATACCTGTTTACCGACGGATAGGGTAATAAATGTATGACTACAACTGGAGAGGGGGAGTTTTAGTAACATGTGGCATGTCTCTTGTGCACCAATGTCCCGATCAACAATAGTTTCTGAAAGGAATTTGTTGTAGGCGGCCTTTGCAGGGTGGTCGACACTAACTTCATTAGATATCCGTGTCAGCATGTGATGGTAGCTTTCTAATTTCTTCTCTGCCTTGGCTACATATTTTGCAATGTATTGTAAGACTACATGTCGTGACACAACAGGATGATAGTCAACATTGGCTCGCCACAAGTGCCAGCATGTTTGAGTTGTGTATGTTGACCCATGCGTCATTGCGTGTAGGGGTGTACTTTTTTACTTATTTCATCTAAGCCCAAACTCGAATAATCTTGGAGTGGTCAAGGGGATTTATATCTACATTGAAGTGTCCCATTTTTTTGCAAGCAAGTTACCTCACTACATTTTGTGTGTCATTGCACGTAGTTCAACAGGTTTTCATAGTCAGCTATAGGGTTGTTTGTAAGTATCATGTATGTGTCTAACAAGCATGGGTCATCTTCTTGCAAATGATGTATCCTAGATTTTCCACTCTCAAGGCCCCTTGGATTCCATGTAGTTACTAATTGGTCAAAGAAAGTCTTTGCCACATCAAGTTGAAGGGGGTCGTCCCAGTCTAGCACCTCCATGTTTGGTGCATTTGGAAGCCATATAAACCCGTGGATATGAGCCGAGCCTCTGTGTTTCCATTCGTACCTATATTTTCACAAAGAGGATCCATGTTGGAAAATGGGGTAGGGGTGGTATTGTATGAAAATCTAAGTGGTAGTGAGCTCACCTGTACCAGTAGTCGGTGCAATGTAGTTTTTTTAAGCACCTCCTCACAAAATATTGTAAATATTTTTTCCATGTATGCAAACACGATATGGGGGTGCATGTTCAAGTTCATGTTTCTCCATTGTTGGCCAGTTGTTGTGGGTGGCATAGGGGATCTGACATTGCTCTGTGTAAATCTAGCCATTTAGTATCTTGCTGCACTTAAAGTGAAGAAAAGCGTAGGGATTTCTAGTTGGGTTATCATATCTGTGAGTTCATGTCTGCGCTTGCTCCAAAATGATTTAGTTCCTCACAAATTAGACCCAAATCACATTAGTCGCTCTGCAATGTGGGCATCTAGATAGTGTGCAAGTTTTTGGCGTAACATTGAGACTTTGGTAGGCAAATTGTCCCCTATATTTTTTTGTGAAAACAACAAATGTTGATTGGCTTCTGTGGCGCAACATAATGTTGAGAATAAAGTAGCGAAAGTGTGGATGGCTTCCAAATCTATTATCATGGTAACGCATTAGGTGCAATGTGTATTCATGCATGTGAACCCTTTTGATCCATGTTTGGTGGAACAATGCAATCCTTGTAGGGAACAATGTTGGAAAAGCCATAGAGAGCAAACCCTCAGTGTTGTATTCGTTGACTATGGATGAACCAATGTGTGGCCACTCAATTGAATGTAGTGGAGTTTGGTTTTTCCTTCAATGAAAGTTGTTATTTGGTCAACTTCAAAGTGGTTGGAGGGAGGGTGGACACAAAAGATGATGGTTGTCTGATGGGTATGTGGTGGGGAACCTAGGAGAAGGTCTACTTTTGATTCTTCTTTAGCATGGTCTGGGATAGTTGAATTAAAGTGTGGTAGGGAAGTAGATATATCAGTATTGTGAGGTGGTAGGGAATGCAATGCATTGTCGTCTAGGACAACATCCTTGTAGTAAGGGTCATGAGCTATTTTGAATTGTAATGCAGCTAAAACACGAGATCTACTTACAAAGCATTTGTAAGCTTTATTTATTGCTCCAATTCTTCGATATTTAGGATGTCCAAGTCTACAACGTGCTAAGGCAAGTGTTTAGTTATGGATGAAACATCTTGGGGGAAGCATATGGTGTGGCCCCTATATTTGTATTGACCACCTATAGCGTGAGTCACTGTAATATTGGGTTGACCCTTGCTATCAACATTTCCTTAACTTGTGTAAGTGAGGATAAAACCTTAGGTTGCAGGCCTGAGTCCATGTTATTCCAACTTGAGAAGCGGCGATCATCTTTTTCAACAATGCATCTACGACAGGTGTTGGCACCTTTATAAACACAACGGTGAACTGTTTGGATTGGTCACCAATAGGTTACATTTTGTGAAATAGACACAATGTTGTGTGAGGATGCCCATGTCCTTGCTCCTTCCCCAGTCCCCTCTTATTCATTTTTTGTCTATAGTTTGATGCGGGGAAATTCCATGTTCTAAATCTCTACCTATACCGTAAAAGTATTTCGGGAATGATACCTCACAAGCTTGGGAAGTTTTGGAATTTGCAAAGGGTTTTCCTTTAGTAGAATAAACTGTGGCAAGTAATTTGGATGAGTGTAATGCACCGTTACACCAAAACCTCGAGGTGTTAGTGAAATCCACACATGAGGATCATAACATCCCACCATGCTTCCATAGCCCGGACCCGGGCTAGATTTGCGCTTGTATAACAGACCCCACCCTACCCTATACGAGCCTTAGATGAACAACTGCAATGCTAGCGTAGCTACCCGTGTTGAGACTTGAACACAGGTGGTCCCTCGATACCAAATGTAACGAACCATTACACCGAAACCTCGAGTTGTTAGTGAAAGCCGCACATGAGGATAATAACAATGAGATCACATTTCTTCTAGGTATCTAGTTGAACAGTTCTCATGCCCTATGCATGCATCCACATTTTGCAGACATCTCCCAAGGCACCTGCAACTACAACATCTTGGAAGTCCCTTCTCCATAATGCTTTGGAGGTTGTCCCGCGCCCTGTTTCAAAACTCCTCTTTTTACATAGTCTGGTAGCATGCTAGCAAAGGTTATCTGATTGGATTGGACACCTTTTGGTTACATTTGGTGAAACGACATCAATGTTGTGTGAGGATTCCCATGTCCTCTGTTAGCTGCTCCCTCCCTAGTCCCCTCTTACTCATTCTTCATCTATAATTTGATGTTGGAAAATGCCAAGTTTTAAATCTCCCATTCTGATAGAGGCCAGAGGAATGCTGGCAAAGGTTGTGCACTCTGGTTTTACACCTGCAAACTACATTTGGCTGAAATTTTCGAAGGTCTTTTCAACAAACTCATTTTTTTCATATAGTGCAATCATTGTAGTCCACGATACCACTTATCTTACTCGGGCCACTCGTCTCTCCCTGTAAACTGATACATTTAAATTTCTTTCCTATTATATTTCTCTCACATAATTGTAGACCTCTTTTTCTCCCTAAGGGTTCTTGATCTTTGCTGTTTCCGGTCCATATTGACGCCAAATTTGAGTTTTCTTTGGATTTTTTTAGGGTTGTTTTCCTCTGAATTGAAATTGGGAGTCTACGATGACCCATGGGTTTTTACGGATATGGATCATTTTCGCAATGGAAAAAATTGTGATTGCAAGCAATCAATGCAAGTATTTTTTTTGAATTCGAAAGTGAAATACAAAAATGCTTATATTCATGTTTGTGATTTTAACTGTATATTAGTGATTTTTTTAAAAACCGTAGACAATGACAGGCTGTAAATTTTTAAAACCGTAAGTTTTTTTTGTGGTTTATATAAAAACATAATATCTATGTGTATATATATGAACATATCTATAAAAATTACTGGAATTTACAGCCACCTGAAAAAGCTAATCCGTCAAGCGATTTTTTTTTGACAGGCACAGATAATTTGAAATTCCAGCTTCTAGCGAGTCAGGGACGTATTTTTCCGTCACACAATCAGACAGTAACGTCTGTGGGGCCGAATTTGCTTACACGCAGGCTATCCGTGCCTTTGCATACACAGTCACACCACCGTATGTATGTATTTCGTCCCTTTGGAGTGCAGAAGAAAAGAGAAGCAGGATCGACTGCAATGGAGTAGGATCGAACCCTCGACCTGTGTCGACTTTTCATATTATTGGTAGTAAATTGGAATAGCGTGTTGGAGCGATTGTGAAGAAAATTTGGCGGTCGGCATGGGCGTCCAGAATCCAGAGCAATGTCGTTCGGAAATATGCTCTGTTATCCATCCTAGGCCTAATTGTAGTTCCTCTCCTGCGGATCCGGAAGAAAAATGCAGCCCTACTGTCGATTCTTCTTCCCCACGGCATTTTCTCGAGTTGGACTCCGAAATCGGCCATTCTACATCGATTTCTCGTTCGGATTATGATTTGGTTCAGCATTTATGTTATATGTAGTGTGTTTCTATTTTTCAGGCAAATAAGAGAGCAAACTGGGTAGCTGGAAAGGTTAAGCCGGAAAATGTAAATGAAATTTGACTCTTCCGAGAAAATCCTTCTTCAAAGTAAACGCCTTTTTCCGAGGCTCCGGGAGAAATTTTGGTGGAAATGGATTTCATTAAAACAATAATGAAAAATAGATTTTGGACGCCCATCCCAACTTATGGAAGCAACTTGGTTTTCTATGTGGTGGGAAAATGACTGCTTAGAATTTGGTTTTCATGGTTAGCATTGGGTAAATGTGGCATGCACTTTATTTGGAGGCTTTAAAATGTGGTTTCATGGGAGGTGTTGATTTAGACATGCATTTCCATGACATCCCTTTGGGCGAGTTAAAAGACCACTTAGTAGCCATGACTTGGCCATGTTGTATGGGATTTGAAAGGTGAGTTGGAATTTGCATGGCATGGCATGGCTTGGAATTTGGAGTATTAAGGGCTCTATGTGGTGGTTCGAAAAGCACTTGCATTGAGTTGGGAAAATTGGTTAGCACTCATGGCACATTTGTTTGAAGCTGGAAAATGCACTTAGGTGCTTAACTTGGTGAGATACTTAGAAAATAACGTGACTTGGAAAGTGTTAGACCACCCCTTGTATTTGAATTGGCCTTGGCATGGCATGTGAGTTTGTAATTGGTAAATGCATTGGAATAATGAGTTGGTTTGCCTATCTATGTGAGCTCTCTTTGGTCTCACATGTGGATGATGAGCTCGATCACACCACGATGTAACTTGATCATAGAGGATTTGAGGAGATCACCGAGCTCATTCTTGGACTCATGTATTAATGAACTTGGTGACTTGGCAAATGGAAAAATGAATGGGAAGTAATGGTTGAGCATTTGAGTTGGCATTTGGTGAATGCATCCCCAACCTATGCTAGATCTGAAGCACCTCGTATGCCACCTCACCATTTAATAGGCATGGTTTTATCTCTTATATCTCACATGATTCTTATATTACTAGTTTTCCTTAAATGAAATTACTCTTGTTGCATCAAAATGTTAAAAGTTAATTTATTTCCGCACAACTACGATGGTCAAGTTTTGGAGTGGTTAACCTACTCATGTAATGTGTTTGAGACCAATTGAAAACTTAGATGATTACAATTCACAAATACAACCCCCTGTTGGAAGTTGAACACAAAATGTTGTACAAATACTCTACCTTAAAACACCTTGCAAAATTTAGAATAGACTTTTTAAAATGGTGTGCAAAATACCTTCCTCGGCTCCCATAATGGGGATGTCATTGTATCACCATGTTCTCTGGTGACATGGGATGTCACATCAACCATTCAACCAACCTTATATTCTCATTAGATCATTTAATGACACGTGTTTCTAAGCCCAATTGGTTATTTCCCAGTATGGGACAATTACCAAAAGTTAGAAATTCATTTTGGTTTTGTTTTGTGGTTTAGGGATCCATGTTGGGAAACAAATATATACCACCACATACCTCTAGAGTTTCACCATGAAAATTGAAATCAACTTTTGGTTTTGAGAAAACTAATTTGGGAGCTAGTTTTTCAAGTGAGTTTTGTAGGCCACTTGTCATTTTGTAGCAATAACAAACTAGTGCATTTACGATAATTAGATTTGGCAAGGTACTCATAGATTAAACCCTAGTTTTCATATAAGAGTTCTATCAATTTAGAGGGTTTATCTACATTTATGAGAGTAGATAAGAATTGACGGAATGTGTGTTTGAGTCTATTATGTTATTTTTCGAACTCAATTTCGTAGCCACTCTGGCTAATTCGGTCACTTTTGTAAATTCACAACAATAATTGGAAAATTGTCACGGGACATCCCTTAAATATTAATAAATGTTGAGATTATTTAGGAAACCTTCACATGAATGTATGACTCCTCTCTTATGTCCTGGATTTTAGAATTTTTCTTTTGGGAAATATTGTGTTTCTCCGAGAGGCGTTTTATACCCTAGGCAATCTAGGTAGTTACCTAGGACACATAGCGAGGAGGGGCGCCATAATTGATTTTTGCAGGTCGGATTTCTACGGTTTTGGGGCAGTTGGCTATCCCATGTAACCATCGGTACCACTCACATATATACAAAACATTGGTAAGTTAAATTAAATTCAATTTAATTAAAGGAAAAAAAAGATTGGTTTATGCCATTGCCACATGCGAATCGAATAACAGTCAACAATTTAACCTATAAATTATTCATAAACTGAAAAACGGTGACTGTTAAGTGTAAGTCTGTAAGTAAATTGAAGTTTGAACAGATTTTTGATTGAGATCAAATGAAATCATGAAGATCTACTCACTGAGTACTCCCATTTTACATACCATAAAAGAAAATATTTCAATGCTATGCACATCATATTGAAATCAAGGTTACCCGGATCAACGTGGTCACTGCTCACAAGTTGTAGATATACTTTGTTTCTGATCAGCTCAAAAGTAGCGTCAACATTTTTTACAGAGTAGTCTATAAAATTGAAGAGAGCCACCTTCTTTAATACCACTTCTCGATCGATATCATACTTATTGAGGAGCTCTTTTTTTGGAATTTTAGTCTCAAAAATTATATTGGCTAATACTCTCGTTGCATCCATTTTTCCTCGACTACCTCACTCACTCACTCCTGCACATATGAAATAAACAAGTGAGGTTATTGATTTATCTAATCTTTGTTCCTCTATAGATAGAGTTTCATACAATAGAAGGATGCTCTAACATAATTTTTTTAAATGCCATTTTCGCATGTTTATTGACATCTTAATGGAGTTTCCATATACATTGTATCATCGTTTCTACACATAATTATAATCATGTGAAATATTAATTATACTATGTTTAAAATATGTGCGATTACATGTTTCCTAATCTTATGAAATTGTTATTATTATTTTTTGGTTTTTTCACTGTACAATTGTTTGATAGGTATAAACTTGAATTTTAAGAAACGTTCAACACCATTTGTAGAGAATATCTTAGCATCAGAAATGGAGGAATCTAGCCACCAACGGTGACAGATCGCATATACAAATATAGATTGAGCTATGAAAAAAGCAAGGAAAAAGCCTTTATATATTTAATTGATTGTGTTAAAATTTATACTATAATTGTTTAAAAAACATGCACATGCAGGTGGGTGGGTGGTTCTAGAGGGGGGGGGGTGCGTACGCTTCGAGTCTTGCCTAGGGTGCTCCAAAACCTTAATTCGGCCTTGTGTTTCTCTCTCTCTCTCTCCTCAAGATTGAAAATACAATTAAATTAAAGGTGTATTTCTTATTCTTACCCTTTCTAACTACATGATAATATTTTTGATATTGTTGTGAGTTGAAAATATGCACACGTGGAACATGTTAGGTTGTGGGAGATTACCGTGCTAACTTCTTGGGATGCTCATGCTTTTGGTTGTAACCCTAGACAAAAGGATTCATTAGCATTATTTGATGGTTTTGTAGTAACATGTAACCTTTAAAAGTAATGTAATTGAAAATGATAAATATTCATTATTGTTATAAATTAATATGTAATTATTGATTCTTGTAAGAGTATACAAATGTTATTGTATTAGGGTGTTATGAAATGGGTTTTTAGACGTGAGTTTAATACTTATTGCGGGTTATATCTTGTTAATGGCATAGATGTATTAACTAACTAAAAATAAAATGTCATTTTATAGCATGCTCATGTATGAAATTGATGACTTGGTGTTCAAATTGTGTGATTTAATAATATTAGAGAACTCGGAAGGAAAGAACCTAATTGAAAAGAATGATCTAAGAGTAATTTTCTTCGTGGAATGCCCTTATGTGTAATAACTTTCGTAGTGTAAACAAAAAGTTATAAGAATGATCCTAGTTATATTAGTAAAGATTGGCATCATCTATCATAGTTAAAATAAGATCACAATTTTAAGACACCATGTTGAACATGTATGTTGAATGGCAAATGATATGAAACACCTTGTTGGGATTACAAATGGTTAATCTCGTTTATGATGATAGCCTAAAATACAACATGAGGACCCTAACTTAGACCATGTGTTAAGCGTATGTTTTACTTCCAAAATGGAAAGAAATAGAACTTGGCTATCCAAGAATGACATGAGGAAGAGAAGTGCATGATTTCGAGCAACCTCGGTAAGGTACCCACAATTTTACTTTCGATGTGTATATGCACCCTATCTTCATGTGTATTCCCTAGAAACCTAGTAGTAGGTGTTGGCATGTGTCTAAGTATGTATGATGCAATTTTCAAATGGTATAGTTTTACTTTTGGAAAGATTATGATTTAATATGGCTAAACAACATAATGATATGGAGAAATTTGGAAAACTAATTTATAATGGAGGTGATTAAACAATGTAGTGAGTGGGTGAAATTAGAGTGAATGCAATAATGTGACATTGAAAGGTTATCAAACAAACATTAGAAATAAAAAAGGTGAGGTGGAACCCTCACATGTGTAAACCAATGGGAAATCCTTATTTGAATCAAAATTAAATTAAATAAAATTTGTTATAAAAGAAAAATGAAGGGTGTTCTTCTTATTTATGTATGTTCTATTGTAATCCATAATTTTTGTCACTTCCATTGAAATCTTCACCCAAAGATGGAAACAAACAAGGAAAGCCACTAATCACATAACACCATGGTAAACCATACTTTCCAAGAATGAGACGAACATAGACTTTTCAAAAAAGGGAAATTAGTAATTTGTACCATCTCTGCTAGTGGCTTGAGGTATGTTGCTTCCTTGGAGTTAACATATGATTATGTAGTCACATCAATGACTAAATGATATTTTAACCCTATGTTAGATGTTGGACTTAAGTGCTAGATGAACTATATTGATAGTTTGGAATTAGAGCATAGAGTTAATGGAGGATTATATGAGTGCAACCTATTCCTTTCAAGATTTCTCTAGGACCTTACATTTTGATCTTACTTGACAACTTGTTTCATGAGTGATTCTTGGTATTGAGTGGCTTATGTGAAAACTAATCCCCGAACTATGAAACATATAGCAATGGATACGAGAATATTGGGAAAGTATCTAAAGAGATCAATGGGGTTGGTAAACCTTATTGCATGCTTAATCCACTTAGAATTTCCATTTAAACAAGTTAAAGTGTAAACATAAACAATTAAGTATTATTGCATCATTGACAAATTTGATGTCGTACTCGAACCACTATTCTCTATGAATAATTTTTAGTATGAAACTAACTCATGAAAAAAACCTTAAAATAAAATGAACCTTGTTTGAGATGTTGGTATCATGCATCTTGGTGACGTTATCTATACTTCTACAATCTAATATTTGTTAAGTTTTGGAATACAATTCATATGAAAATAAACTTATAAGTTATGTGTTTTTGGTTAATGAAAACCTTGAGTGTTAGTGTATATGTGGGTCCAATGTTGTTTGTCTTGCACTCAATGCAACAATAGTAAATGATGTGTCAAACAATAACAAAAAAATATCCATTTTTATTGTTGCATTTTGGGTTGTGAATAATTTGGGGGCTTGCACTTCATTCCAATCTATAAAACTAAGTCTTTCTCTCCTCTTATGTATTTGAGATATCGTATCATTATTTATCATTGTTGCAAGTATTAATTATTGTTTTAATTATGCATGGTTAATTGAGAATTAATTAGATTAGAATAGTCTCTTATATAGAACCCTTGCATCCAATATTCCTTATATTACATTTATATTTAAGGTGTAAAAAAGTACCCATTTTGAAAACATCCATCAAGAAAGAAAAGAAAACAAGATTTATAGTTAATAAAAACATGCAAAATCATTTTGTAATCCAAGAACTCATCATCTAAGTTAGACAAACACAATGACTTGGGGATTATAAATAGCCATGGGAGGAATCACCAAAAATCTACACATAGTAAAAGGCCAATATTCTCAACTATGTGTACTTTGCAAGATAATTTTCCCTACCGTTTGGGCATCCATGATAAGGGATGATTTTAGGTGGTAGGAAATTAGATAAAATTGATAACATCTTGACTATAAAAATTTCATGCAAGTTTCATTTATTAGAATATCAACAAACAAGAAAATCACGAGAGAAAATAATTATCATCATCATAGCAATTGAAAATGGACTTTATTCATCTAATTTGATATAGCCTTTCCTATCTCCATATAATCGAGGAAAAGAAGATCATGATCCTCTTTTTGAACTCTAGGATGCCATAGTATTCCATGAACATTCTTTGTCTTCCGGATGACCCACTTCTCTATACCGCCCTCATGAAAACCTAAATACCATTTCCCAAAACCATACAATGGAATAATAAATTAATTAAATCCATTTGTTGATATGTTTTTCCCATTGTTGTGCATAATTAACTAGAAAGAAAACCAAAATAACTAACAATTAAACATTTGATTATACTTTGAAGAAAAACATGAGGAAATACTAGATCAACGAGCTATTTTTTATAGTAATAATGCCAATATTATTGTTATCAAACCAATTCACAACCGCATAATATACATATGGTCGTTGAATTGAGTTTTTGTGACGAGGATTTTTAAATATTAAGTAGAAAAATCAACATACCCAAAGAATCAATTAATAGATGAAACAATTTTTGTGATAATCATATAAAATCATAGAAGTATAACAAAAGGCCAAAGCTACCTCCTTATTTTACTCCTTTCTACATGATTGTGCCTAAACTTCTTGATATTGCTCCTTATTCCTTGGAAATTTAGTGTATTTTTATTCTTGAACAAAATAGTGGTATTTCTAAATTCCCTATAGTTTTTTTGGAAAATATGTTAAGCTGTTGTAACTAGCATGATGTGCGATGTAAAGTCCATGTAGAGGTTAATTTTCTACTCAAGATTACACTCGCATATTCAAGCCCATATAGCAATTATAAAAGCCCACGAGCAAGTGTAAAGTGTAAACATTTTTTTATTATTGGCAAATAGTTTTTTGAAAGGGACTATACCCTTGTACACCAAGGCTCAGAAGCCAGAATTGAAAGTTAAAGCACAAGAGATGGATCAAAATCCAAATAGAACAATAGAGCCCGACTGCAGAAAAATGTCAGCGAACAACCGACAAAGAAACAACAAAAAAATAGAAATACAGCAATCGAACAACAATGGCATAACAACACCATTGGAAGCAACCTGCTATCCGGCCAAGAAAAATGAGACCCATGTAGCCCAGCCAGCCAATAGCAGAGAAAAGAATCATCCAGGTGAAGTGCTACCCTTCAAAGGGGTAGATTTTTTCTTTTTGCTGACCGTAACCCATCCTGATGGAGCCTTCGCGGTTGGAGAAGAAGACAAAGGAGGAGTATTTTCCTTAGTCGCATTTGTTCCTTTTGGGACAGCCACTTTGTTAACACGAGAGAGATATTTATCATTTTCCATGCTGCCCTCAACAGCGTGTGCATTTTTCATGCTGCTCACAATTTGAGATTCGGTTTCTGGGGCTGAAATGGATTCAATATTTGTATCTGCATTTGAATCTAGTCCCTTTTTTGCCTCAAAAATCAGGTGTTTCGGAAGAGCATCTCTCCACCAGCTACGCTTCTCATGTTGACGTTTTTCCATCCCACACTCAGTAGAGGTGTGCCCTAAGCAAAAACATCTTCTACAACGAAAAGGAAGACCTTCATAATCAAGAGGTTGTGACCAAGTTCTGTTTTGCACTCTAAGGTCTATGGTTGCAGGAAGATTTTTATCGGTGTCAAGTTCCACCAAGATTCGAGCATAAGTAGTATGGGTGTAATTAGTGGTTTGAGAATCAATATAGAGTGTAGTTCCCAAGGCATTGCCAATGGATGTCAAACAGTCATGACTCCAGAACTGGAGAGGTAAATGGGGCAGCCTGATCCAAACAGGTTTCCATGAGAAAGATTCTGTGAGTGGGTTGAAGGATGGAAACCAGGGTTTAATGATCAAATATTTAGATTGGCAGGTCCAAAGATTGGAAGCAATGATGTTTCTATCAGCTATTAAAGATAAGGTTACAATGAAAATACCTTTAGCACACGGATACAAGTCTATTTTTCTAGCTAAAATTGGAGTCCAGTGCTCAGAGATCCACGCATGAAGAGTAGGAAGGCTGGGCCATAGTCCCCTGAATCTACAAATCAGAGCATGCTCTTTGTAGTAAATCTCAGAGGAAATGACCTCTTCCCGAAAGTAATAGATGGGGTAATGTCTGCAGGTTTCATGGAAGATTCCTTGCTGTTTAAAATGTTTTGAAGGATGACCCAATATGGCCGCGACTAGGATCTCTGTCGAGCTCCAATCTGTCACGAACTGATCCTTCCAACACAGATTTTAAATGTCTATTACCAGGCGTTTCAACACCCCGGATGGATCTTGTGGTAGATTTCGGCTAGGGTTTGCACAGCCATTCTGAGGTGGAGGAATGGAGCTCCCTGTAGTGAAGGCAAGGTCGATCCACGACCAGGGTGGAACCTCTGAGACGAGCCCCACAGCCGTGCCGTCTCCATCTCCCTCACCTGTCCGTTGAGTTCTTACCGGGTCAGATTTAGGGTTCGCTTTGGAAGCAAGGGCTCGGGTAGCCACCATGGCGCAGGGTGCGAGTAAAGAGTGTGAGCAGAGGGCGTGGGGCGCGAGCGAGAGGCACGAGGGCGCGCGTAGAGGCGCGGACAGAGCGCGCGCGCAGGCGCAGGAGTAAAGCGCGCACGAGAGGCGCGCACAGAGGCGAGTGCAGCGCGGATCGGAGGCGGAAAGGGCGCGGATCGGGCGCGGATCGGTTACGGAGATTCGTTAAGTTGGCATCAACAAGTTGGAATTATTGCATGGAATTATCGTTAAGTAAACATGTTATTATTGACTATACACTATAACATTTTATTAGTAATAGTATTTGAAAAATAATTCCTAAAAAGCAACATGCCCTAGATGACCATAATTGATAAAGAGTTATGGATTGTTAAGAGTAAGTATATATAAAGACATCATAATGATACCATCTTGAATGCATCCATCAAGCAAGGAATATAAGGTTGACTTCTAAAAACATGCAATGCCATTTTTAATCAAAGCACAAATTATCTTAGAATACATGAGGATTACAACTAACCATAGCAGGAATCACCCCAACTTTACACATGGTAAAAGACCAATAGTCTCATATGCGTTTCTCCATAAGATTATTCTCCCTAGCATTTGGGCATCTGCATTAAGGGATGGTTATAGGTGGTGGGGAATTGAATAAAATTGATGATATATTGAATACAAACAATGTCTTACAAGTTTCGTTTATTGGAATAATAATAAACAAGATGATCATGAGATAAATTACATCACCATCATCATAGGATCGAAGAATGGACTCTATTCATTTGCGATGTTATAGCCATTTCCATCTTCATATGATCAAGGTGAAAAAGTTCATGACCGTCTTATTGAAATGAAAAGTGTCATAGCATTCCATGAATATTATTTCCTTCTAAAAGACCCACTTCTCTATTACCATACACATGAAACCCTATTTAGTGGTGCTCTGACCGTCTGATAGAGTAAGAAATTAAACCCCTTTTGTTGACATGTTTTTTTTTTCGTCTTTTACAAAATTAATAAGATTTTTTTAATAATAACAACAACAATAATAATGAAACATTTGATGATAGTTAAAGAAGAACGCAAAAAACTAACAAACTCGAGTTGAACTAATGAAATGAGGGTTTTTTTTTTTTTTTAATATCGAGTAAAAAAACTATATATTCAAATAATTAATTAACACATAAAATGAATTAGATAATCCTTTAAAACCACATAAACATTAAAAAAATCCAAATCCGAGTGCTTGTTTTTCTCCTATCTATATGAATTTGCCCAATCTTCTTATTCTACTTCTTAGTCCTTGGAAATGTAATATATTCTTTTTCTTCAACAAAATAGTGGTATTTCCAAATTACCTTTATATGTTTTTGGAACATATGTTAACAATTGTATTGGTGTGATGTATAATGAAACGGCTACGCAAATATCATGTGTATTCTCAGTACAATGCGTTCTCATGCCCATATCACAATTATAGAAGGCCATAGGAAAGTGCAAAGTGTGAACATGCTCTCTTTGACCATGTAGTAGAGGTATTAATTTAATTTAATATAAAATTACAAAATGCATTGACATCTTTGATGCATACATGCGTCAATACACTATTGATATCCTTTTAACTGTCTGTGATCTATACAATGCTAGATCATTCCAATTCTTAGAAGGAACGTTTATCAACATAAATATCAACATTATCCCTTCCCAAAATAACATAAATTATAAGGCAATAATGTGAAAAAAATAGGTGCCATGTTCGTAAACCCTGACTTGATAGTTGACATGAGTAAAATAAAATAAATATTTTATTAAAGTAATAATTTCCACTACTTAATAAATTCCAAATAACAAGGAAAGGCTTTGGAAAAGAAATATATTATTACATCTCATGTTACTTCAAGTTAATTGAATGTTTTTCTAGACGTCTCACCTTCAGTTTTTCATGGACTATTATGTAATGCACCATGCATTCGTTATTTGTGTCTCACCTTCTTTACTCACCATGTAGGATAATGGGAGAAGAAGAGGGCATTTCCAAATTTGTTCTCATTGCCAATTTCAAAGTGGAGCTTAGTGGTTTGCTCAGGGGATTAAGGCCTAAGTAAATTAGGCAAGTGTCTAGGGTGTTAATATTTAAGGGGGTGTTAATTTTATTTTATTATAATTTTTATGAAGAGTAGATTAATTTATTAGTTTCATAAATACTTGTAGCAATTAGTGTCCAATCTTACATATCAATTTAATTCACTTCATTCAAAATAAAATTAAAATTAAATAATTTTATTACGAATATGATATTTAGGATGCCTCAAATATTGATGCAAGTGTCTTTATTGCGGGATTCTTAAATTTAATTTATGCTTATGTATTTTTCACACTTTGTATTGTTTTCAAGTCTTGAATTTTTTTTGAAGGAGAGATCAAGAAAGGTGAATATGTAGGGAATGTGGAAAAACGTTGGTCAAGATATATGAGAAAAGGAGGATTATGATAGACTATATGTTAGAGAATTAACTAGGGATTTTAGGTAGTAGTAGCTACCAAAAAAATTATTAGGAAGTTTTCTTGAATGGTAGAGGCATAACATATTAAGTAATACGATATTTGGTCACGATTAATTATTTTTTCTACTATAGATTTTATTTATTTATAGAAGGCATTAGCTCTAGTATTGCCTAGGGCGCTCATAACCCTTACTTCGGCCTTGTCCATGTTGTTATCTTCTTCTTATCAAATGTGGTGGTTGGGCATCTTTCCTTTTATAACATGGAGAGGCAGCCCCACCTTTTACGAAAAGCTAAATTCTAATTTTAATTTGACTAATTTACATACGTTCCTTCACAAGGCCAAATGATAGTGTAAAAATGACTATAATAGAGATTGTTGCATTTGAGACTATATCCTTTAGGGGAAAAGATTTTTAGATGGTGGTCGGGTCAAGTTGGTTGATAAGGATCCACCTCTTTATGGTATTTTTGTGATAATTACTCATTGTTTTCTTTTGATGCTTTTAGACTCTTTGGAGTTCTAGTGTGGCTATGACATAACATGCTCTCTCTCTCTCTCTCACTCACACACACACACACACACACACACACACACACACACACACACACACAAAAGTAGCATAACTCTATTTCATTTTTAAAATACATATATTTCTATATATTATAATGAATGGATAAACATGTATTTGAAAAGATTAAACCAATAGTTCCTCGACTATTTTATTTTTAAAAAATCACAAAAAAACTAAATCTTGTTGGACAAAGGAAAGTTGACCTATAGGTAATGAAGATATGTTTACATCTTATGAATGTTATTTCATACACCCATTTGAAGCATTTCATTGCAACATTTAAATGATTTGGTTCTCTACATTTTTAGATTGTGGTTAAATATTTTGATGAACACCTCCGTGATTTATCCACATTAATATCATGAATATCGATATGCGCCTTTTACAAATCTTGGAGAAATGTTAGAACTAACGATTTTATCCATATAATCTTTTGCGATTACAATCTTATTAATATTAGAATTCTTCTAAACTTCTATCGTGCCACTATTTAAAAGGTGATATTACTATCTTATCGATACTATGACATATACAACACTATATTACATGACAATAGAACACACCATTTCCCAAATATTTATTCTAAGGACATATACGCCACTACAAAACACAAAATGGATAGTTCAAATGTGTCTGTCTCTCTATCAACACATCCTTATCAAGTCTCACACCAAGTGTGAATTTTTGCACTACAAAAATTGTAGGAACCTTTTTCTAGTTAGACATACTTATTGGCATGATTAAATTGCAGGGCAAAAATGTTACATAAAAATTTATGTAGGTTTATGATTCGGGTACACTTGGTACGTAAATCATTTTCATTGTTCTTATTGAAGTTTTTCGTTGTATTAATCCGATTGAATGTATGTTTACACATACACTAGGATTAGTGTGGGTTGGCTTGAAGTAGTTTGTCGAGGTGTGTCATGAATTATCCTTCCTCCAATTTTATTCATATCACCATCATATTAACTGATTTTTACTCGATTTCCATACCCTTCATCTAGATTTTTTTCCTTATTCCCAATATACAACTGATGTGTTCAATCCTATTAGTGATCAATCTTGCTAATGATGTTCTCTAGAGCCCTATTTCAGTTGACACCATCAACCTATTTGAAGTTTTTTTAATGTGTAATTCTTCGTATTTTATTGATCAAAATGATGATGCCAATTTAAAGCGAGTTTTCACTATTAAGGATGTTATATATATTTATAAGGTGCTTTTTTCCCATTTCATAAAGGCCTTGAACATTCAAGAATATGATTTGCACCAATGAAGTATACCAAATATATGGATTCCCGACATTAGTCTACTTAGGATTTCACAATAACTTCTTGAATTTTATTAAATGTCCATCTCTCACAAAGTGCTAAAGAAAAGGGAGAGACTAATGCACCTACAATTCAACCAAAGGTAACTATCCCTAACCCTAACCTATATTTATTTTGTACTTTCGTTGATATTACACATATATTGTATGTCTTGAATGTGTTTGGTAGTATAAGGCATCACATGATTTTTACTTTATTAATATAATTTATAATATTGTTACTTATAACTCTTGATTTACCACATATTCTCATTGTACTTACATCTTACAGCTATTTCTTTACTACCTAGCAACAATGTACTTCTTAAAGCTCTCTTTTTATGATCCGGTGGAACTTTAGTTCATACAACTCCAATTTCAATGTCTAATAACACCCTAAATCTAGTTAGTCTCCACCATCCATATTTTTAGAGATTATATTTGCAGGTTCCCCGATATATCTATATGAACTTATTTTGTACATGACCCTTGTTTATAACCTCTTAAACCAATTTTTGAATAGATGTCTTGTATGTGTTGGATTTCTAGTGGTATTGTAATTTTTACCTATTTAGAGGATTGTTATTTTGTAGAAGTGTCATTTAGGCTTAATACATTTTGGTGAACCCATCATGAATCTTACACCACCACTAATTGGTTTATCTTCATGTTTCCCTCATTTTCTCGCTTAGCTTGTATGTTCAATATCCATAATTCACCAATCACTTTGTCAAAAATCTATTTCTTTCCAAATTACCCCTGTAGAAACCTCAATAATTATTATGCATCCCTATAATATAATATCTTCATGCTACCTAAGAAGAATCTAGGCAATGAAATTACTTAGTGCCCTAGGAAAAATAACATGAATCATAACATAACTTATTCTCGCAATGGGGTACATAATTAGGGCATATAGAGCCCAAAATATCATTAGATTGTCATAAATAAGTTTAGGGGCTGATATTCCCTAATTGAGTACTTTTTGCAACCAAGAGATTGGTTGCATAAGGTACTCAATTAGAAAATATATAGTCCTAGATTACAATAGGTTTTAGAAATTAGGCCGATGTGCTCAATATGCCCTAATTGAGTTCTCATGCAAAATAATCGAGTGATGATTGCACAAGTAGGGAAAATCAAGGTTGAAATGACATGAGTTTGTCAAAATTGATCTCTTCTCGAGGTGTATATTTTGGATTTTATATATTTACCACATTAATTAGTGGTTCTATCACCTTTGCCTTTGCCGATTCTAACTAAGCTCGGGAGAGATGAATGGAATCTCATTATACCATTATGTTGTGTTCGAGAAAAATTTCCGGACACAAAATGGGTTCCAAACTCCACTATGGTCAAGATTTTATGATTTTCAATTTACTTCTTCTAGAAAAAGAAAAACCTTCTAATATTTGCCAAATAGCCATCAAATTTAAGGCTAGAATTAAAAGTGAACATACTCACAAATAAATTATAGTCCACCACACTTTCATTAAACAACACCTCTAGGCATAGTGAGATATCAACTAGTTAATAAATCTTAAATACATTTATTTGAAAAACATTGAGATACATCCATTTCAATTCTCTTATCTTAGATTTTTCATGTACCATACTGCTTAACAATATTATTACCTTCTCCATATAGTTTCTATGATTAGTAAAAATGATATCAATCTAGCTGTGCACACCAATATTTTGTGTTTGGAAAAATATTATCTAGAAAAAAATGGCTCCAAGCTTCACCTAAATATTAGGATTTTTTTATCAACTTTTCAAAACAAAAAGAAATGTTATATATCTGTTTAGGCCTAATCACTTTGTGTTATGTTCCATAAAATACTTATTCCAGATAACCTTAAATACAAAATATAAAACCCGATACAATAAGCTATGAAAACTGCATCCATAATGCAACTCAAATAAGAATATCATAGCAATATCATTAAACTTGGAACAACACCAAATCCTTAACTTTCTTACATACTAGGATATTATAAATTGTAATGACAATATATCCTTCATTGACTACATGTTTGCATAAGATGTAAGGTAGAAATTCTCAATGTCCTTCATGAATTGAAGGGCAGCACTCTTGGCCTTCTCAGGGGGAGGGACATATGCAGTAAGTGGGTTGTATTGGGCTCTCCAAGCAACAGTGCAATTGCCATTTTGAAGAGGTGTGAAAATGAAGGTGACTGTGTATGGATCATACATCTTTTCAGCTCCCCTTCCACCACATGGTAAGTTATTTCATAAGTGCCATTCCTGTCCTCTTTCACCTTCTCTATTCTCTCCCTTGATTGGCTCACATACTCACTCACAGCTGCCAGTCAATCATCCACAAAATAAAATTACAAAAACCTATGTAATCATATCATGTTCACCAAATATTAGGTTATCAAAATATGTTAAGAAAAATATCTATGGATTTTCCTGATCGACTTGCGAACGTACGTGATGTTTAGGTGCAGCTCCTTTCATATGGCTCAAAACGTAAAAATTTAAAAGAAAAAAATCATTACCTGGACCCAATGTCAACAATCTTATGCTACCAGGTGTGCCATCACCTTCAACATATTGGGTATCAGCTAGAAGATCAGGATTCACCTTTCTTGCCAGCCCATTGTTTCTGTAAATTTCCCAAGCCTTACTGGCAGGAATATTGAGTTTCACTTCCCCATTCAGAACTCCCATGGCTTCCTTTCTGTCTTTGAGAAGAGAAAATGTAGTCACTCTTGCTAACAACAAACAAGGACGGGTGTATTTATAGCTCACGTCCTGTCCATACTGTAGGCAAAAACATAGAATTAAGCTTGACAAATGATCATTAATTGTATCACAATTCCCTATAGTTTTAGAAAGTGATTTGGATAGACGGGGAATGAAAACCACCACATAAAATATTAGAGCCAGTCTAGTTCCTAGGCATATTCGTGATAAACTTCTTTTGAGGTAAAGTAGGTTTTTTGTATTATTGTTGTGCTTTCTAACAAAATCTAGAGTATATCTGCTGAGGGTAATAATTCCCACCTTTTTCATCAAAAGTAGGCGCATTGGAATATGGTTTGTGCAATTTGTCTATTTCAAAGAAGAAATGATTCCTTACATTTTATAATGCAATTTGTTTGTTTCATAGAAATGACAATTCCCTACATTTCATAATCCAATTTGTTTGTTTCACAGAAATGATTCCTTCCGAGCTTTTTCTTTTTCTCAATCAATCGGGATTCGGAACATATAGAATTAGCTCAGGGAAGGCCATGCTTTACTTAACCTTTTTTCTATCTCAAGAAAAGAATGAGATTTCTTTACGATCCAGTATGATAATTCGAAAATATATGACCATCTCTAACAAGTAGAGTATAATTCTGTAATATAGTGAAAGTTTTAAATAATATATATTTTATGATGATAAGTGAAATATAGAATCTACTAACAATTTTTTCCAAAAAAATTAAATAATATTCATAATTGTAATAACTCATTAATTTAATGAAAGTTTTAAATAATATATATTATATAATTATAAGAGAAATATTAAATCTATTAACAATTGTTTTTGTAAAAGAATAAAGTAATATTCATAATTGTGTTATATTATAGTTGAATAACTTTTTTTAATGTTTTACTTATATTTTTATCTTCTTAAAGTGAGGTATATAACCTTCACCTCACCTAATAGATCTTTATTACATAGTTAATTTACATAGATTTCCCATAGATTTTATGAAACAAACATTTTCTAGATTGTTAAATGCCATGATTGGTTTAAATATTTTCCTAGCCTAACCTAATTTATCTATTAAAAATTATGCTTTTTCTAATTGTCTAGTAAAAATATGCCACATGGACAAATTTCTCTTGAGAAATACAATTTAGGGATGATTTTATTTTTGGCAAGTGGGTAACTTACCAAAATTGTATTTCTCGTGCCCATATTGCTTTGTAATCCGTTCAATGGTGTTGAGACAATGATTTCAAAAATCTCAACCATTCTTTTTGGTGTTCATCTTTATGTGGGTGAAACCCGGCTTTTTCATGTGGGTGACCAATTTATGCTAATGGTGTAATCAAGTGATTTATGGTTTGTGTTGTTCAATGAAAATAATGTTTAGAGTTTGTAACTTTTTGTCAATTACTAATATAGGTTGTTTATAGATTGAATTTTTTTTTCAAAAATAGATAGGTTGAACCTCTTAGGTGTATGTGTTGTGGGTGTATTTTTAATGTTTTCAAGAAGTATTTTTTTCTATTCTTTGGATTTATAACGAAGTAAGATGTAAGTGGTATGTATTTGTTTTTGTATGTCATATTTCTATTTCCATGATACCCATATAAATGAATTTATAATTATTCTTTTTTATTAACAAGAAAAAAATGTTAATGGATATATATGGTTTTTTTATGGATCTTTTTGTGTATGATGTAGACAAATTCTACATGTGTATTCTCTTATACTTTTCTAACAATATTCTTAAGTGATTACGGTTTTTGTTTCTCATTAGAAATAACGTTTATCCTTGGTTAGTAATATAGGTTGTCTAGAGATCAAATCAAAGTATTTTAACTTTTTTTTAAAATAAAAATGTTAATGGATATATATATATATATATATATATATATATATATATACACACACACACACACACACACACACACACACACACACACACACACACACACACACACACACACACACACATGGATCCTTTTGTGTATGATGTAGAAAAATTCTACACGTGTATTCTCTTATACTTTTCTAACAATATTCTTAAGGTGATTATGAATTTTGTTTCTCATTAGAAATAACGTTTATCCTTGGTTACTAATATAGGTTTTCTAGAGATCGAATCAAAATATTTTAACTTTTTGGGTCTCTTAAGTGTACATATGCTTTGAGTGTATCCAAGTTATTTGTGTTCAAGTTAGTGGTTGTTTCTCTATTATTGATTTGTAATGGAATTAAATATATGTGGATTGGATACATTTTATGTATGAAAGGTGTGTGGAAAATAGAAATATGATCCTAAAATAACCACAAAAATAATTATGAAAGGTGTTTTTCTATTTTTATTAGCAAAACAAAACTTGATTGGTTCGATAATTGATTCCCACACATATCTCTATATGCGTGTGTTTTCTATGCATATACTTTATTTATGTGACGTGGATAAATCATTAGTATGTATTTTCCCTTCTTTTTGTACTTGTGTGCATAGGTGATTTGATTCTACCTTTTTCTTGATTATTGACGCAAGGTGTCTATAGATTATAAATGATATTTTTAAAAGTTAAGACACCTTGGGCATCTTGGTTTTGTGTATATTTTTTGGTGTATCTAGTTTGTTCTTGTTTTAGGCATTGGTTGTTTATTAAGGATTTGGATAAATAACATAGAATAAGGTGTCCATATGATGTATTGTTTACTATTTTTGCATTTGTAAAGGGAAAAAAATGAAAAAAATGAATGTGGGTGTGTTTTTTTATTTTTTTATTTAAAAATATTTTATGGTTTCGTTAATATATAGTGCAAATACATGTAATCAAGCATTTTCATGTAACTTTCTTAATTTGTATCTATATGTTTTTGGAATTGATTTATATAATATTACATTTTAAATTGGTTATAGTTTTTATTTATTTATTCTTACTACTCCAATTTTATTTTTTTATATGTACTATAAAATAGACTTATATCATATATCTTTCTTCAATGTTCTCCCAAATATACTTATGTTTTATTTTCTCAAGGTCCCTCTCTTCATATTTGTATCTAGAAAATCATATATAGATAAACATTGTAAACACATTTTTTCCTATCCATATATTTCTTTATTTCAATTCCAATTCTTTCATATTATATTTAGGCTTCATGAAATATGTAATTGCACATTTTAATCAATATATGTATATGTTCATCTACGTATTTATTTGCATACTTGGAAAATAACATACGGTCTAATTATTTTTATTATCATCATAACAACTACATTCTCCCATTTCACCGTATTGATATAAAGCACTAGAGATCAACATTAAAATTGGCATGACATATGTTACTTTGGAAAAATATGATTATTTTAGAGGACATTCGTTTAAGTATAAAGTCAGAAATTTTCTATTCGATTCATTTGTTGTTTTTTAACGAACTTCCTTATAATTCTTTGTATTTTCACAATAAGAGAACACATATTTTATTTAATTGTTTGTATAGAGCTAATACGTAAGCATTGAGATTAATACAACTAGAATTAGATGTAGAAGCACTTTATATGTTGCATATAATTTCGACACTTTGAAACATATTTCCACATAATGAAACTCTTTGATCGGGAAAAAGGTCAAGCAGGTTTTAGGAGGAATCACCGAACTAATGATCACATATTCACTTTGGTTGCCATTATAGAGGAAGCAAAGGCTAAAAAATAGAAGGTATATTGTTGTTTTGTGGACTTTCGTAAGGCTTTTGATACAATACCTAGACATCTTTTGATTTAGAGGCTAAAAGATTTGGGTCTTCCTGACATGGTAATTTCTCTTGTCATGACTTTATATGAGAAAAATTTTGGGCATATTCGTACCAAATTGGGCACTACTAATGACATTCATAGTAACATAGGTGTGAAACAAGGTTGTCCACTATCGCCTACACTTTTTGGGCTCTATATTGATGAATTAGAGGATCTTATCTCCACAGAATTAGGTACCATGAATGGTTGTAGCCTCCTTGGGATCTACATTGCTATTTTATTATTTGCAGACGACATTATTTTGCTTTCACACACAATTACAGGGCTTCAAAATCAGCTTGATGCATTGAGCGATTTTTGTGATAAGAAAGGCTTGGAAGTAAATCTTGCCAAGACAAAACTCATGGCATTTAATACAACCAAGAAAGTAGCATCTACAATGAATTTGTTGTACAAAGGAAAACAAGTTGAGGTGGTGTACTCTTACACCTACTTGGGTGTGGTTTTCTCTGGTCCACCTTTTAGCTTTGTTCGGAAATAGAAGCAAGACTGAGCAAAGGGTATGCAACATTGACGGTCTTGGAAAGACAATGTTTTCAGCTCCAATTTCAAGATATTCAGACGAAGATTCAACTTTTTCATACATTGGTTACACCAACACTTTTATACGGATGTGATGTTTGGGGTCCATATTTGAGACAAAATGATTTCAATCGTATGGAAAGAGTTTTCATTTCCATGTTATCAAAGAATATCCGAGCCAAAAGAACAGTTCCTCACTCAATTATTCTTGCTGAGTTTGGGGTATGTCCTCTCTTTATCTCTTTGATTTTCAATGTTATCACTATGTTGCATAGGCTTCGATGCATGGCAGATTCATTTTCTGGTCAAAACAGGTATCCATATTTGGCACTTCAATCTTTTGTACAACTTGCCAAAAAGGGTTACAAATCTTGTTGGTATGCAAGGATTACTACTCTCCTTCAAAAGCTGAATATTGATATTGATAGACTCCCTCCTCTTGGGTTTTCTATTAATGCTCCTCAACTTACTAAACATGAAGTTAACAAGGGTATACGAGAGGAGCTCACTAAGTCTTATTTGAAAGTTACATGGTTTTCTCTGAAAGAGCCTTGAAACCAAAACTTCTTCACTATTTTCAATTGTATTCCTGCTTCCATGAAGATCAAAAAAAAATTCCAGAATACATGAAGATGTTTTTTCCTTCATGCCTAAGGATCCCTTTAGCTCAATTTCACATTTTCTCTCACCCTCTTCGGATGGAATCTGATCATAGCCTTCCACAACATGAGCGGATTTGTCAGTTGTGTTTTCTAGAACCTGAAAGTGAAGAGCATTTTATATTCAAGTGTCCCATCTATTATGAAATCCGTGGGAGATATCATTGTCTTTTCAGAGATTCCAATGGGTCTTTAAGGAGTCTCATTCGATATGAAGATCAGAAATGCTTAGCTTTATTTATTCGTGAAATACTTCAAATTCGAGAAAGAACACTCAAATCAAGTCCTCAAATACAAATGAGTACAAAAATATCAGTTCTTACTTCCACATTACTGATTTCAGGAATCTTAAGAGATCTCATATGCAGACAACCTAGTCCAGATGTGTTAGACAACACACTTTCTATTGGTTTCACGATCTGCAACCTTCTAGCGGTTGATTTGTTGTTTCCTTATTTTTGTTTCTGGAGATGTTTTGACACTCCCTTTATGTTTTGGTTCTTGGTTTGTATTTTTCTGTCCCATAGGCCATTCTTGGCCTTCTGTGGACATTAATATCTAAATAAATAAATAGACAAAGGATATTCACTCAATAAACCCATGACATATCACCTTCATTTGTGGAATATTAATTATTATCACTAATTTTGATTTCTACCTCTCAATATTCTATTTTTAATTTCCTCCCACTATTCATTCATAATAATATCACCCATTATTTTAAAAATATGTGCTACCTATATTTTTTATTTTATTTTTAATCTCCTCTTTTATTGCCACCTATTGTAAGGAACATTTTACGATTGAGGAGATCACATTTTTTACTGTGAAATATAAATCATTAAGATAATAATATTGAAAATGGAAATATAAATCATATTCTAATAAGTGAAAAAATAGTACAATTTGATTTATGTGAAACTTGAAAATTATAAGAATTTGTATCCTTTAGAAATAATAAAACACTTGTTAGGGAATGGAAAAGGGATGAATTACCCTATATCAAGATCACAAATGGTAAAACAGAATGCTCTCGATGTTATATGTATAAGCTAGAAAGATAATCATCAAATCACTCGGAAAAACCAAGGATTGAATCTATATTCGAGATGGGTTCAAAATGTATAAACAAGTAAGGAACCCCGAATGTATCTATATTGGATGTACATTCATGATCTGAACATTTTTAAGTTTTACAAATTTATTTTTGGAAGGTTTGCTCATTCTATGTCTCTTCTATGCATGTAGGTTTTCCTAGATTTTTACTTCTATTTTAGATATCCAAAATACTATAATGATCTTGAGATGGAGCTGAAATTTCTTCTTCCTCATCCAAACCTTATCATTTCTTACTTTAAAATGAGGAAAACATGGAAAATGTTAGTGGTGATTCTTTGCTAATTCACGAATATTTACATTTTTGAAATTTGCATTTGGTGAATTTGAGGAGTCGTACGGAGTAGCATTTCACCTAAAATTTATGGGAGCAAGTTACTTTTGTGGGTCGGCTCGCCTAGTGTTTATAATGTATGTATGTATGTATGTATGTATGTATGCATGTATGTATATGTGTATATATGTATATGTATATATATGTACGTATGTATGTATGTATGTCGTCGATGCCTCGAAACAAAAATCAGGTACATTCACCAACATATACTAGTTAAAACTCTAAGCATATACAAAATTCAAATGCTATATACAAATGCTATAAATTATTCACCTCCATTGCTATATACATTTTTCTCATATTTTTCATCAACACGAAATCCATTTTTGTAGATTCACCAAAAAATATCCAAGTTGGATTTTGGTAGGGGGTCTTAAAGTGAACTATGTCTCCCAAGTGGGACTTCCTTCCCGATCCTTTTCGATTATTCACTCACTCCCATATTATCCCTAAAAAAATTTGTTGTCATGCAAAATGTTTAGGGTCATATGAATTCTCCCAAGGAGACTGTAATAAAGGGCTTCTATGTACAATTCCTTTTTTGACATTGTTGGAGGTATGTGAAACTCTCCCATATGAAGAAAGTCCAATATAAGAGAAAAATAAATGGGATTCCTATCAATAAATAATTTATTATGTTGCTTTGAATTCCAATCAAAGTGGATAATTCTTGTCACCTTGCATTGTGAGTGTTGCCTACTTTGTCACAAAGTACTTTCCCCTAACATTTAATGTGATCCTATCATGCCCTCTTCAGCTTCCCATTTCTTCATAGTATAAAAATGACTTAATTCATGGATATTTCAAAATAATGCAACTATTTCGCTATAAATTTAATGGAAAATTAGGAATGACAGGTAAACAACAATGTGGAATTGATAGATCTAAAATAAGATTACAAACCGTGTAGTTGTTTTTTTACCCAAATGATCCTTTAGTTCTCAACTACCCGATTAGAAATGACTTATAATCATGCCAAAGGCATTTCCCTATTGAAGTCGGGTTACTCTCTCTAATAGTGTATAAAGATTGCGATGAATAAAATTTGGTTTGCATGAGACAATGACACTACAGGTAATATTTACCATCCATGTTGTAAAATGTAAGAAAAATCATAAAAGTGTGTCCCACTTGGTGGCCAATTTTTTTAAAAATCCAACTGGTAAATAAATATTTAAAAATACTATTAAAACGTCAAAAAAAAGGTAAATTTTGGATTCCTTGCTCCTTGGTATATTTAAACTCTTAAGAATACATGTTTAGTAAATTTATTTGTGTTTGGTCATGTTTTGGTTATCGGACATATTTTTCTCGAAAGTACAAAAACTACAAAAAAGTGGGACATAGTTATATGATTTGATGTGAAAAATTCAAAAAAATGGTCATGACAACTTAGACCTCACTTACAAATCCCTCTCCCAATCAATGTGAACTGTCATCCAGCCCAACTCGCCATTCTTGTGTAACTACCCTCATAATGGCCAAGATGAATGTGATAATATTATTATAAAGTGTGTTTCATGTGCGGGGTATTTTATTCACGAATATTTGGAGATCTATGAGAAGATAAGTACTTCGGAGGCCCCAAAAAGGGTTATTTTTGGCCTTTTTACACATGGTGGAAACCCTCAAAGGATGATTTTGAGGCCCAAAACACTTACGAGTGTCGTAGAGGATCTATTAAATACATGTAAGTGATTTAGGAATATTTAGGAAAGTTTTGGAGTTTTGGGAATAAACTGTGTAAAAGAGGGTTTTTAGGGGTAAGAAGAATGCAGTCAAAATTGGTACCTAAAATTTTATGGGGATTCCACGAGCTCTGTAAGGAATTGGAGAGATGAATTAATTATCTACATTATTCAATCATATTTTTCTAAGACCTATGTGCTTCTCAAGGAAATTCAATCTTTCCAGCACAACATGTTGTCTCGAACAAAAAGGGGCCAATTTTTTAATAAGAAATCAAAATTGAAGTCTTAAACCCATCTCATTGTTCTTTAAATTGTCTTATGAGTTAAAATAATATAAAAATTCATGTGAAAATACCTTCTCAAGATGCTTTAATTATCTCTCCAAGTTCTCTCATACTTAGTCATTTTCGGGGTGACACATGTCACCTTATGGTGAGGGCACAATTTTGTGTCCCTCTTGTCCCTTTCCCAATGGGACATATGGGACACAAAAATATCCCCAACTCATCCCTTCCCCTCTAGTCCCTAATGTGACCTAGGTCATCTGACGAGTGCTAGTCAAGCCAAACCCATCTTCGTCACAATGCATCACATAGTGACACTTGACAACATCCGGTGAGAGAACATTTTATTTTCCCTATTCTCCCCACTACCAATAGGATAAATGGGACACAAAAATATTCCCCTCTCTAACCCCTCTTTAGGTTCCTCATGCAAGCGTATGACAACTCTCGGGTGTTATAGCACGTTTTCCTCATCTCCTTCTCCTCTCACCATGTAGCGCCACTTATCACCATCTTCTTGAGGCACATTTTTCCCCCTTTCCCCATTCCTAAGGGTTAGAGGGGACACAAAATACACCTCAGCTTCATGCCATCTAACCCAAGCTTCAACCCACCATGTTTTCTCTCACCCACGGTCAAGTTACAGTTAGCTGGGAAGGCAAGAAAGTCATGAAAAATCATGTTTTGACTAACTGTTTGGAATTATTCATCCATCCTCCATTTCTGAACTTGAAAAATCTTCAAACATCCATTAATAGATGCCATGATGTAGTATCAAAGGACACCAAGGCCCCTCTTCACTTCTTGAGGATCCGACAGCGGAATCACTTGAAAATTGGAGAAAGTGATCCCTAAAAAGTCCAAAGATTACGTGAGATAGTTTTCATGCCATGAAGTCCTTAATAAACTAAAATGTAGGATTTATTAAGTTAATCTAACTAGGAACAATAGCAAATAATAGTAACTAAAAGCAGTAAATAAATATAGAAAGCGACCCAAGTAATGGCGAGAAAGTATATATGTGAAACCCTAGAGTACAAAGAGAGTTAGAAAGAACTCAGCTGATTTGACAAGCTTGTTGGACTGTGTCGTAGAGATGGATAGAGAAACAAGAGGAGGAAATGATTGTTCCAAGGTCCAAAAAAATTATATATGGGAAATCTGAGTGGACTGAGGCGCCTAAATAGGTACAGGGGCGCCGTAGGAGCCCTAGTTTGAGTCATGGATGCCTTGGTCTATGAAAATATTTGTAATATTTCTCTAAGGTATCACTTGATGGTTTCTTGCCTTCATTTTCTATTGCACTAGCTTCACTAGAGTGCATAGTATGTCACTAGAAATCTGAAATGAAGATGAGACATGTAAAACCCCAAAACAAGCATCAAACCCTAAAAAATAAAAATACAAATGAAGGGGTCGGATTTGTCCTCAGTTACCACAATGGTGGAATTACTAACTAAGCGTTGCAATACATATCATATTGGATGTAGTTCTATGTGCAAGTGTGTGCAATCATGCCTTAGGTGCTTGTGTGTCAATCACACTTTGTGAAAGTATCGAGCAATAACTATGTGTAGAAAATGTAATAGAATGGTGGATGGAATAGAATAAACTTCCCTCCTATGCTTGTGTGATGCAGATGAACTAGCCTTGTGCCTTTTGATGGATCTAGATGGATGCAAATGATCTCTAGATGCCTTAGATGGATGCAACTCTAGGTGGATGATAGTAATGACTAGTGTTTGGTCCCTCATTATGGTTTCATAACTTTATATTTATATGGTTCTCTTGTTCTAATTTCATAATTAACCCCAAAAAGGCTGACCAAAAGAAATATAAAATGTTCAAATGGCTAGAAAGTTCCCAAAAAGTGGTGGGAAAGAAGGAAAAGTATTAGGGTGCCCCGACTGGGACCAAGGCGCATGTCGATGCCCCAAGACTAGCATGGGCACCTCAGTCAATGCTAAAATGATAGAAAATGAAAAATAGAGACTGGGAAAGTATGTGTTGAAGGTCAAAAATGACGACCAAAAGTAAAGTAAAATGGCCAAAAGATGGAGGTTAATTAGTACTTTTTCACTCGAAAACCATATGAATAGTAGTATCAGACTGGGACTTAATAATGTCTAAAATGCATGATTTTGTGTCTACAGTCCCTATTTTTCAAGGATATTGAGGACTATATTTTTTATCAACATTCTTCCCTCCTCAAATATTTTTCAATTACTGAATATCTAGTAGGTGAAATCATCGAGAAAATCAGAGTGAAGTATCTTTAAAAAATCTATTTTTATTTGAACCACTTTTCTCACCATGAAGTTGCTAAATTTTTGAGATATGGAGGACTTTGTTTTCTGAGTATTCTTCCCTCTATAATAAAAACTCATTTTGCCACTCATTTTGATGAAGGAATCATCCAAAATTTACAGTAGGGAAATCTTGGAATAAAACCCATAATTTCAAGATTTCTTTCGTTGTTGAAACTAACACTCATGAGTGCACTTACTAAAAATAGCATGTTTCCATGGAAATACATGAATAAAAGTTGTAGGTGGTAAAATAAGGTGAATTCCCAACAAGCGTGGTACTACATAAATTCAAGAATCATTAAGGAGTAAAAACATCGTAAAATTGCCAAAAACAACAATCTCGGCTAGGATCTGTTAAAAATAGAAAGTTTCCAATTTCACTCCAAAAAGTTGTGGCAACTCCATTTTTTCTTATATTGTTTCTTTTTGATGTCATCACAAGGTTGGGAAGTTGTATCATGGTCCAAAAAATAAATAAGTCACTCTAATCAAATTCATCCATGAAGGGAGCATCGTGAGGTTTGAGACATTGAGAGCTTCATTCGAGTCCAAGTCTCCAAGTGGATGATCATCATGAACTTGTTGTGAGGACCTCACTTTTAGTGAAGATGGAGGCCACCTCAAAAATTCTTAGCTCAAGCATTTTTTCAAAGGACTTAAGGATCTCAAGAATTTTTTCTTAGCTAGAGAATTTTTAGTAAGTCTTTCATCGGTAGTAGATCAATCAACTCCCTTCTTCTCATCTAGTCATCTTTTGTCCTCTTCTTTCCCCATTTTCTAATTCTTCATTATATGTAATCATAGTATTTTGTGCCATTCACTTAAGTGACTCTTTACGTTGAATTGTAAAATTCCTTTTTATTTATAAAAAGGGGACTTATTTCCTCACTTCCTAGAAATATGTAAAGTCACATATTGAATGAGAATTTGAAGGACCGTGTGGGAGGTCTATGAGAAGGAAATTTGTAATTCTATAAATTGGAATGGGTACTCCATTCTAAAAGATCCTGAAATTTTAGTTTTTAGTCGTAATTGTGGATTGTTGTAGGTTGATTGAGATTTATATTCATCACTACACAAGAAATAAAGGCTACATTTCTTTTTCTTGTGTTTTCCACTCTTCTCTCTCTATTATGCAACTTTTCAAGCATAATGATCTTGAATAACCAAGAAGGAACTTGGTGTCCTTGATTGATGAATCTAAAGAACTATGTGTCTCTATTTTGTTAGTCTTGATAATTGCTTACATTTTTGTTTTCCTCTAATTAAATGTGGACCTACTCTGGTTATTGTGTGTGAAATATGTTAGTTCCTACTCACAACAATAACCCTCTTTTTCCTAATTTCTCGCCTTTACCAATCATATCTGAAAATTCTTCCCTTTTACCCCATACAAGAAATTTTTCACATGTTTAGTGAATTGTTCTTGTGTGATCTCCAACCTATTTGGCCACCCCAAAAAATTAGGATAGTTTACATTCAATAATGGGGGCTTCCTCATACTGAAGAAGGATGGGATTAACTCCATGATCATTGGTGGAAACACATAATTTTCAACACGAAAAATTATTTCACCAAGTTTCTATTCTCCTTTATCCATCCTTCTTAACCTAAATATTTTGGGGCCTTTCTTTTCTCTTTCCCAATTCATTCTTGGGCTTCCTTCCTTTGTGTAATCCATATACTCGTGTCACTCCACTACATGTATTCTTATCCTATTTTCATGTTTCCTTTTCTCCATGACATATATTTTTGCCTCTTTTCTTTGCACATTGTTTCTTCTCCATACTCTTACTCTTCATTCTTTTCTTTGATTATGGGATTCTATTGTGTACTTTATCCATACACATTTCCTTCTTTATTCCCTTATCATCTCCTATTACAACTTATACCTTCTATGAAGTATCCTTTTTCCACTTGTAGGTTGTTATTTTCCTTACACACCTCCTCTCCATTGCACATTCTATAATTCAAACATATTTTTCTCTCGTTTTTCCTATACATCTATCTCCTTATGGACTTCTAGGTTTGGGCACACTTCCAACCTTCCTTCTCTTTTTCTTCTCCTAAACTTATGTTTCTTCGTAGGATTATTTTGTGGGATATTTTTCAATATCCCTCTTTCTCAATTCACTTCTTTCCATGCATGTTATAGCAACCTCATCTAGTCACTTATCTATTTCGGTTTCCTTTGGACTAACTTCTTATGTGGTTAATGAGTTCACGACTTCTCTCGATCCACGTTTATTTTGTTGTTCCCATAAGGAAACCTTCACATCTCCCTACCATATATTTTTATTTTTGTCACACCTCCTATATCTCATGTGATCTTATTCTTTTGTGTTCCCTTCCACACTCCTTAGATATTCCTATATCTCTATTTCATGTGCAATTTCACAATTTATTTAGATTTATCTAATTCCTTTATAGTGGTGCCATTACTATTGCACATTACTACACTTGCATATTTCATAACTCCTATCAATGCCTCTTTTCTCATGTGTTTTGCTTTCCATTCTTCTCTTTACTCCATAATATTCCTCATTATACATCTTATTATGCACATTGTCCTTTGTTGCCTATAGAGTTCTTCCTCCACACATTGCATTACACTCCTCGGCCCATTAATTGGGACTTTGCACACTTTTCCATTCATTCTTAATGGATCCTAGGTGTTACATCAAGTCACTTTCCTCTACAAAAATTTTGTTTCTCACAACCATTTCCTCTCCTTGTGCAATATCCTCATGCACCACCATTAGAATGAAATGCACTCGTTTGCATTTCTTCTCTTCATGCTCTACCCTTTTCATGCACTCTTGAGTGACTTCATCTTCTCCCTTCATCCATTTTTCAACTTTTGAGCTAACCTTCTCAACATTCTTCCACACACCTCTATATTGGTTCTCTATATCAACTCAACTTTCATTTCTCCTATACACTGCTAGGTGGCTTTGGTGCTCTACACCTTATTATATCAACATTGAAAAAATGTATTCCAATCCTCATGTAACTTCATTGTATTAACTCTCCCATCATATATAATTTACATGTCATGCTACCATGGAATTCCTAGAAGGAAACGACATGCATCCATCAATAGGATGTCATACAACACCTAATCGGTGAATCTCTTGATCTTGATCTCGACCTCACATTTCTTGCTCATAATTCCCTCCCTACATTCTACCATCTAAGTCACTTTTTAAGGCTTGGAAAACTATTGGAGCTCAAAATTGCACCTTTCCCAAATCAGGATGAATTGGGGCTTTGAGGAGACATGGGGTTGTCTCCAAGTTGTGGGACTTGCACTTTGAGATAAACCTCCATAAAAGGTCCTCATCTACCTATTTCTACTGCTAATACTACTTCTATGAAGGGAAAAGAAGCTACCTATCACTAATCTACAATTCAAAGGACCAGGATGAGAAGGAGATGCATGAAAGGGAAACCTAAGCTAAGGGAGGTGATAATATCAAAAAGAGGGGATGAACATACTCGGCTTGAGTGAAAATGAAGGAAAACACACAAAGATATGGCAAAAAGTGTGCTACAGTTCTTAAATGCATTCATACACCCATTTCTATGGAATAAAAAAAAAAACCACGAAGGAGATATAATATATGCACAAGAGATCAATAATGCAAAAGAAGGCAAGAATATGCAATAAATTCAAACCAGGGTAGAGAATAGCCATAAAATACATTTTTATTACTTCCAAGAGATGTAAAATTTATTATAATGATGAGAGAGGAAAGGATCTACATGAAAATGGCTCATATTTGAGGTCCGTAACTAAAAATGAAAAACCACTACTATGAATAATACTCTTGCAAACCAAGAGAGTCCAACCAATTTTTCAAAGAGAAATGCTCTATGATTTATAGAAGAAGAAGAAATAAGAGATAAACTCATATTAAAACTTTCAACCACCAATATTAAGCAATAAATGCCTGCAAATCATCCTATAAGGCTATCAGATCTGCCTCCCCATGTTTGTTTAACTTGTAGAAGAAGGAAGGAGACAAAATATGACAAACTCTAGGTGGTTGAATCGATTTGATGTTGTGAATTAATGGATGAAGATGTGTTTCCATGTTTTCCACCTACCAAATCCTTCAAAAATGATTTTTAATAGCCTAGAACATAGTCCATGTCAAAGAACTTTCAATCAAAGCCCGGGCGTGCGGAAACCAAGATCTACATCAAAAGTTATGGTGATCTAAAGATATACAAGTACAAGCTACACACACAAGACACATGGCATGGTTTGATTGATCTGAGGATTGACTTATTTTCCATTAGTTTTTCACTTCTTCCATGTGTCATGTATCTATTTTATGTGAGTATTTGGAATGCGGTGACATGTTTATGATAGGTTACATGTTACGTAATTTATCCGAAAAGTGAGACATAAAACTCAATGATGGCATAGAAGATTACACACTTGGTGCAAAGTGAAGGAAAGAATGCAAAGTTCTGCAAGCATGTACGCGAGGATGTATGAGAAGTGTGAATAAAAGGTGTATATTTGTAAATAAATGCAATTATGCGTGATCATCCGATCAAAGGAGTGCGCGACACCAAGAAGGAAGAAGCACACGAAAGGAACACAAGTGCTTGCAAGAAAGGAGAGCACAAAAGTATGATGCCAAAGTAAGAATAGAAAATGAGAAAGAGGGCATGGCACGAATGGCATGCTAAAGACTCAGCCAAAATGTAAGGCAAATTCAGAAAGTACATGCAAAGAGAGTGCACAAAGTTGTTGTAATGAAGACATGCACGTAAGGATTGCATGTAAAGGAGGGAAAATAGAAGGAGATAAAGAAATAAGGGAGAAGGGAAGGGTGCGCGTGAAGAACCACAACCAATAAAATGTGCCATAATATGAAAGCGTTAGTGCACACAACCTATAAAATTGATGTCGATTCAAAATGGGCTGTAAGTTGTCTAAATAACTAGGGTGGTTATTTTGGACAACGGTTTGTAAACTTTGGGTTCATCTTCCTACTAGATGAAATATATTAGTAGCCTTAAAAGAATTCATTAGGTATGGATTCTACCTGAAAACATGAGATTTTGATATATAACTTAAAGAACACCCTTGAATTCACTTGAAAACACCATATGTACTACAAGAACCGATGTAAACTATTGGAATGTGTTGACCAGATAAAACAACCTCTTTAAACTTTGAGCACGGGACTGACATTTGGAAGCAACAAAAGAGCACGTGCGAGATAAGCGTGTGAGAGGAAAGAACTATATATAAACAATATAATTTATGTGGGTGCACTTGGAGGAATTAAAACTATTCTAATATGTGCATGATGCGGGAATACTTATTGAAAATGCTTAATATAAACCCCATTAACTAGGATTAATAGTGCATCTCCATCAACACAAGATAACTCAAAAGAGTTATCCTCCTTACATGAAATGATGATGTATGGGCCACTCCAAAGTGCATCAAACTTTGAATAGCACCCTGGCTTATCCGTGACATCCCATTTTAAGACCATATCACCCACTTTGAAATTTTGAGCTCTAGCCTTTCTATCAAACCATTGCTTGGTTATTTTCTAATGCCATTCTAACTAAATCATGGCATATTTTCTTAATCCTTCAAGTTCAACCAGCTCTGCCATCCTGATTTTCCTTTGGTCTGCACCCTCAAATTCTAGCTGTTAGGATAGATCTAATGAAGGAAAATCAAGTGATAAAGGAAGCCTTTATTCTTTACCATAAACTAATTTATAAGGTGAAGTACTTATTTCCTTCTTCACCGTGATTCTGTCTACCTAGAGCACGTGCGACACCTTTATGTGGCAGTGCCTTTGGTTGATGTTCATTTTCTTCTTCATGATTTCGACCATGTTCTTGTTAGTTGACTCTACCAAACCATTTCCCTGAGGATAATAGTTGGAAGAAGTCTTTAAATAAATACCAAGGCTAAGATCCCAATAAAAATTCTTATACCAAGGAAGGATTTTGTATTATTAGAGATAATGGTCTAAAGAATGCCAAACATTACCACAACAACTTCGAGAAATTCAAGGATGACTGACTTTGTTGACTCCTTGAGCGTGAAAAATTCTTTCCATCTGGTGAAGTAATCTGTAGTTGTCAACAACCATTTATGAATAGTTATCTAAGGAGGGTTGATCATACCAATGAAGTCAGACCCCACTTGTGTGAAAGGATAGTTTGCTTGGATTGGGTGGAGGGAAGTAAAGCTAATTTCTTCTTTCCTGCAAAGAAAGCACACTCTTTGTATTTCATGACCGTGTGTCGTAAAAAGGCGAGCCAAAAATATCCTACCTTGATAATACTCATTTTTGTCTCTTTGGAATTGAAGTTTCTACCATAGAATCCATCGTGAAATTCTTCCAACACTTTTTCACCTGAACGTTGTCAATACACCGAGCAATGCACCATCAATAATCCTTTTGAAGATAATCCCATCAATGAGCACATATGGAATAGATTGTAGCCTCCTATGCTTTATCTTTTCCTTTTTCAACCCATGAGGGTATGCGTCAAAAGAAGCGAATGCCACCATGTCCTCTAACCAGGTGTGTGTCTTGGAATCATCAACCTATTAAAGTTCAATGCATGAGAGCTCTTCATTTAGGAATAGGGTAAGCACACCAAGTTGGGGCAAAAGAAGGTCTTAAGTGGACACATTTTTGAATAAAAAAATTCAACTTGTACAAGTTTTTCGAAATAGTTACACTCAAAATTGGAATATGTTGTAAAAATATGAATCATAGAATTTTGATTCTAGTTTCTAAGCTACTAAATTTTATTGAAAATGGATACATTTAAGTGGGTCAAACAACTAAAATACCAACAGATACTCCTGTTTTTGTTCAAAAACATAATAGAGTGACTTTCGTGCCCCCACCATTTTTTGAGAACCATTTAGTATTTTTGAAAACCCTTTGGTAGAAAGATAGCTAGGAGAATCTAGTTTGGGCTCCATTTTTTAAAGATTTTTTTAGAGAATATTTTTTTATTTATGATTTTTCTAGTACAGAAATTTTATGTTTTGAAAAATAACGGAGCTCCAAACGTTCCCCCTAACTACCTCAAAAATATCAAAAATTAGATTTTTTTTTGAATATGTATAGAATTATGCCTAGTTTGGGCTAGTATAATTTTTTAATTTTTGATCACCCAAAAAAAGATACACCATAAAAGATAAACATATTTGTACTTCACAAAATAGCTATAAAAAGGCACGGTTAGAAAATAAATAATATGGAAACCTAATATTAGTGAGAAAATTTTAAAAATTATATTTTTAGAAAGAAGAGACTCGATCTACGTCGTGGTATAATTTTTTAAAAATGGATCGATTTTTTTATTTTTATTTATCATAGAGGAAGTGGCATTTTTACATTTTCTTGTAAAAACACGTTGTTTGTTGTGTTTGTGCAGGTCCATGCCTCAAGCTTGGGGATCCAAACCGGATCCCAAGCCTTGAGGCATGGCTTGGGAAAAGAGAAAATGTAAAATGTGTACGTGTTATGTATAATATAAACATAATACGTACGCATTCTATGTAGTATAAACATTATGCATGATTTTGACATGCTTCTATTTACATAAATAAATGTTTAAGTATAATTTTTTCATTTATATTTATAATAAATGAAAAACTTATAATTTAAATTTATTTATGTAAATATAAGAAATTAGGGTCACTCTGCACCTTATGGAATTAGTCTCACAGCTCCATGAGTCATGGTTTAGGAGATAGTTTTTAAAGTATAATCGCGATCACATAGGTAATTTTTCAGGATTTCAGCATTGAGCCTAAATATTTTAGTGTTTAACTTATACAATCGAAACCCTAAACCTTGAGCCCTAAGCCCTAAAACTTTAACCATGATCCCTAGATCCTAAAACCTAAACCCTAAACCCTAAACCTTAAACATTCAACCCTTACCGTGAGCCCTAAACCTCTAGCCTTAAGCCCTAAACCCTAATCCATAAGCCCCAAACCCTAAACCCTAAACCCTAAACCCTAAACCCTAAACCATGAACCATGAGCCCTAAATGCTAAACCCTAAACCCTGAACCATAAAAACTAAATCCTAAACCCTAAACCCGATCCCTAAACCCTAAACCTTAAACACTTAATCCTAAACCCTAAACCCTAAGCCTTGAACCCTACACCCTTATCCCTGAGCCATAAAATCCAAACCCTAAACCCTAGACCATATACCCTAAGACCTAAGCCATAAAACCTAAACCCTAAACCTTAATCCCTAAACATTAAATCCTAAACCATAAACCCTAAACCTTAATCCGTAAACATTAAATCCTAAACCCCGAACCATAAACCATAAACCCTAAAACCTGAACCATAAACCATAAAACCTTATCCCTAAACACTAAATCCTTAACTCAAAAACCTAAACCCTAAAACCTAAACCCTAAATCCTTAACATCTATCCATAAACTCTAACCATAAACCATAAACCTAAAACCTAAATCCTAAACCATAATCCTAAAACTTGAACCGTGAACCCTAAACCCTAAACCTTAAACCCTGAACCATGAGCCCTAAACCATAAACCCTAAATCCCAAACCATATTTCATTAATATTTCCTAGTCTCATGCCTAGAACCATCATTTAGCCCGCTTATAGAACTACCTTGTTTATGAAAGGTGGGATAAGTAACGAAATGGATATGACATCTACCTTGTGCCTTGTAATGCATATATTACACATCTCTTCCAAACTTGTTTCTCCCCACATATACTTGTGCTCTTGAATGTAAATTTATTCACACTCTAAAACAAATTTCACATTTCTCATATTTCCATGTATGGTATTATGCAAGCTAGGATGGCCCATTGGAAGCTGGAAAAAATAACCATCACAACAAAAAAATTAATCTTAAAGGAAACAAAATAAACATAGAGAATATATCAATGCAGAGGTGTAGGATCATAATTGAATTTCCTATAGTATCCTCTCCTCCAAAGAAAGATAAATTTTAAGTGTTCTACTGAAATGGATAGTAAATTTGACAGAACTTCCTAAAGTGTTCAAAATAAAGCATAAACAAGGGAATGGCTAAGAAAACTAAGGGGCTATCAATCGCCTAATAAATATTTCTTGTTTAGTTCTAAATGGGAGTTACTTGGCCTACAACTTAGTGACCTTCCATTCATTGATAATTCCTTATATGATAAACCCATGGATGTTTTCAAAATATCAACAGATGAAAAACATCAAATTTTGATGACTCTCTTTGAATGTTCTGCCTACAAATTCGATGAACCTTGAACTTTGTGACCTAAACCCTTAACCCTCAACCATGAGACCTAAACCCTAAACTATAAACCCTAAACCCTAAAACCAAAATAATAAATCCTAAACCCTAAACACTAAATATTAAACCCTAAACCCATAACCCTAAACCCTTGACCCTAGACCCTAAACCCGAGCCCTAAGCCCTAAGCCCTAAATACTAAATCCAGAGCCCCAGGGCTCTAACCCCCAAACCTTAAACCAGTAACTCTGAACCCCAAACCTTAAGCTATAAACCATGAACCATGAACCCTAAACCTAATCCATAAACCATAAACCCTAAACCTTAAGCCTTGAACCCTACACCCTAATCCTTGAGCCCTAAACCCTTAACCTTAAACCTTGAGCCCTAAACCCTAAATCTAGAGCCCTGATATCTAACCCCTAAACCTTAAACCTGTAACTAACCCCTAAACCTTAAACCCATAACTCGAACCCCAAACCCTGAGTCGTAAACCTTAAACCATGCACCCTAACCCCTAAACCCTAAACCTTGAGCCCTAAGCCCTAAACCGTAAACCCTAAACCTTAAGGCCTAAATGTTAAATCCTAAAGGTCCCTAAACCCTAAACCCTAAACCCTAAAAACTAAATCATAAACCCTAAACCCGACCCCTAAACCCTAAAATCTAAACCCCAAGCACTAAATCCTAAACCCTAAACCCTAAGCCCTAAACCCTAAACCCTAAGCCCTAAACACTAAACCCTAAACCCTAAACTCTATGACCTAAACCCTTAACCCTAAAACCTAAACCCTAAACCTCGAGCCTTAAACCCTAAAACCTGAACCCTTTACCCTAAACCCTGAACCCTAACCTTTAAACCTTAAACCCTAACTCCTAAACCCTAAACCGTAAACCCTAAACTTTAAACCCTAAACCTTAAACCCTGAGCCCTAAACCCTATATCATAAACCCTAATCCCTAAGCCCTAAACCATAAGCCCTAAATACTAAACCCTAAAACCTAAACCCTAAAACCTAAACCCTGACCCCTAAACCCTAAACCTTGAGCCCTAAACCCTAATCCCTGAACCATAGGCCTTAAGCCATAAACCCTAAGCCAAAACCCTAAACCTTGAACCCTTAAACATAAACCCTAAAGGCTAAACCATAAAAACTAAACCCTGAACCCTCAAATCTCAACCCTAAACCCTAAACCCTCAACCCTGATCCCTAAACCCTAAACCCTGAACCCTTTTCCCTAAACCCTGAACCCTGACCTTTAAACCTTAAACCCTAACTCCTAAACCCTAAACCGTAAACCCTAAATCCTCAACCATAAACCTTAAAACCTAAACCGTAAAACTTAAATCCTCAATCGTAAACCCTAAAAACTAAACCCTGAACCACTCGAACCCTCAACTCTCGGCCCTAAACCCTCAACCCTGATCCCTAAACCCTAAACCTTGAACCTTGAGCCATAAACCCTAAACCCTCAACCTTGACCCCTAAACCCTAAACCTTGAGCCCTAAACCCTAAACCCTAAAATATGAACTATGAGCCTTAAACACTAAACCTTAAATCCTAAACTTTAAACCTTGAGTCCTAAACCCTAAACGCCGAGCCCTAAACCCTAAACCCTATATCATAAACCCTAAACCCTAAATCATAAAACCTCACCCAAAGGAAAGTCCTAAAATATCATTCAATGTGTTTCAAAGTGTGTAGGAATAGTGTTTAAGGTGATTGATTGACTCATTTAGTTTTTGTGAGAGATTACTTCCTTTGAAGGCCTAAAAGGTATTTTTGGCCATTTTGTAGTTAATTTAACACCCTTGAACAAGATAAAATGAGCTAGTCATGTCACCGAGTTATCAAGTACCATTATTTGTGAAGTATTAAGGCATCATTTTTCTCCATAAGAGACATATGAGAAAAAGCATGTATGAGAATCATGAATTTGATTCCATGAAAGGATGCTTTTAGAGCTAGGAAAGGTGAGGGGATGATCTTTATATGGAGCGCCATGTTTCTAAGAATGAGCAATCATCCGAGTTCACTTGATGTAATTCACTGGTACTATTCATAATTTTAACTCATTCAACACCTAGTAGTGTTATCACACTTAAGGAGGATGCACATTACAATCACCTCATTTTGGCCATAGGACAAGAATCCCATTCAGGGAACAATCCTCTATCTACAAAGTGAGGATCTCTTTTTAGTAAGAAGTAGACAAACATCATAGAGTTAATTCATGGTCACTAAAGTGAATTATGGACCAAATTTAAAAATTAGTACCAATTCAAGTAGTGGTAGGGCCAAAATCCATTTTAGAAGGTCAAAAACCTTTAAAAATGACTATATGCTTTCCCAAAACAAAGACCGACTACAATATATATGCCTTGAAAGTTTTAGGTCGTTTGCTGAAATCTTGAAAATGAGTAAGTATTGACCAGATTAGATTTTGAAAAACTATCTTCTAGATTATAACTGTTGGAGCTACGAGACCACTTCCATAAGGTGCAGAGTGACCCTAATTTCTTATATTTACTAAAATAAATTTAAAGTATAAGAAATAATAAAAGTATAAGAAATAATAAAAGAAATCTTATACTTACACATATGCATGGTCCATACTTCACAAAATGCATACGTGTTACAAAATACGTACGCGTTTTGGCTTGTTTGAAATGCATACGCGTTATGGTTCAGTGATTCTCGAGCCAAACAAATTAAAATACGAGCATGTTTTAGCAAAACACATACGCGTTTTTATTTTTTTCAGATTCTTGTCCACTTTTTGGTCCCCCAACTTCATGCACTTATCTAATAACGAAGTCTCTTTTTTTGTTATGTGTGTCCTCGAAAACTTCTTACAGAGCATGTTACCTCTAATAATCCTGGTGGCTTTGATATTCACATCATACTCCATGATTTTGGTCACCCATCTAGCTCTTTTTTCATCGATCTCTACTCCCATGATGAATTCCCTCACACCTTAGTGTGAAACTAATACCTTGACATGATTAGTGGGAGCATAGTTTTGACTTTATTCAAAGCATGAATGATGGCAAAGAATTTTTTTCTCTGTGTGACTATATTTCAACTCATAATCCTTTAGTGTCTGACTGAATAAATTCAATGAATGCTCCAATCTTTGTTAATTTTTTTGTGTTATGACAACAACAACACTCACATCAACTCCATAAGAATAAAGGATGAAATCCTTGGAGTAATCCATATTGATGAGTGTTGGTGTGCAAGAAATTTCTTTCTTGATCTTGTTAAATATTTATTTTCCTTCTACCATCCATTTGAAGATTGTTTCCCTTTTGAGCATAAGGGTGATAGGCCTAACCAATCCTACAAAGTTAGGAATGAATTTCCTAACAAAGTTGATTTTCATAGGAATGATTGCAAGGCCTTCTTATGCACTAACAGAGAAAGAGAAAGGATGACAGATACATACTCAAGATCAATGGAAATTCCATCCTTTGAAATAACATGGCCCAAATGCTTGTATCACTTCTTAGGGTTGAGAGACACCCCAAATTCTTTGCATCTCTCAAAGACTTTCTCTAGATGTGCCATGTGATTTGTGCTCTACTTTGAGAAGACAGTAATGTCATCCAAGTAAACTAGGATGAAATTATTCATATATCCTTTGAAGGCAATGTACATGACTCTCTAAAAGGTTGCACCTACATTTACAAAACAAAATGCATCTTTTGATATACATATTTTCCCCATTTGGTTGTAAACACTATTTTGAACTGATCCTCTTCCTTTTCCATGATCTAATTAAACTAGAATACCCATCTAGCATGGAGAATATTTGCACACCATCCAGTCTTAAAAATTTGTTCCATATAAGGAAAAGGATAGTGATCCTCTAAGGATGCCTTATTCAAATCTTTGAAATCAACATAGAGTCTGATTTCACCATTCTTCTTATGCACTGGAACAAGGTTTTCCACCTAAGTAGAGTACTTGATGGGAAATATTATCTTTTCCTCAATGAGTTTGGATAACTCTTTCCTCGTGAGGGGTTCTATCTTAGGATTAAGCGGCCTTTAATTTTTCTCGATGGGTTTGATACTAGGATCAAGGTAAATGGAGTGTTGAGAAAACACACGGATCAAATCCTTTGAGGTCTTCATACTCACATGAAAAGATATCACTGAATTTATGACATGGAGAGATGAAGGCCCAATTTTCATCTTGGGCACACTCTTTACCAAGAAACAACGTTTTTACATGTGTAATAAAGTACGAGGAGGTATTCTTCTTACGTTGTGCACATATACTTTTCTTCACCCTTGAACTCATCATTTAGGCTGAAAATTGTCTCTAAGGTGACCATCCCATTAGGGAATTTTTTTTTTTTCAGCTTAATCACTTGGTCACCATAGTTTCCATGCAAGTTAGGTTGCATGTTTGAAGAGAACTCAACTTCATTTTGAATGAACTAGAAAATCTACACGTCACTCTCAAACACTTGTCAGTTGGTCTCATTATCTAGAATAGATGTCTTGACCACCATCTTGATGTGTTGCACACATCCTTGGACAAAACGCTTATCAAGTGAGAATTGTGAATCAAGGGTTGCCATTGAATTTATTTCTTTGTTTAATGTTTTTGGCACCACTGAAAATTAGAGCTTCAAATCTCTCGAGGAGATCTGAAACTCTATGTTTATAAGATTTAAGAAGATTATTCTATATTGTGCACTTTTTGTGACCTGGTGGATTACTAATTCAAAGTGTATCCAAAGATCTACAATGTCTTGATCTGCCTCTTCTTGGAAATGATAAGACCATGCACCATGCTTCATATTCTCGCTACATTGTTGGAGCATACAAACTATAGCCTGTGCGTGAAGAAGAATTTCTCACTCTTGGGAGAGATGAGAATAACACCGTGCCTATGCCATTTCTACTTCTAGAGCCATCAAAATACATTTTCCATGGTCTAGAATTTTCTTCATTCTTCTTGAGTATGCAAGGTAGCTCGACTTCTCCTTCAATGATACAATATGTACTAAGGTTAGTTTCAATAGTTGTATCATAGGGATCAAATTCATAATTATTATTTTCCCATTCATCTAATAATAGATCAGGTATAGAATGATGAATGGGTTTTTATTTGGAAAATGAGTCTTGCTCTTGGCCTTCTTGGATGAGGAAATTCTATTGAAAAGGGGATGGGTCATATGAATCAACATGATAAGAAAATATAGGCTCGACTTGTATGAAAAATCGTCTACCATACCTTGTTCTTAGTAGCATATGAAACAAATCAGAAGACAAGTAACCACCCACCTTAGTAGTAAAATATCTTGATAGGAAAATGGAAAACAAAGGAGGTAGGTGAATCATTGATACATCTTGATTTATTGTTAGGATTGGACATGCATGAAGGGTTAACTCAAGGTCCTTGATGACTCCTAAAGTGGTGACAATTGAGCCATCAATTTGCAAGACTCCTTTAGACATGGGGTTGAATTTAAGACCTAGGACATAAACAATTTTTTTGGCATAACAGAAGTATTGGCCCTGAATCAATCATGTAGTTGTGAACAAGTTGTTTTCCTATTATCAAGGACATGTAGAAGGGTGGGGTTTTGGAAACGTTTCTTACTTGCTTCTCCTTTTCTTAACATAAGTTGACAAAGCAACTTCAGGTCTTTGGATAACTAGATCGAACGTGGGAGTTGTGTCATAGCTTTATGTAACATGTCACACTGAGATGGAATGGCTGGGGCATCCCACATTGTTACATTAACATTTATCTTCTTCATCGATCCAAAATGTTGAATGGAAGGCTTATGGACTTGTGCATTTGAGGTACCAATGACACATTTTATTTCTTGTTCAATTTCGGAGGAAAGGGTCTTATCTTGCGTAGAGGATTGACCTACCAAAGCATGGGTGTGCACCAATTTTGTTGAAATTTTGCGTAGAACCTAACGCACGAGACTTATGTGCCGGAATTGTTCGATGCATTAGCATCCTTTGATGCTTGAGGGGCCTAGTTGGCGGGAGAAGAAGGTTGTGTGCTAGCTTTCAACAGTCTCTTTTTATACCTTGTGGTGTAAGAAACATGTGTACGTGGCTCACTTGAGCTGTCCATAGCTTGGTTGATCGCACACAAGTCTTCAACCCAAATAACACGAGGTTGGTTTCAAGAATAACTTTTGGGAATTATTTATTTTACGGTTTGTGTGTGCTAGTGGAAGGCTCACAATTTTCAATAATATTCATCAAGTGGTCTTGGGAACACAAGGAATTTACACAATTGTCTTGAGTTGGCGGGAGCAAAAGGTTGTGTGCTAGCTTTCAATAGTCTCTTTTTATACCTTGTGGTGTAAGAAACATGTGTATGTGGCTCACTTGAGCTGTCCATAGCTTGGTTGATGCACACAAGTCTTCAACCCCAAATAACACGAGGTTGGTTTCAAGAATAACTTTTGGGAATTCTTTATTTTATAGTGTGTGTGTGCTAGTGGAAGGCTGCAATTTTCAATAATATTCATCAAGTGGTCTTGGGAACACAAGGAATTTACACGGTTGTCTTGCTTGTTGTGTGGAAAATTACAAGGAAATCACCATTCTATCTCTTGGACCATGTTATTATGTCTGGAACTAGTGCATTGCTTGTCTTTGAAGCATTTGGAAGGGGTTACGCAAAAGCAACTTTACAAGAGGGATATGTGCATTAACATGTCATATATCATTTTTTTGGTTCTACCCATATTTATGATTTCGATATTGATTTCTAAAGGGTTGATTACTTTGATTAAATCCCTTATTAGAATTATTCTTGAAGGCTTGTGCTTACTGCTTTTCTAAGGATATAACTTTATTAGAAAAATTTAAAATCAATGCCTTCATTTCTTCATCCTCTTTTTGTTTCATAGGAGAATAGGATGTGGAGGCAAAGTGGGTTGGGAAGTTTTCTCAAGAATGGGAGAAATGGAAGGCTATTATGCTAGAGGGATTGGGAAAAAGGCGTAGGTGGTCTATGGGCTAATTTTCTAGGTTGAATTAAGCAATTTTATGCCCTAATGACTAAAGGATAGGCATCGGGGAGCTACACGCCACCCATAAACTATATCATCACTATAATATCAAAATTCGGGGCTCTTAAGAAATAAAGAAAAGAATATTGGGGTTAGTCTTAAGAGTGTTGGAATTATGTCCCATGTTCTTTGAAATCTAAAATTGAAGTCAACCATGAGCTCATTAATATCTCTCTTGATCAATGTGAGTTGATCTAACAAGAAGATGTTGTTAGCTTTCTCCTCGAACCGATTACAAAGCACAATATCTAGTCTATCCCAATTAGTGATATAAATAGGTCTTAAGATTTTATACCATTGAAGCACTTTGCCTTTAAGTGAAGAGGTAAGTATCCTTATAGCTACATCATCTTGTGGCAATAGATCAACAGAGTACACATTTGTAATGTTTTGAATGTTCTTAGAAATGGTAACTTGATTCTCACCCGGTGAAAAATGGTATACTCTTGAGTGTAACCACCGGTATATCATGTTGCTTGTAAGCAAGAGCCAAAGGATTTGTTACCATTGAAGCTGACAAAGGGAATATTTATCTCTTTGCACCATGCTTAGAAAGGTTACGAATAGCACCTGGTAGAGTGTCTTTGAAGGTATACCGAGAGGAGGGGTAGATTGTGCCCTATGCACGAGAAAATGAAGATGTATGTGGGGTGGTTCTTTACTTCTTCTTACGTGAGACAACTACATATATTCAAAATATTCTTCAACTTTTGCGCTCTATCTAGTGTGTATTATTCTCATGAATAGGGCACGTTAAGTGTTGAAATAAATAGATCCGAGTGTTGGGAGTCTCCATATGTGTTGAAAAAATCCTCCAAAGGCTAGAAATCACTAAGTCACACACCAAACTTAGTAAAAATGAAATATAAGCCTTCAATACCGATCCAATTGGGCTTGTCAAAAATTGTTGGAGCTCAAAATTTCACCCATCCCAGATCAGGATGAATTGGGGCTTTGAGACAACATGGGACTATCTCCAAGTTGTGGGACTTGCACTTTGAGACAAAAATGCAGAAAAGGTCATCTTCCTCTACCTCTTTTTACTACTAATACTACTCTTACGAAGGGAAAATCAGCTACCTATCGCTACTCTACAATTCAAAAGGACCAAGGTGAGAAGGATTGCATAAAAGGAAAACCTAATCTAAGGGAGGTGATAACACCAGAAAGAGGGGGATGAACACACTCAACTTGAGTGAAAATGAAGGAAAATGCACACAAAGGGGGTAGAAAACCATGCCATAGATTTGAAACACATTCATATGCCCATTTTCCTAGAGCAAAACAAAAAAATCCTTGAAGGAGATATAAGATATGCACATCAGATCAACAATGCAAAAGAAGGCAAGAAGATGCAATGAATCAAAACCATGGCAGAGAATAACCACAAAATACAATTTTTATTGCTTCCAAGATATGCACAATCAATTACAATGATGAGAGAGGCAAGGATCTACATGAAAATGGCTCATATTTGAGGCCTACAACTCAAAAATTAAAAGAACTACTCTGAATAATACTCTTGCAAAATAAGAGAGTCTAACCACATTTTCAATGAGCAATGCTTTATAATTTATAGAAGAAGGAGAGACAAAGAAGAAATAAGAGGGAAACTCATATTCAAAACTTTAACCACAAATAGTAAGCAATAAATGCCTGTAAATCCAATTGCAATGCTACGAGATACACCTCATTTGTGTCTTTTTAGCTTGTAGAAGAAGGAAGACCAAATCTAGGTGGTTGAGTCGATTGGATGTTGTGTAATAATGGCTGAAGACGCGTTTTCATATTTTCCACCTGCGAAATACCACCAAAAACATATTTTGAATATCCTAGATTATATCCCACATCAGCATCTTCAATCAATCCCAAGATTGTGGGAAAGCGAGATTAGCAAAGCAAAAGTTATGGTGATCGAAGATCTGCAGTACAAGTTATACACACAAGACACGTGGCATGCTCGATTGATCCGAGGATTGGTTGATTGTTTGTTGGTCTTGTCACTTATGTCACATGTCTTACATCCATTTTATGTTAGGATTCGACACACAACTGGCATGTTTCGCTAGGGTGTGTGTCATGCTCTTTATCGAAAAGTGACACTTTGGTACTCAATGAATGACACATAATATTATATACTTGGTGAAAGTGCGGAAGAAAAAAGGTGCAATGGGAAAGAAAGTAGAGGTTTGCAAGTGCACATGTGAGGTGTGTGAGAAGTGTGAAGAAAAAGGTGCATATCTCGTAAAGGAATTTACACATGCAAGTGGGTAGTCATTTGATCAAAGGAGTGCATGACGACAAGAAGGAAGAGGTGCATGGAAGGAACACAAGCGCGTAAGAAAGATGAGCACAAAATTATGATGCATAAGGAATAATGAAAAGGATAAAGAGGGCATAACACAGAAGGCATGCCAAATACTTATCCAAAATGTAAGGCCAAGTTAGCTCGTGTGCGTGAAGAGAGTGCACAAAGTTGTTTTAATGAAGACATGTGCACAAGGATTGTGCACAAAGGAGGTAAAATAGAAGGAGATAGAGGAATGAAGGAGAAGGGAATGGCACACAAGGGTGTGCGTGAAGAACCGTAGCCAAGAAAATGTGCCAAAGTATGTAACTAGTAGCGCCCACAACCTATAAACTTGATGTCGATTCATAAGGAAAGCGTAAGTTGTCTAAATAACTAGGGTGGTTATTTTGGACAATAGAAACCTTTGTCGAACTAACCACAACATTTGTACCATATCCTATGTGACAAGGTTTTCAAAGGTGCTCATATTTTTGACAACTGCTAAGAACAAATTACCCTTGGTCTTGATCCTTGTCTGAAATATCTATCATATATTATCATGTGACTTCACTTTTTTTGTCTTTAGAACTTATCCCTCTCCTAGACACTCTTTTTCTTTATGTGATTGACATTTCTCCTATGGTGCATTTTTCGTACACCTAATTATACTATGTTTTCCTTATCCTCACCACGTTATGGGACATTCTAATGCTCGATGCCCTCTATATTAACATACATAACATCATCAATAAAATGTTGTGTGCTGGTCTCTTCTCACCAAGATATTTTTGCTTTGTCCTTCTCTCTCTTGTGTATTGCTAGTGTAATCCCCACACAACCTTTCTTGTTGTGATGTCAACTCTCCACCATGTCTTCTCTCCTCCCACACATCTCATGTGTATTTTATGCCCACCTTAGGTTCTCTCACCTCCTAAATCCTCACTAATTACTTCATTTCTACCAGTATAGTACCTTCTCACATCATCCCCTTCTCTTTGTCTCAACAAGTCTCAATATTTTTCTCTAGTCTAGTCCTTACACCCTTTAGTTCTTCCACAATATTATTCAACAAGCTTATCACTATCATATTTACTTCACCTTTCCGGAGTGATATCTCATTTTTATTCTCTAACCATTACACTTCAAATATGCTTGTGTTCTTTACCCACATTTTCTCACAAAGTGGCGAAACATACACTTCTACGCTATCTACCTCATGTTTTACATTCTACCAACTCCACTTGTAAGAAGGTATCCCACTCGATACCAGTTCAAGGAAGATGAGTACTCCCCTTTCCTTCCTAAAAATTCATGCAACGGGATGCATTAAGTTACAAATGTATATTTATACAAGGGCCTTATGACATATATAAATGTCGATCTTTATGGAGCTTACAAAACCCCTCATGGTATTATTATTGACTCTTGTGTTCTCGTAAGGGCCTACCCAAGATTGATTACCTCTACACTTGGATCAATGTCTCATAAGACTACACCCCTCAACAAAATCCCTCTAGCATAAACCCTTTAAAATGGTGGAGTAAAGCCCTTATATAGATAAACATTCAAATTATTTCTTGGTTCTCTCTCCTCCTCACTATATCCTCAAAATTTTCAAACTCATATCCAAATTTAAATTCAAACTCATTAATGAATTTATCCACCTTATTGCCATCCACCCACTCCTTTTGTGTCATGTTTATTCGGTGGCTAGATTCTTGGTTAATATTTGACTGCATTTTCACTATCAACCCACATGATTAGACATGTCGACATCTATTAATCTTCCTACCATCTCTATCATGCCTCTTCTCCTCGGGTTGTTCCCTCTATATATTCTTTGCACCCTTACTTCTATTTGGGTTTCCTCAAATCTTTATGTTCTCTATATTTCATCAAGGTAATGCACCGATATCATGTACGCTCCTCCTCAAGACTCCTGGCGAACCTTGTGCACCAATGCTATTGTCTTGCACCTCAATTCTCCTGTGCATATTTTACACACCTTTATCTTCTACTTCCTCCACATGATCCTCTTCGAGAAAACCTTATGTTCCGAATTCTAACGTGCTACTTCCTCTCTATGTACCAACTCTTTTTTTCTCCTAACACTCTTCTACATACCTATCCACTTTTCTATGTGTGTTGCACCTTCTAATTCTCACACCAAACCATTGCACCCATCCTCTTTACTCATTTTTTCCATTTTTGCACACCTTATTTCATATTCTATTTACTTCACACACCTTTCAAGTCTCATGTGCACCCATAATTAGGTGAAAATTATTAGTATTCACTTAAACATGGGATGCTCCTACATCAAAATTAAAACTTTTGGCAATCACCGAAGTGAGAAAAAGAACTTTCCATGTATTTCTTACAAAAGGGTTGGATTGATAGATACATTGACAAAATAGGATCTTCAAGATTCATCTACTTTAAAGAATGGATAATCCATTTGACACATAGAGTAGTTCCTTGAAATTTGACATGAAAGAAGTTGGGTTCCCATTTCCTTAGGAATTCCTAAAATATTCCATCCAATAGTTTGAAACCTATTAAATCCTTCAAAATTGGTCTATAAAAAGTCTCTAAGGAGATATTATGGCATGGAATATTTTTATACACATCATTGGATAGTTCCACAAATTAGATCATTAGATGTGGGTTCTTTGTAAAGACCGAATGATGTAAATGGGGAGGGGAAAAAATTAATTATAACCTTATTATTTTAGTTGGGTCTTACACTAATTGTCAATGTGCACATGTGCACGCATGTGAGTGGCATGCACACACACGCATGCACACACACACACACACACACACACACACACACACACACACACACGTGCATCACGCACGTACTCACACACACAAAAACACATAGAGAGAGAGAGAGATACACACATGCGTGCACGTGCACGAACACACACACACACATATACGCGTGCACACACACACACACACACATGCATGCACATGCGTGTGAACACGCATGTACACATATACATGCACAATCACACTCACACTCACATGCACAAGCACATGCACACGCACACACACATACACACAGATGCACACACATACACGCGCGTACACACACAAATACACATGTGCACGTGTGCACATATGCATAGACATGCACATGCAAACATATGCACACATACATGCACACATAGCCACATGCACAGACACACACATATACACACACACATGCACACACACACATTCACACACGCACACACACGTGCATGTAAACACATGCTCACACACACACACATGCGTACACATAAACACACACACACATACATGCACACACACACACATACATGCACGCACGCACGCGCAAGGTGCGCGCACACACACACACACACACCTGCACACACGCACACACACACACACACACACACACCACTATTCATACACTCACGTGTGCACACACACACACACGTTCATGTGTACACACACACAAACACATGAGCACACACTCACGTACATGTGCATGTGTGTACACACATGCACGTGCACACATACACACTCACATAGTGTGCATGGGTACACACACACGCATGCACACACACACACACCCACACACCTTTAATTTGATACTCGAACATGCTCTTTGTTGAATTTGACACATAGAATATATTTAATTATACACACTCTCACACTTAATTTCCTTTACATGATTATTGATAAAAATATATGATCTAATCCCTAACATATACCCTCATGGAATGATAAATTTTCTAGTCCAAATTGGAGTTGAATCTCACTTTCACTATCAAAACTTGGTTTCTAAAGTGCCTCTTATATAATTATTCTTCCTTTATTATAAATCAAACTCACATCTAATAATTGAAATTTTAGTGACTTTCCTAGCATATTAGAATGTCTCTTTGAAAACCTAGTGTCTCAACAACAAAAAAATCATGATTATAGGAGATAGTTCCCTTTTATAATTAAAATATGTGGAGAGAATATTTTTAGCACATTAAGTGGCCTTCAAAATATTTTGGTCTAAAAATACATAGCTTAGAATTGTATCTCAAAACTCTAAAATATCTTCCAACTTTTGGAGGCTTAAAATTTTGCATACAAACTCAAAATAAATTTCCATTTATTTAAGGTGTATATTTTTAGGTACACACACACAATAGCATTATTACTTTGATATTTTATTCGGTGTGTGTTTTCCTCTTCTTAGAGACCTATCCATTTTTAGCACTTCAAGTGAAGTAGTTTATTCCCATATTCTATTTATTTTTCGTAAATTAAACCAATTCAATTGGAAACATGTAGACGCATGGAATTAATGATAGAATTTATTATATAATTTATGCACTTGAAGTTTTCAGTTTTAATATTTCCCACATATAAAATTTTCCATGTCAAAATAAAAAAGACCTAACTAATTCATGAAATAAACAAAATCCTAATATTTTTTTCTCAATGAAAGATTTATTTGAAATGTTTGGTTGATTTAGTCACATAATAAAATTCCTTCTCACAATATGTTATTTTGTATATTTAACATTATGGAAGCTTACATATATAGAGGAAGAGAGTTTCTTATAAAGTAGGAGACTAATCTATTATTTATGTAAGTTAATACAACAACCAAATAACTCATGAATACCAAAAATTAATATATGTAAGTCGTTTAAAAACCATAAATAACTCCTAAAAATATATCCCGCATAATATATTATCGGGATTATTATCTAATAGTAATGTGAGTACTAAACCATATATTTCATAACATCCCTTGTTATCCATTTTTCCCCCTTGGAAAATGGACAACTTGAAAATTGTACTTGGGTAGGTGATGGAGCTTTGATGGAGAATTTGTAAAATTTAGATAATTTCTATGTTTTGGGAACTTGCAGTTTTGGGGGCACTTGGAACCATTTGGATGCATTCCCCTTATTTAGGCTTCAAAGGTTCAATACTCAACCAAATTTGAGGTAAAAGGGTTAAAATGGTGAAAATGGATTTTGGGGCATTCTTCTAACCTTCTCCTAACTCCCCGGATTCATGAAATTACAACGAGTTAAAGAGAAAAATGGAAAAAAATGCAAAAATGGGCTTTTAATATTGTAATGTGGAAAAATAGGGTCTGAGAGGAACTCGAGGAACAAGTGTCTTTGGGGCTCCAATTCCCCAATTTACCGATTTGGCCGCATAAAGAAGGATGAGAAAAGAAATTAGTTCAATTCGGGTTAGATGGTATAAGTTCTCTAAGCCTAAGTGTTCTCCATGAGGGTCTTCGAGGGCCAAAATATAAAGGATCCAATTTATTGAGATAAGTCGAAGTTGGGGGCCCAGGTGGTACAAGTAACGTGGGGAAGTAAGTTCCCCACATGACCAAATTCGCCATAGTGTAAAGGAGGGGTCAGGAGATAGTTATATATGGGAAGGTTGGATTTTGAAGGCTCAAACGAGACATGGACATGGGGATGCGAGTTCCATATGGAGGCACAATTTCCACAATGCAAAGGAAAGGGTCAGAAGTATGTGTTGCGGAGAGAGAGTGCAAGAAATGTGAGCCTATGAGGAACAAAAGGTCCGTGTACCTCCACCACCCCCTAGAGCTAGATTTACACGATCCAAAGGGTAAAAGGGTAAAATATTAAAATGTAAAGGGGGGAGTTTAATTTATTGAGACTATAATAGACCCCTTGGAACAACTAACCACTCCATTTTCAAATGGTCATAACTTTTTACTTAGGGCTCCATTTCCCACAAACTTGGACTTTTCAAAAATGTCTCTCAAAGCACTATATCGTGGAATTAAAAAAATTAGAGTTAGGTGGAAGTAGGTGAATAAAAAGGGGAAACAATAGTCTAGGACTAAAATCACAGTTCCAATTTTCCAAACACATAGAATTTAATGCAAGTATGCACATTTTTATTCTTCCATGAGGAAAAGGACATTGAGGAATGGATTTGACAGGTTACACATGCTCTTTTCAAGTGAATTAATGCATGTTGTTGGTGGGTAAAGGGGGAATTTCATGATTCTCATCTCTCTCTTTCTCATCTTCTTATATATATTGTAAAATTCTCATTTTGAGAAGTAATGAGATATTTTGGGATGTGGGTAAACTCTATATAATTATTTTCTCAACTTCAATGAGTTGTAAGCCTTCACATGGGCCTGACAAGTTTTCTTGTGCCTATACTTTGTACATGTAATGGACTGTGCATATTGTAATAACAATAAAATTTCTATTTTTGTTGTTCTTTCAACCTTGACATTCATTTTATTGTATCTCCTTGCCTCTCCATTCTTGTTGTTTTATTTTGTGCATGTATTTCTCATTTTCAAGTTTTTCAAGTTTGTGTTGTTATGTTTCATGGAGAAAAGATGGTGAATGGAGCCTTGGGTCTATGTCATAGTTTTTGGCCTCTCCCTACTACATTTTCCTTCTCCTTCTCCCTCAAAAGGATATTTCCACACCATTTTCTTGGTGTCATCAACTATTTTATTGTAGGATTTACCTTTCATGTATATATCTAACCCTATCTCTTTCCTTGGTCCCTTGGAATTGGTAGTTTAGGATTATTTAGTTGGATTTCCTTCCTTAGGAGTAGTTTAACATTAGATTTAGGTAGAGGAAGCAAACTTTTCTGGAGTTTCATCTCAAGTAGAAAGTCCCACAACTTGATAGATGGTCCAATGTTACCCAAAGGCATCAGTTTCTCATTCACACAGTCATGACAAATCATATGGTGCTTTGTTTTGTGATAACAGTTATGGCACACTTGATGGGACAACTTGGAGGTCATATATTTATCCACATTTGTGCCTCCACCGATACTTGATTATGGAACGCCCAGTGGGAAAAGATTGAAGTCATTTTTCCTAGGTGATCCATTATAACATCTGGATTAATCTTCATTTCATCAATTTTATTGTGATCTTGGTGAAATTTCATCCTTTGGAGACATATTCAAGCACATATGGTGACTCCACTAATTCAAACAACCCAATTTATAAGTTTTAGACCTTCCCTTTTCTTCCATTATCCATGTTCCTTCCATATATTTCCATTTCATTTCATTCATGAATGAATGTTGCAATCATGATTTCATTTCCATCATGGAAATTTCATTTGCATCAACAATTTCACCCAAATCCATCTCCAAGCTATAAAAATCCACCTCCAAATCAGCCTTATGATCAAGGTCAGAATAAACATGCATACCCCTATGAGCCAAATGCAAATCAGTTTGGTCATCCAATAAAATATGGATTTGTTCAAGGGTAGAAGTATGCATATTTTGGAGGCCATCCTACACCTAGTGATGTTGATTTTCAGAGAAAGATTCAAGAAATAGAGTTGAACATGGTGTAGATGAGGATTGAGAAGACTATGAAGGCAACCAAGATTAGTTTTAGGATTCCTTCTTTGTGGGCTAGCCCTATAGCAAGTAAGTTCAATCCTCAACAAAAATTTAGTTTATAATTGAGATAATGTATCAAGTTGAAAAGTGGGTTCAAAAGATTGAGACTCATGAATCTAGTGTTAGAAAGCCATGTCAATGGGTAATTCCTACACTACCATCTCACAACCCTCCCATAACCTATGTCATCTCAACCTAAGTTTCATAGCCCTAGCTTTCTACCTGCTACCCCCATTGAAGATAACACTTATCCATCTTCTCCCCTTCCATCCCACCTTCAATTCTTTGCCCTGTTCCCTTCTAAAACTCCTTCTCCTTAAAAATAAAGTGTAAAACCTTCCCCTTCACCAAAAACATTAAAAAAATTAGATGAGACCCAAACCACCCCTCATCTTGTCCCATACCCATTTTTGGAGGAACAAAATTAGAAAATCAATCAAGGAGGGAAACAAGTTAAAGATCCTAGTAGAGAACAACTTGTGAAAAATTTGAAGAATTGGGTTGATGCGTTGAATTCAATCAAATGCCACTGCTAACTAAGCCTTCAAAAAAGGTTGAGAATGAAGAACAAGTGGTGGAAGTTGATGTTGCAAAGGAAAAAGAACAAGAAGAAGATGATCAACATACATTTTGTTTTGAATGTGGTGTGTATGATGGAACCATATTCTTAGAAGTTGTTTATCCATCATAGATTATAAAATTAGTAGAGGAAGAGAAATCAGCTCCAAATCCACAAGAAGAGGAGCACGTGGAAGAAAAAAATTAGATTCAGAGACTTTGTATCAAGATGAAATCATTGAAGGATTCTTGCTTTCTTTTTTGGAGTCTAATTTTGTTGATGAACTTATAATGGAGGAGAACCCTGAGGAAGATCTTACCCAAACTAGTCCTCATGAAGAAAAAGAATAAGAGTTTGATCTTTCAAACTTTGTGCTTGAGTAATAGAACAATAATGAAACCATTGCAAAATCAGAAGTCATCATGGAGAAGGTAGTTTTGGTGGAGGAAGAGTTGTTTGTAGAAGTAGAACAAAGTCCAAATCAAGTTGTAAGAAACTCTATTCAAGAAATTCTATAGGATACCCCTATTCAAGGGGATGAGCTTCAAAGGTATGGTAAAATAACAAGGACCATCCCATTGGTTCCAAAATCCACTTTCCTAATTAGGTATTTGGTTAGTTTGGAGCCAAAGTCAGAGTTGCAACCAATTATACTTATTTCAGAGCATGAGGAAGAGTCTCAATTTGCCAAGGATAAGTTGTAGCGCATCTCAAATCCAAATACATAGAAACTAAAAGAGGTATTTATTTTTTTCTAGTTGATACCTTGATGAATTTGGTGGAAGATTGGCTCCAAATCAGTTTTTCACTCTTAATAACGACCATGTTCAAGTGAAAAATCAGTCGCATGGTCTCAATTTGCAAGGAAGGGAAGTTACTTCTCCTCCTGTCAGTTGTAGGATTTGTTTGATTTTCCTTTGCCTATGGTTAGAGTAGAGTAGGTAGGTTTGTTTTCAGCAGAAGAAGTGCTTGTGCACACTCTGCATGTTTCCACTTGGAACATGTATGATCTTCCCCTTTGTACATAGTAGTTTTTGTGGTATTTTGTTTCTCTTGCATAGTCCATTTTAGAAAGGTAGCATTCATGGAGAAATCAGTTCTTTTCGGGAAGTTCCAAGTGCATCCATCTAGTCAACATGAAATTAGAACCTACAATACTTAATCTTTGTCAAAGAATCAATTGAGATCTTTATATTTGGCAAAAATCAATTTTTGGGATAGTTTCAAATTTTCCTCCTTCATCCCATCGAGATAAGTTCTTGAGGGAAACAAATGAAATTTCAGGTTCAAAACAATTTTGGACTCGTGTAAAACCTTATTCAGAAGATTTTCATAAAGTGAATGGAAAATTCTAAAAATAAATAGATCAACTCCAAGTACAAGAAATGCTTCAAGTGGCCCAAGGGCCGAGTTTCAAGTTTTAAATCAATTTTCATGTTCACCAGGATGACTCCATGCATAATGGATGCTTCAACACCACTAATCAACTCATCTAACAGGCATATGTCCCCATGAGTCACCAAATTGTTATCCATTTTTCCCCTTGGCAAAATGGACAACTTGTAAAATTGGAATTGGGCAATTGATGGATATTTAATAGGGAATCTATAAAATTCAATTAATTTCTATGTTTTGGGAACTTGGGATCATTTGGACGCATTGCCTTTCCCTAGGCTTCAAAGCTTCAATACTTAACCAAATTTAAGGTAAAAGGGTTAAAATGGTGAAAATGGCTTTTGGGAAATTCTTCTATCCTTCTCCTAACTCCCCATATTCAAAAAAGTTCAATAGTTAGAAAGAAAAATGGAAAAAATGCAAAAATGGGCTTTTTATATTGTAATGAAGATAAATCGGGTTTGGGAGGAACTCAAGAAACAAGTGTCTTCAAGGCTCCAGTTCCCTAGTTTACCTATTTGGCTACATTTGAAAAGGATGAGCGAAGAAATCAATTTAATGCAAGTTCTAGGTAGATTTTAGGCACAAGGTAGTCAAATGGTATAAGTTCTTTGGGCCTAGTTGTCCTCTCGTGGGGGTCTTCGGGATGAAATACAAAGAATCTAATTTATTGCGGACAAATAAGAAGTTGGGGACTCGAATGATATAAGTACCGCGGGGGCACAAGTTCCCCATGGGATCGAATTCGCCGCATTGTAAAAAGAGGGGCCAGGAGATACTTATATGTGGGTGAGTCACATTTTGAAGGCTTGGACGAAAAGGGCCATAGGGATGCGAATTCCCTACGGAGTGTAATCCCCACAATACAAAGTAAAAGGTCATGAATTTGTGTTGCAGAGAGTGCGGGTAATGTGGGACCATGAGAAACAAAAGACTCTTGTACCTCCAAAGTACCCCAGGATACCGATTTATCTTATCCAAATGGTAAAATGGTAAAATGTAAAAGGGAGAAAAGTTTAATTCTTGTTGTAATGGACCCAGTGGAACATCCGGCCCCTCCATTTTCAAATGGTCATAAAGTTTGACTCGGGGCTTCATTTTTACAAACTTGGGCTTTTAGAAATGTCTCTTGGAGAAAATACATCATGGAATCATAAAATTAGAGTTAGGTGGAGGTAGGTGAACAAAAAGGGAAAAAATGGTACATGGCCAAAAGCACAGTTGAAGTTTTCCCAACAGCCATAATTTAATGCAAAGTATGGCCATTTTTATTCTTCCACAAGGTAAAGGAAATTGGGGAATGGATTTGACAGATCGCCCATGCTCTTTTCCAATGAATTAATCCATGTTGTTGGTGGGTAAAGGTCAAATTTCAGTATTGTCATCTCTCTCTCTTTCTCATCTTCTTCTATATATTCCAAACTTCTCGTTTTGAGAAGTAATGAGATATTTTAGGATGTGGGGAAAATCTATCAAATTTGTTTCTTAACTTCAATGAGATGCAAGCCTTGATATGGGCTGACAAGTTTTCTTGTGCCTCTACTATGTATATGTAATGGATTGTGCATATTTTAAGAGAAATAAATTTTTTGTTTTGTGGCGTTCTTTCAACCTTGGCATTCATTTTATTTTATCTCATTGCCTCTCTATTCTTGTTTGATTTTGTACATGTATTTGTCATTTACAAGTTTTTTTGTTGTGTTTCATGGAGAAAATATGGTGAATGGAGCCTTGGGTCTGTGTCACTATGTTTGGCCTCTCCCTACTACATTTTCCTTCTCCTTCTCCCTCAACAAGATATTTCCACACCCTTTTCTTGGTGCTATCACCTCTTTTAGTGTAGGATTTCCCTTTTATGCATCTTTCTAACCCTTTCTCTCTCCCTAGTCCCTTGGAATTGGTAGTTTAGGATTAGTTAGCTGCATTTTCTTCCTTATGAGTAGTTTAGCATTAGGTTTAGGTAGAGGAACTAACCTTCTCTAGAGGTCCATCTCAAGTAGCAAGTCCCACAACTTGAGATATGGTCCAATGTTACCCAAAAACATCGGTTGCTCATTCTAATAGGCATGAAAAATCTTAGAAAACCTTCCCAAAGTGCAAAAATAATAGAAAACCTTTCACACATTCAACAACAATATGCCCAAATCATGTGGCATGCCCATTATTTTGCCTCATGATCTTGATACAAAAGAAAGGGACCGGTGTCACCATCCTTCCATGGTTTACAATAAGTTTAAGAAAAACCAAGACATGAACAAAAAACCATCAACTATTCATCTCATGTGGTTTCTATATACCCATGAACCTTTTCAAGATCCATGATCAACATTACTAGTGCCACTACATCGGGGAAAAATATAGGATTTTCTCACACATGAATAATTTTCACATTACTTCACATAAGAAAATGTTCTCAATTGTAGCCACTATTTTCAACCATTGCCACTCGATGTCAAATAACATAGGAAACTTCTATTGCCACTAGAAATTTCCCTTGAATTTATCCAATTTGGAGTAAAATGGAATTGTAATATTGACATTATATTCCCCACACTTTGTAGACATAAATCACACATTTGGGTTTTTATTTAGTCCCGGTCTCATACTACTATTCATATGGTTTTTAAGTAAAGAAAGTACTAATTAACCCATGTCCTTTGACCATTTTAATTTTCTTTTTGTCATCACTTCTAACCTCTATCATGTACTCGCCCATTCATTTTTTTTCTTATGGTGTCATTTCATCCCTGATTGGGGTGCCCCATGTGCCCTAGTCCCATTCGAGGTGCTCTAATCCTTTTTACACTTTGCAATCATATTTTGGGAACTTTCTACCCGTTTGAGATTCCATATTGTTAGTGGTTGGACTGTTCGGGGTTAATTACAAAATTAGATCAAGAGAACCATATAAATATAAATTTATGAGACCATAGTGAGGGACCAAGCACTAAGAACTACTATCATCCACCTAAGGTTGCATCCATCTAAGGAATCTAGAGATCCATTTGCATCCATCTAGCTCCGTCACGGGGAAAATGCCCTTTCATATGCATCACCTTTGCATAGGAGGTGAGTTTATTCTATTCCATCCACCATCTATTTAGATTTCTACATCTAGTTATTTCTCAATACTTCAAAAAGTGAGACTGACACAAGAGCACCTAGGGTACGATTTACACACATACCTAGAACTACATTTGGATCTAAAATGTAGTGCATCACTCAGCTAATAAGTATACCATTGTGGCCATTAAGGACAAGACGGCCTCTTCATATGTATCTTTCTTTTTTAGGGTTGTGATGTTTAACTTGGGGTTTTGCATGTCTCTTCTTCATCTCTGATTTACAGTGACATCCAACACGGTCCCAAAAACAACAACACGACAAGATGAAAATATAGACAAACATCCAGGACACCTCAAAGGAGGTTTTTAGAGATTTTTCATAGACCCGGGGCACCCAGATATTAGATCGGAGTGCCACGGATGACCTAGTCCAGCCTATTATTCCGGATATGTACTTTCCAGAGCTCTGTGTGGTCATTATTATATTCTATGTATCTAGTATTCACTACGACATAGTCCCAAACATTCATCAAATCAGCTAAGGACTTTCCTAATGCTCTTTTCTCATTTAGGTTTCACATTTCTATTTTATTTAGTTTTCTTGGGTCTACTTTATTGCATTTTACTTCATTTATTTCTTGCTTTGCATAGCATTTGATTAAGCTAGAATAGATAAATATTTTCCATTTTATATTAATCATTTTGGTTAACCCACGTAATCGATATTCACACTCTTAGGATCTTCATTATTTGATTGTCACCCCGTGGTTTATTCATCATGAGTATTTTTCTTAATGATTACTTGCTTGAGCATCCTGATTTAATGCATCAATTCCAACATCTTCTTGCTACTTCTCACATTTGTATGTACCCCAAATTGTTATATCGAGCATTGGATGATGTATTTTCTCATCCTATAGCATTCACATCTAATGATAATGACCCATCCTTGTATATCATGATTAGAATTGGAAATACGAGCATCAAGCATACTTTAGTTGACAATGGATACGAGCTCAACTTATGTCCCATGTCATTCATTAAGAACCTGGGACTTTCTGCTTGCCATGTTAGTCCATCTTGTCTTTCACTGCGTGCATCTGATGGTTCGGTTTGTCCATGCCTTGGTTGCATTACATTACCCATTACTATAGGGCCCAAAACTGTAACACTATTTTTTCCTCGCTGATTTCTGTTCTTTTATAACTACTTGCTTGGTAAGCCATGGCTTCATGTAGTGCAAGTTGTTGCTTCTTATGTACATCATTGTGTTAAATTCCTCCATGAAGGCATTGTATATACTATTTTTCATGACCGCAATCCATTCCAATATTGTGACCACGCTCCTAATACTATTCTTCCTATTCCATGTACTAATAATACAGATGATCCTCAACCTATGGACGAACCACCTCACTTACCACCACTTGAAGGTGTCATTTGTGTGATAGATGCACTCTCTTCTATGCCATATACTACTATTACTATTATGATCCTTTATTGGGGGCTGTCCAATCTTCGAGGCATTGATCTATATCCTATGCCTTCAAATGTGTCTCCCTCACCATTTACTTGTACACTTTTCATGAATAATTTTTATTGGGAACATCTTCCACATGATCCTATTTGTAATGACATTATATGCACACATGAGGGCTTGACTTGTTTAGGTTTCTATTTTGAGGACCTTTCTCCTCTGCCACATTCTTCTCATCTTTATCATGGCTTCATTTACATTACTGTCACATATGGTCTACGTGTCTTTCATCTCCAAGTCTTTCTTGCACGTCATTCTCACCCTTCACCACTTACATTAGGAAAATCTTGGCTCGATTACATTGGGGGCACACTTGACCTTGATCATACTAATATATCATTTCCCATGCCCTTTGGTCATGTATTCATTTGCAATAGTTATTTTCTTGGCTATACACAAAATCTTACTCATTGGTATGCACACGGGTGTCCCTTACCACCCTTCACTGATGAAGAATATGTTATGGGTATGTATAATTGTATGGATGAAAATTTACATGTAACCTTCAACCGCACTCAACCCCTCGAGGTTGTCTTTGGAGCAGCCGATGTTGAATGTGTGTGGCTAACTATAGGAGGATTAGTGACTAAGTGTAGACACCTAAATTTGGTCACATTCCCCTTAGCCCCTGATCGGATAACCAACTTAAACATGGGCACCTAACCATGGCCCCTTTCACCCCACATTAATAATTAATTTAATTATTTTAATTAAATTAAATACCCATCCTCACAATATCCATTATTTTATTACCTTAATTGACCTAATTTTGACCTCACCTAGACACCTCATCTAACCACCTCACCCTAGACCTATTCTTGGCATGTTTCCATAACTAACAATAACTAATTCTTACTTGCCTTAATGAGCTAAGATTTGGTCTAACCCTAAAATCAATTCCTAAGATTTATCTAACCACATGCCCGCTCATTAGAAGGGAAGCTTTTGTTCGATCCACGACAAGTAAACCAACTTGGCCCAATAAATTAGAAAGATCTTCCCATTTTTAGTAAACCTAGGGAATCATGCCTTAAGCGATGCCAATCAGACCTAAATCGACACCAATCAAGACGAAACCGTCATCAGTTACCATTTATTCACCTAAGTAACCTTTTTTTGGGGGTTGGCACATTCGAAACCAGAGGAGAATGAGATCAAAGCTGCATGCAAGTAGAACCAGAGTCTTCTTCACACACCCATACATCCATAGCCAACACCAGGACAGATCCAGAAGCATTGCACTCATGGTGACATTCCGGGAGGCACCACTATTGCACCAAGCTCCATCCCACCAACCGATCCTCATCACCACCCAATCATTGGACCTGCAACATTGGTAAGTGTTTTATTACTGATCATTTCCATTTCTATTCTACCCATAGAGTTTTCATCATTTTTGTTATCATTCCTTCATTAATATTTCCATTCCTCCATAGTCTACTTCCTGAAAAACTCAAAAACCTCACCCATCCCTTTATCAGATCACCTACCCTAGCCCTTCCATCTCTCTGAGTTCCCTCAACATTCCCACAAGCCTCACCATCCCCTTCTTTAGCTCTATCTAACCTCACCTAGACTCTGCAATAAGGTTTTATTGAATTCATCATGTCACTGACGGTACCGACATCGGTTACCCATGGTCATCATCGGTATCCCCTAAACCATCGTCGGTTACACCAGACTGCATCGACGCTTGATCTCTATGTTTTACACTTGTTTCACCTGATTCTTAGAGTGTTTCTTTGAAGTATTGACGAAATAGATAGGGTAACGGGCATAGGAGGAATACCTATTGAAATGTTGGTTTTGGGTTGTTGTGCGTGTATGACCACGAATCCACAGCTGAATGTGAGAGCTTCCTTTTGGCTAGGAGGAACTACCTGTAATGGAAAGAAAGACCACCAGAAAGAATTAAACAATATGTGCAGTGAACTACCTAGTGTGTGCTAGATCCGGGAAGTGTGATACTTCTCAGATGATTTGTCATCCACTATTTACAACAATTTAATGCGGGTAATAAAGTAAATCCTATTGTAATTTGAAATGATTTAGGTATCTCACTTAAAACACAATAAGAAATATCGATCTAACAGGCTAGGTTAGAATAGGATCCAAAGGGAAAATAATTGGTTCTGGATATCTGCAGGTCTAGTAAAGGTCTCAGGTAGATCACAGGTGAATGAGGGTGATGTAGAATTAGGTGAATAAGTCATGGTTCTGAGTTGTATGGAAAATACGAGAGACCGATGTCGGTTAAGGGTGGCGTGTGATGCAGTGTAATGGCAGTCTTTGAGTTACTTATGAAAACTGGGAATACCACAAAATGAGTTTTAGGTCTCCTTTGTGATTGCACAAAGGACTTTGGTTGGTCGAAATGAGGTATTGGGTGGTTTGGGTGGGATTCGGTGAGGTTTTAATAGGTATATGGAGGGGTGAGTATTAATGGAGGTCTGTGGGTGGCTGAGAGAACAAAGGGTGACAATATAATGATGAAATGAAATGAACCAGAGGAGTATAATGTTTTACTTACTTAGATTCTGGTCTTGGATGCCTGTGAGTGAGGGATGAAGGTGTTGGTAAGAGGTTGAAGGCTGCAGATGATCACCAATTGTAGGAGATCTTCTGCATGGGCTGCATGTGCATTCCTTTTTCTTGGTTGGATCAAATCCTTGTTGGGGGTGAGTGCAGGAGAAAATGCTTGATCTCCTTCCTTGCATGTGTGTTCTCGTTGGAATTCATTCTCAGAAGATGTGATATCTCTCAGGGATGTGCTAATGTTCACCAACCTTTTCCAACCTTTGAAATAAGGTTGTTTTAGGGGTTTAAAGGTGACCGACGGTGGTTCTGGCTTAACCGGCGATGGTTAGGGGTAACCGGCGTCAATCAAGGTGGGATTTCCTAGGTTTACTAAACTAGGGAGATCCTCTTGATTTTCTCAGATCTCATGTCGTTAACCCACGGATTAGACTAGGAGCTTCTTGTAAGCATGTGGGAATGTGGTTAGAGAGAATGTAGGCATTGATCTTTAGGGTTTGGGTAAGTCTTAGTTAGTTATGGTAACTTACTAAGAATAGGTCTTAGGGTGAGGTGGCTAGATGAGGTGTCTAGGTGAGGTGTATGTGTGGATATTATCTAAATTAAGATATTTAAATAATAAATATGGTGAGGATAATGAATTAATTTAATTAAATTAATATTAGTGGGGTGAAGGGGGCCATGGCTAGGTTAATGTGATGAAGGGTGTTTATTTGTCGAGGGACCAAAGGGGAGTGTGACCTAATTTTAGTGTCTACATTTTTCCCCTTTTTGTTGCGTAGCTTGTATTGGTAAGCGACACTAAAAAAAGATGTGGTTTCCCCAAGTGTGGGTGAAGGTGATCCCCCTCAAACCAGGAACTGACGAGGACAAAGGCAGAATCGGTGAGTGGTTTGATAAAAGGGTAAATGTGAGAAAGGGGAAGGTGGTTAATGGGGAAAAAAGGGTTGAAGGTCTACTCGGGAAATCTAGGTAATGGGTCAGGGTCAAAGGTAGCAATAGTCAAATGCATGCACACGTATAAACTACAACACGCTACCAAGTTGAAGAGCAGGAAAACTCTACATTGTCTAAGGTCGATAGGTTTATCCAAACAAGGTGGAAGTGATTCCGGTATCCAAGGTATAGGATATGGTCAGGAAACACAACGTAGGTTAGGTGCAAGAATGTTTAGGTATGTTCCAGTACACCAAAGGTAAGGTGAGGATAAACAGTCATGGCAATAGGCTAGGTAAGGTCATTAGATCAATCAACACAGGTAACAGTGCCGCAAGGTATAGCGAACACATGAGGTCAAAGGTCACTAGCGATGGTCCAGGTCCAAATATCTAGGTCACGACACGGGTAGGGCCGAGGTATGGGTAAAATGATGAGTCCCCAAAGGAGGACAAGGGTAGGCAGGAAATGAGGAGTTCGGAGGGTTAGGTAAATGGTCAGTGTAAAGGTTAGGTGGGGTAAATGGGCAGGGTGAAGGTTGGGTGAGGTAAATAAAGGAAGGAGGGGTAGGTTAGAGGGTAAAATGTAGGGCAATATGCAAGTGAGTGTGAGCAATGCTGGTCAAGGGTAACTGACGTTAGTATAGGTCGACTGACCACGGTAAGGTAGGGCACGTGACCGATGTCGGTGAAGGGTAAACCGGTGTCGGTTAGGTTAGGTTTGTTATAAAAACAAAAAATCCACATTTTTTTATTCATTTGTCATTTAGCTAAGTGAGAAAATGACAAAAAGAGAGAAAAGGGAGAAAAGTGTCTAGACGAAATAGAGCATTGAGTTGGTGGTGTGAACGGCAGGTGATTGGTTGGTGAGAAGTGGGTCCACAGGATTAGTGCGAGTGATTTGATTTGGTTGTGGGTAGTGATTTGGTGATGGCAGAGGCCAGAGAGGGATCGGGTGGGCCACCAATGTAAAGGCCAAATGTGCCACCGAGATGACGACAACATGATGAGGTAAGCATCCAACTCTAGGTGTATTTTGTTAAATAGATTAAGTGATTTACAAATTGTGGTTGTAGTTTTGGTGTTTGGTTTTTTGGGTGTGGAAAAGAATAAAATTTGGGAATGGGGGAAAGTGGGTAAAATAGGAATGGGGAGGGAAATAAATGGGAGAGGAGGGGATGGGATGAGGTGCAAGGGAGGATTAGGTAATTTCTAGTGGGTAAAAGGGGTGAGGGGGAGGTTTTTGAGAAAGGGGGTTTTGGGGATCACGAGTTTTACCGCATGACAAAGTGACCGGCGTCGGTAAGGTTGAACCGGTATCGGTCACCAAACAGGTGACCGATGCCGATTAAGGGGTGACCGGGGTCGGTTCAAGGGAACCGACACCGGTCAGTTTTGGGGACAAGGGTCCAAAAGTGGTGTGGGCTAGGTGGTTGAGATGGGTAGGGTGAAAATAGGTTGTTAGGAAATGCTAGGGGGAAAATGTGGGTGGGATAAATGTAGATTAATGTATTATTTGTATTGGATGCAGGGGAGAGATCAGCTACGCATGTGGGATAGGGTTCCACCCCTACTTGTGACAATGCGTGGCACAGTGACCCCAAGGAACTGCAATATGTGGAGGCGGTGGGATTGAGTGGAGTTTAGCGACACGGCATGTAGTCCAGTAGCCTAGTTTGATGGTCACACTCATCAATAGATGGGATTCTCGTGACCAACATGTTCCACTTGCTAACAGTGAGATCACTATCACCCTAGAGGATGTGTTCAGGATTCTATGGCTACCCATATTGGGTACGCAGGTCTACTCGATCTCCTCTGAGGCCTTGGAGGAGATGATGCTAATGGTGTTTGGAGAGGGGATGGCCGAGCTGACATTCCATAGTGTCAGCATTCAATATGGAGAGATGTACCTAGCCTATCCGGAGGAGACAAGGCTAGTGGTTCTTTTGATGGAGGCAGTGTGCTACTTTGCACTACCCGATGTAGAGGGTGGACATTTTCCCTAATCGTTGATGGGGTACTCCACGATATGATGATAGAGGAGACCCACTTTGCCTAGGTGCCAGCATTCCTGGTGCAACGTTGTACAGAGAGTTATGCGCATACGGGCGGTCAGCTTGAGTTCATCCTATATTGTACCTTCTTACTACACTATTGGGATTATGAGCACATAGCTTATGTGCGGCCAGTAGGGATGCCCCGAGTTGATGCATTCCCACCGAGATTTGTGCGGGTGGGGTATAGGCGATGGGTGTTGGCTATTGGGGAGTGGAGATCTGACAGGCCCACACATGATGTGGCCTATTTCTAGTGGTTATTGGAGGGTTTTCGGAGTGGAAATTATATGGAGGTCGTATGTGGGATTCCCCTCATATAGGCATATGCATGAGGAGCTAGCTAAGCTCTAACTTTTGAGATGGATATAGGGTCACCATGCCGGGAGCACAAGATGATCCAGTGGACAGAGTCCGGTGGCAGTTTGGGCTATTACAGGATGTACCTCCACCCTTCCCACAATACCAGAGAGATGACGTGGAGAGGCCCTTACCTCTACCACATCTTTCGGTTCCCACGGGGTAGGAGGAGTGAGCAATGGACTGTAGATAGATGACGCCAGTGTATAGACAGTATAGACAGTGGTGGGCGGCTCACTTATGAGCCATACCACCTAGACCGGGGTAGCCAGATCTAGCCACCATCACGGTGCAGAGGGACACCCTACAGGGGTAGGTGGATACTTTGATTACCCAGTTGGGTATAGTGCAGACACAGTTGGAGAACTCTGAGGTAGAGGTAGTTGAGCTACATGTTTAGGTGGCCAGTCTGCAGGCCCAGATGGCCAGTGGTAGGGATGGAGATGGAGAGGAGGGTGATGGTCAGGTGACAGATTTACAAGCATAGGTGGCATGTTTACAGGGCTAGTTGGCCATAGCCCAGGCACAGATTGGGGCCTTACAGGCCCAGATATAGGCATAGGGGCAGGGGGCACCACCACAGGCACTAAGACCAAGTCCCAATTCACAAGTAAGAGAGGGACAGGGTCCTGTAGGACAGGTACAGGGGCCGATACCTATGGGACCACCACAGACCGTGCCTATATCCAGGTTATGGGATGCCCTAGGTGAGGCTAGATACTACCAGGACCAACTGATGGCAGCCAGGATAGAATTCATATCCTATGTCGAGTACAGGGCATAGCAAGCATCGAGTGAGAGGATGAGATCCCACACTCACAGTGTGGAGAGCACAGGGGGTCAGCAAGCTCCGAGGCCAAAGCAGGTAGAGGCTACCAACGCATGGAGACCAGATCCAATTGAGGCACTAGTAGGGACCCGGGAAGCAAAGGGCAGGTGATACAAAGATGGAGGACATCTGCCAAGATGCCTGATATGTGGCACTTGTTTTTTTATGTATGATAGTCAGTTTTGTGATATATATCGGCCTGCGTGCTGAGAGATAGTTGTATTTTTATCACATACTAGCATGTGTGCCAAAGACAAAGAGGATGTATGAGAGGTTTTGTATATTTCGAGCATATACCGGCCTACGCGCCGAAGATATTTTGTATTGGTTCATTATTTTATTGTATATATGAGACCGGCCTACGTGCCGATGACATTTTGTATTGAGTATCGGCCTACGTGCCGACGATTTTGAGATGATGGACATGATGGGACATCCATGTATGTTGTATTGAGATACACACTTATTTATATGATGAGATACATGAGATTTCTTGATTTGTTGATGTGTTGATGAGATTTTTGATTTATTGTTTTGATATGGATGAAAATTAGGTGAGTTAAGCATGATGAAGTCAGGTTGGTTTAGGCATGGATCAAGTTAGGTTTTAGGCATGGTGGACTCAGGTTGGATTAGGCATGGTTGATTCAGGTTGGTTTAGGCATGGATTGAGTCAGGTTTTAGGCATGGTTGAGTCAAGTTGGTTTAGGCATGGTTGAGTCAAGGTTTTAGGCATGGTTGTGTTCAAAGTAAGGGAAATTATGATTTATTATTTTATGCAATGAATGATAATATGGGTCCTATGTGAGATGTGGTATAATCTATGCATAGTGATGATAGAGAAATGGTAGGCGTAATAAATGTATATTGTGATAAGGATTAAAATATGAAGCAACTTGTTATGTACGTGGTTTAATTTCCAATTGTGGGTAAAAAAGGGAAACTAAGTGAGGTATGATGTAATGTGAGGAACACGGAAGATGAATTGTTGAGGGTAAAGCATGGCCGAGCTATCCTCTAGGGGCCCCATGCCCGTGGAGTGCTGCCTACATAGTCCCGGTGAAAAGGGACCTCAGGATGATGTAGTTCTCCCATAAGCTAGGGAAGAAAATGAGGTGGTAGGTTTTAGGTATGGTGTGGGTTTAGGTTTGTTAGGTGTGGGTGGGTTATAGGTAAAGTAAGATAGGTGATATTGATTGTGGCAAAAGAAGAAAATAGATTACCTCAAAAGTAAGCATCGAGGACCAAGTCCTGTATAAGGTAATCAAAACGTAAACAAGGACGGATAAAAGAGAAGAGGGGGAAATAAAGCCACTTGATTGGTGAGGATCATACTAAGTAGATCACACCTTGAAAGAGGTGATGAACGTAAGACCCTAAAGACATTGCATGATTGATTTTTCTATAGTGAAAAGTAGTCACATGATCACCAAATGTCATAGTTTCCAAGAAGTCCCTTGAGGCAGTGGGAAATGGGAGTGGTTATGGCTTGAATGGTGAAAAGTGGGTAATTTTTTATGGTATAAGGTAGCATGCTATTTGGGCAAGAGATCCAAGGTCACAATGGGCAAGTCCATGACTAAAAGGTTTTCTGTGTTGAATTATATTTGAGATAGACTGATCGATGCGAGAAGCTTTGGTTGCTCTCATTTTTTTAGCTTTACATAGTTGTCCTTCGAGGAGAATTCTATTTACAACACCAATTTTCGAGAGGAAGATGTCCTTTTGAGGAGTCATCTTTTGAGTGGAAGTTTGACACAAGGAGTCGTATCCCATGAGAGGGCTTTGAAGTCATGGAAAAGACCAAGGTGGAGAGTTAGACCCTTGTTCAAAAGGAAATGTGAAACAACCATGGGATCTTATCTAAAGGTAAATGAAAAGTATCCATGAGAATCATGCTATGTGCAGCGCCATGGTACACATATTCAAGAGAAGATAACAAGTGATGGGTACTCACATGATTCTTGTTTAATCATTGGTGAGGTGTATGAAGTGGATAACGCTCAAGGGACGAGCATGGAAAGAGACAAAAGGTGAGGTAGGACTACAAGTCAACAATAGAATGGTCAAAGATGCAAGGTGTTAAGGGGCTCAGGTTTGGGTTTACCATCAAGTGAAGATAAACGATAAGCACTGATCCATAGGTATGAGTCACGATGTATGGTCCAAGCCAATTAGGAGCAAATTTGCCCCATTTAATTTTTTCTGCTTTGGTTATGTGTTGATTTTCTTTCAGGACAAGGTCACCAACTTGGAAGGTTCGTGCATGGACACGTTTTTCATAGGCACGTTTGATACGTTTTTGGTAAACTTGAAGGTGATCAGAGCATTAAGACGATGTTCATCTAATAACTCTAGTTGTGCTAAATGGTCCTAACAAAATTCATCATCATTGAGCATGTCATGGAGAGAAATGCGGAGTGAGGGGATCTAAACTTCGAGAGGCAGAACAGCCTTTGTACCATAGACTAGATAAAATGGTGTGGCGACAGTGGAAGTGTGAATACTAGTGCGGTATGCCCACAGGGAAAAAGGAATGTGCGTATGTCAATCCTTCCCAGTATCATTAACCACTTTCATAAGAATTTTATTTAAGGTTTTGTTAGTGGATTCAGCTTGGCTATTAGTTTGTGGGTAATAAGGTGATGAGAAAGCGTTTGAATGCCGAAGGCGTCAAAAAGTTTTTGCAATGTTTTGTTTTTAATTGTTTTCCATTATTAGTGATGAGGTTGAGGAACACGTAACGGAAAATGATGTGATGATTGATGAACTCACATATTTTCTCAAATTTCGTGGAGATGAGTGGTATGGCTTCACCCCATTTTTTTGTAGTATTTGGTAGCAGTGATGATCCATTGATGGTGCTGGGAAGAATGGGGGTTAATCTCTCCAACAAGATCAAAACCCCATTGAGAGAAGGGCCAAAGGTCACGGGCGACTGTAAGGCATGATTGGGTGTATGAAGAATATTGGCATGTTGTTGGAATTTTACACAACATTTGGACGTAGTCACAACAATCGAGTTAAGGGTCACCAAGGTAATAGCCTAGGTGAAGAATACGCTTAGCAACAACAAGGCCACTGAAGTGACCTCCACATATGCCATCATGAACCTCCTTAATGGTATAAGGAATTTCAGAACTTGTGAGGCATTGTAAGAGAATACCATCAAATCCACGCTTATAGAGGAGGCCCCCATGATGATGTAATGAGAGACTTTTTAAGGAAGGCGCGTTGTCCATTACGGGTGAGATCAGGAGGTAAGATGGAGAGAGAAAGATAGTCGGAGTATTGTTTATACCAAAGGTCACTCGGGTCTGGGGTAGCGGTTCCGATAGAGTAAACTTCACGTGGTAAATAAGAAGGTGATTGGAGTCATTGTATGGTGACAAATATTTTAGAATTGGTGGGTGAAGCAGGTATTTGGGAAGCCAAGCAAGTCATGGTATCTACAAATTTTTGGTTGAAAGTGGGATGGTTTAAAGGATGTAACATTCAAAAGTGGTCAAAAGTACATCTACATGATGTTCATATTTTTGAATTATCTTGTTATGGCATTGGTATAAACCATTGACTTGGTTTACGACCAATTGAGAATCACCAAATATGTTGATTGATTTGACATATAGGGCATAGGCGGCTTGGAGACCTAGTACGAGTGCTTCGTATTCAACAATATTGTTTGTATATTCAAAATTGAGTTTAAAAGACAAAGGCATGGGCTCACCATCAAGCGAGAATGAGGATCTCAAGTACCTTCGCCAATAACATAACCACATAACCTACCAACAAGTGACCTAAACAACCCATAACCTAACCTTGACCATTCCAGTAGCTTGACACCTACCTACCCTTCATATATAACTATAGCCTAACTCGTTATGTTAGATTTTCTTATTTTGTTTGAATGAAATACCTAAATCATATCAACTACGGAGAAATTTACTTCTTTCTTGCATTAAATTATTTTAAACAATGGATTGACAACCATCTAGGGAGTATCACACTTCTCGGATCTAGCACACGCTAGGTAGTCCATTGTCATATATTATTTAACAATTCTTTTTTGGTCTTGTTTTCTATTTCAAATAGTTCCTCTTAGCCAAAAGGAATCTCTCACAATCATCACTCAATCGAGAAGTCGAATGCGCATAACAACCATCAACCAACCCATTTAATATGTATTACTCCTAGCCCTTACCCTTATCTATTTTGTCATTCAAAAAACGTAAAGAAAATGGTGAAACACTAAGATCGGGTAGTGTGATCTCACAGTATTTGAGTTGGAAAAGGGGAGATTTAGAGGCTATGAACGGGTAGCATAAATTCCCTATGGTTTTGTTTTCATAAGCTGGATCTCAATCTTGAACTAGCTTGCAATATCCAAATTAACTAAGATGAAACTAACAATCTATGTTACTATTGAAAGGAAAATAATCTAATAAATCACAAAAGCTGAAACAATATAATTACAAACAACAATTCACTTCTATTCTAAATAATTAAAATGTTTCTACACTAAAACTAAACAAGCGAGATATCCGGTGTTATTCATATGTGCTAAGTGTATGCTAACATAAAAAAGAACTTTTCTAATTAATATATGATATGTAGAAAACCTCCTACAAACATTCTCTCCTTCAAATCCACAGGGATAAGAAGAAGAATATATGTCACCGGGGGTTTCTATGAAACATTCAAACCCTCTTGGAAATTAACTAATTACTTGCAAATGAAAGGAAATTGATTTTTACACTATTTGATATGATGTAACAATGATAAATTATAGGAATGAAGGAACTCAAGCAACAAATCCAACCTGGAATTCATAGAGAAGAGGTAAAATCCAGCTGTGTAGTAATTTTTCCCCTCAATTTATCCTTTCTTTCTTTGTGTGTCAATATGAGTTCAAGGAATTGGGAAAGCAAAGGAAGCATCAAGAAAAATCACTTGAGAAATGGCAACTTGAAGGCATCTGGTTGTAATGTAATGGGTGGAAGAGAGATAGCACAAGTGAATAAATCTTGGCTATGCAATTTCCAGCAGGATTGTGGCAGCAATACTATACAAGATACATAAAATTCTCAGGCCATTTGCTTGAATACAAGCATTGATTATATAGGAATTGGTTGGGATGTTCCTTCATGCACAAGGCAGCCTTGGAGTGCCAAATCATTGGGTGAAGAGGCATTTCAAACTAATTAAATCTATTTTAAAATAGAAGAGGGAAGGAATACCATGAAATCAAGACTATTTTTAGGCAATTTGGTTCACAAACGCACCCTAGAATTCAAGTTAAGTGAAATCACACATGTTAAAAATTACGCATGAAGAGTTCTGGAAAAATCATGTAGGACCACCACCCTGTGCAGGGTAGCGGTCATGGGACTGCCACCCTACCTAGGTGGTGGTTTCGGTAACCTGCCTGTAGGGTGGTGGTCCTAACACTAGAGACCAAGACATGCACCAAATGAAGTGGGAAGCTGGAAGAAAGTGTTGGAAAGATAAGGATGTCTAGGATACAAATATACATTACAAATGGGTTTAGGAACTCGAACACCTTCTAAAAGGACATGAATCATCATTGGGGACTTTTGTAACCATTTTCCATCAATGTAGCACATGTAATTTTGGGTGTGTACATATTGCCCCCTCAGAGAAGCGTCTTAGCCATGAAAAGGCGTAAAACGTAGATTCCAAGTATGGCGTTCCTGAAATGGGGAGTTATAAGCTATACCTGACACACCCGTGTGTTGGAATGTCACCGTCCAAACTCCCGCTACTTGCAAAATGAAAAATAAGACTCAAGTGCAGATAGATGAAATATCGAAAAATAAACACTAAATTAAAACAACAAGAGGACTTACCATTTGTGTGGGGATAAGAACTTACCTCTGCCAATGCTCCAACCCTATGAACATATGCACTAAAAATGAAATTATAACAACACATATATATCAAAACAAACTCATTTTCCAATTCATTTGCGTGTATTGACTTGGTGATTTTTGAGCTCAAGGCCCATAGTGACAGTTTTATTTGTGATTATTGTTGAATTGGAATGGATTTACGAATGGTATTTTGTGTTAGGGATGGCCCTTTGTTGTTTGAATTATTTTGAGAAGAACTCCTAAGAAATTCATAGCTAGAGTGGTCATAAGGGGGCTCAAAGAGGTGGATAGGAAGAGTGCCTTTATTGCTTAGTTGTCATTTTGTTGGGCATTTATATGATTTTTTTAATATTTTAGGCTCATAGCGGCGTTTTAAATGCACCTAGTGTGCGATGGCATTGTACAAAACTATGAAACACCATGATATGTATAGATATCTCTTTTTGGCTCAGTTATTCCTTACATAAATTTGACTTCCATTTATGATTTGAATCATGTGTGTACTCTTAGATGTTTAGAAATTTTGATTTATATGCTTTTCGAATGTATGAAGTGGATGTGAATGCTAACAAAATTATTTCTTTTTTTTTTTTGTTTTGTAATGTTGATACATGATAATACAAATACACTGTAATGCTGAAATTTAGTTTCTCTAAGCAATATTTGATACTTCATATTGTTTTGGAAAAACATGGAGAAAGAGTGATATGATAAGTGAATGAACTTTCCCCACTCCTAACTCCATGCAACCGGTAAGATGTGAGGGCTCAACACCAAGAGCCAAAAGGGGCACAAGTTATAGAAATTTGTTGAATGGTAATGATGAGAGAGACAAGGATTTGGAAAAACCAAATTGAGACACTACAACCTCATTCTACTCAAGTTTTCTTCATAGTTTAAAATGTGAATTTCTTTCCAGTTTATCTAGACTTAGATCCATAGATGGCCACTTGGTTGACAAAATCTGGTTTAAGGTTTTAAACTCTTTTGGAATTTGAACATCTAACTCACTTTGTTCTAATTTATGATTTCACAACATTTGAATGAACTATTTCTAACTTTCAAATTTTTCAAAGAGACCCCCTACACCTTGCCCCATGCTACCAGTAGGAAGTATGGGCTCATCACCATGGAAAAGGCATAGGTGAGTAAGGGCACTTCTCTCCTTTCCCAACCCTACATCACTAGTAAGAGACGCAGGATCAACACCAAAGGTTGGTAGGGAAAATAAATGTGTAAAATAAAAAATTTCTGTGGATTTGCATTTGACTTATTTATCTAGGAAAAATGTCTAGAATGTTCTTATTTCTAAATAGACGTATATGGGATATATGTGACACCATGAAGCTTCTAGAACATGACTATAGGAAAAGACACCTAATCTAGAAGAAACTACAAATAGAACCAAGTATGCAAGCCTTGGTATGGTTATTGTCAAATATTTGTCTTATCTTATTTGAACTAATGAAATGATTTGGAAACAAATGATGATACCATGAGGATTTGAAGAGATGATTTGAATGTTTTCCAAGGTTTTCAAAAAATTAGGAATTGCTATAAGAATAAGTCCCTTGATCAAAAATTTACGAAATGAATCGGCATATGAAAATGCAATGTAGATGCAGTAATGTACATATGGAAATGCAATTGAAATTATATGTCATCATGGCTAAGGTGAAGGAAGTTGACAAATATAAAATTCTTCACCCCTAAAAGTACAAAATGGAGAACCATGATCCTCAAAATTTCCATTCTCTTAACAAGGTCCTACTATTCGGGTTTAAACTTACAACCCTTACCCAAAATTGTATATGTCCAATCATTAAAATCATTTGTCTGAAAAAGGTGTTCGTGAACCTCTTTGTCATTTTTTTGAGACATAGTGTGTCGGTGAGCATGACTATGTTTCTCGGCCTTGTTTCCTATGTAGAGCGTTTTGTTTACTTGTGACACTTGTTGAATGATGAGGCCTTGCCCCATGGACATGACAAGCTTAGTTTCAGACGCACATGGGTTGAAACTGTGGATTAGAATAGAACAACCCTCAGAGATGGTTTTGATGGGCATCATTTTAATCTCAAATTTCCCTTCTTCATTTGTTAATTATATCATGTTCACACCTAGACCTAGGTCTTCGGAGGGAAGAGATTGTAAACCAAGAGGACTACCCATCCCCTGTGGTTCAAACGAGAGGAAGATTATATTGTTACTCTTTAAGAGTTTCATAATTTTTGTTGTGGGTTTAGTGGACACTGTTTCCACATATATTGACTTACCCTTATCTATTCTTTCAACTTCAAATGTTTTTGGTTCAACGAATTCAACCTTCGACACGCCGGGGTGATCAGGACTAACTCTTTTGATGGAGGTGGTTTTTTCAATTGATTCATAGGAATTTCATACTCCATATGGACTCCTTGCTTCTTCTCGAGGTTTTCTAAGTGTACATCAAAGGGCTTAGGATCCTCTTGAGCGATGAGGACCTTCCCAAATGGAGGAATCTAATAATAACTGGAACATGGTGAAGGGGATATTCATCATTTGATGAATCCAAGTCTCCAAAGGATCATGTTATAACTTATTTTCTGTTGATAATATAAAAATCCATCAAGATAGTTTTTGGACCAAGTGTGACTAGAAGAACTACGGTTTCTAATCGAGGTCACTTTAAGATTATTGTACCCCATAATGTTTCTTGTAGAGGAACAATTTTCTCTCCATATCCCAAATTCTGCAAGAAAGAGAAAGGAACCACATTTACAAAAGACTTGTCATCAATCATGGCTCTCTTAATGCAATTTTTATAAACCCAGACTTGTAAAAATAAGGCAGGATGATCTCTTCAAGCAATTTTAGCATCAAATGGCATCTTTTCTATATCAAAAACAAAACCAGTATCCCTATCATTATGTCTTGGAGGATGTATGTCAAAGTCAACATGATTTATTTGAGCACTAGGAAGTGGCGTAACATGGACTAGATGACCAAGACCTAGTGCATTTAGCAATGCATAATGATGCACAGTGAATTCTTCAAACAAATCTAGGAACAAAATGTGAGAAAAGGTCTTATTCAAATCATATATTAAATCATAAGCTCCTACTGGTTTTGAGATTATAGGAATGTCATCCTGTGGAAAGGAAAGAGTGGGTAGGGGTTGTAAAATGTAATCCATCTGAGTTGTTGCATTAATTTCACCCTCAACCTTTAGCTCAACTAATCCCAGAATTTTTGTATTATCATTTTAACCAAGGTTAGGAGAAACCTGAGAGTTATCATAAATTGAGGCTTCATGGTCGTTATTTCCTATAGGAATGCTCTTGTTTCACTTGGGAATCCCCATGATGTTTAGGGTTTGCATTTTGCGGTGTGATAGATCTGGTATGACTAGGCTATGAATTTGTTCCAGGATTTACTAGGAACATGTCTACAAAGATCTGTCTTTGGTTTTCAGGAAGTCTTTGCACAAATTTGTTGCAATCGCGGAAATTCCTATCGTCACAACCTTGAACCTTATGGAAAACACGGTATAGGTTAGTCTCATTATCTCTTGGCCTTTAATAAGCGTCTTATTGTTGTTGATTATAACCTTGGTTATAATTTTTAAATTGATTGATATAACCATTGGTCATTTTCCCTTGGCTGGAATTTTGGTACTAGTTTGGACCTTGGGTTTGATTTTTCTTTTGTGGCAGACGATTTACATCAATTTCCTGAGTTGTTTTTATTGTTATTATTGTTCGTAAAACTAGTGTTTTTAGCTTGATCCTTAGCACCATTTGTGGTAGCACCTTGATTGTGATTCACACCCTTAAGTCCTTGGTTATTGGCACCATTTGTTGTGATAATTTTTATTATTTTTATTTGGGGATACCAATTTCCCATTGGGACCATAGATCTTACACCCACTATCTATAGCGGCTTGGTCATCCAAGCACACCTTCCAAAACTTCCTCATAACTATGGAAAGGAAACTTTTGGACCTCTTCCTTAGTCTCTCGATTGAGTGAGTGAAGGAAAAGATCATAAATTTCCATCTGGTCCATGTTGGGCACACTTGCAGAGGAATAGAGAACTTGGCACCATCTCTAGATGAAATGGGCAGCATAATCATTTTGCCCCTGTTTAATATGTAGGAACTCCCTAATCCATGTACACAACAACTTGTTCATGTAAAATGCTTTGATGAACTTAGAAACAAGATGTTTAAAGGAATGTATAGAATCTTCCGGAATACGGTAATACCAATCCATTCGATTCCTTCAAGAGTTATTGGAAAGATCTTAGCCACTACAACATCCCAAGGAAGCAATTCCCTGATAGCAGTAGTGTAGGCCTTGATATGAGAGTTCGGGTCTCCTTCTCCCTTAAATTTTGGAAGATCTAGCAATGGGCGTGGAAGCATGACACCACGTATGGTGAAGTCAAGAGGCTCCTTTAAGTACTTAGTGTATGTACCCATTGCGTAAGATTCCACCATTAAAGATCCTTGATGAGGAGGTGGAGGAGGAGGAGTTGGATAATCTACATTATAAGCATTGATGGGAATATGGGGTCCCTTGATATGGCATGTAGGGAGTGGGAATGGCATATGGGTCCATCTGGGGAGTTTTTGAATACATGTGCATGTAAGGTGGGATAGTACCAGGATATGGACTAGTGGGCATAAAACCAGGGAACGTCACATTTCTGTTATGGCACCATTAGAGAACGCACTTCTGGATAGTCCTTGCATAGGATAAGATTGAGAAGGATGAGGACCCATTCCTAGTGTGTCTAACCATGTGAGAAGATCACCTGGATTTGAGTGAACCGGATAACCTTGTTGTACAGGATATTGTGTTGTGTTCTCATTGGAAGGGATGTATCCTTTGTTGTCAACTAGATACCCCATGTTCTTCCCTACTACATGTGTTGGTTGTGAAGTTTGGGAAATTTATAGTTCTCTAATCCTCCCTACTAAAGTATAAATGAGATCATTGGGAGAGGATTGAGTCCCTTGTTGGGGTGCATGTGGCGTAGGGTTTGATTAAGCAAGCTCATGATACCCTGTCATAAATTGTTTAGTTTTATAATTCTTGTCTTCCTCAGAAGTAAGAATATTAGGATAGGAATTTGAAATATCATAGGTTGTAGCCTTCATTCTATCCAAATAATCATCTATCTGACAAAGAGGATTTTCTATTCATGCAAATATATCATCTTTTGTTGATTGCATGGCAATGTGAGGTCTTGACAAGACTCTATGGTAAGAACATGTTCCATTTTGTGATAACAACGTGGTTTGCATTGGGTTGATTGTATTGCATGTTTAATGGTTGATTAACCTCCTCCATCCTTACATAGTTGATGGGATTTGAATTGTAAGTAGGAGAGGTTTGAACATTGCTTGTGTAATTGTCACCCCACCTTGAAAGAGAAGGGGACTGTTGTGGTTACACGTTGGTGTAATATCTATCAGAGCCAAATGGCCCACCAAACTCTCTTCCAAACATATTTTAGAAAGTATAAAATACCTACCAAAATAGGGAAAGAAATGGAGAGGTGAGGTAATATCAATGAAATAAAAGGAAACAAGAAGGAATTAATCCTTCATGTTGGGTTCACTAATTTGTACGGATAAAAATCAACATGCAACCTTCAACCACACTCAACCTCATGAGGTCGCACTGAGCATCTGATGTTGAATGTGTGTGGCTTACTATAGGAGGATCAATGACTAAGATCGGGTAGTGTGATCTCCTGGTAGCTGAGTTGGAAAAGGGGAAATTTAGAGGTTTGTGAACGGGTAGCGTAAATTCCCTATGGTTTGTTTGCCTAACTAGATATCAATGTTAAACTAGTTTGCAATGTCCAAATTTACTTAGCTAAAAATAACAATCTATGATACTATTAAAAGGAAACTAATCTAATAAATCAAAAACTGAAACATTACAATTACAAACAACAATTTTCTTATATTCTAAATAATTAAAATATTTCTACATTAAAACTAAACAAGCGAGATAACCCAGTGTGGTTATTCATATGTGTTGAGTGTATGCTAACATAAAACAAGAACTTTTCCAATTAATCTATGATATGTAGAAAACCTCATACAAATATTCTCTCCTTCAAATCCACAGGGATAGGAAGAAGAAGATATGTCACCAAGGGTTCTATGAAATATTCAAACCCTCTTGAAATTAACTAATTACTTGCAAATGAAAGGAAATTGATTTATGCACTATTTGGTTTGATGTAACAATGACAAATTGTAGGAATGAAGGAAATTAAACAACAAATCCAACTTGGAATTCGTAGAGCAGAGGTAAAATATAGATATATAGTCATTTGTCCCCTCATTTTATCCTTTCTTTCTCTGTGTGTCCATATGAGTCTAAGCAATTGGGAATGAAAATGTAGCAATAGGAAAAAGTGTTTGAGTAATTGCAGCTTGAAGGCAATCTGGTTGTAATGCAGGTGAAAGAGAGATAGCACAAGTGAACAGAGCTTGGCTATGTGATTTTCAGTAGGATTGTGGTAACAATACTATGCAAGATACACAAAATTCTCAGGCCATTTGCTTGATTACAAGAATTGATTATATAAAAATTGGCTAGGATGTTCCTTCATGCACAAAGCAGCCTTGGAGTGCCAAATCATTACATGAAGAGGCAGTTTAAACTAATTAAATCTATTTTGAAAGAGAAGAGGGAATGGATACCATGCAATCAAGACTATTTTTAGGAAATTTGGTTCACAAACGCACCCTAGAAGTCAAGTTAAGTGAAATCATGCATGTTAAAATTATGCATGAAGAGTTATGGAAAAATCACGTAGAATTTGTCACCTGTGCGGGACGATAGTCACAGGACCGCCGCCCTTCCTAGGTGAAGCTTTCAAAATTGTCGCATAGGTAGGGCAGCGGTCTTGACACTAAAGACCAAAACATGCACAGAATGAAGTAGGAAGCTGGAAGAAAGCATGAGAAAGTTAAGTAAGGATGTCTAGGCTAAAAATATACACTGGAAATGGGTTTAGGAACTAGTACACCTTCTGAAAGTACATGAATCATCTTTGGGGACTTTTAAAACCATTTTCCATCAATGCATCACATGCACGATTTTGGGTGTGTGCAATAACCTACACTTTAGTGGCTCATTACGTGACCAACCCGACACTATTGCTTACCACGTATCAAAATTTTGTTCATTTTGTTATGACCATGATAATGATGACCTCCTAGATGATATTACTTGATTGCATTCTTCATCTTCCACACTTGGGGGGCATAACATTCACATACCCCCTAAACTAGCATCATCATACATTTCACATAGCACACTTATAACATTCACATATTACATCCTCACCGCATTGCCCACTCATCATGCTCATATTAGTATCAAACATTACGATGACACACTCTTATGCTTCAGTTCACACTTGACTATTGAGGTCATACTACACATGAACCCCACACATTGCATAATAGGCACTGCACACTACATATCTTCACACATCTTAAAATACATGTTGTATTTTTGATCCTATATGTTCAACTTAATCTACATCATTCATGTTTTACATTTTCATATCTACACATCATACACATTGCGTACCATACCCGCATTCATCACATATATGTCACACTCCTAGTGTCTACAATTCTATCGTTACATACTACTCATCCTACATACTACATTATTAGGCTATCTATACATCTTACATTACACATCGTACATCATACACATCACATGGTCATCCCTCATCACCTTCTATACTACATACATCTACCGTATGTGTTGCACTCACTACCCTATGACACACTCTAGTTCCTCGGTCCATAAAATTTTTTAGAGGGTTTACGAATCAAATGGACCTTATCATACTCACACACTCATCATTGAACTATCTATCATGTGAAATTACTAGGTTAGTGACATACGCTATAGGATAAATGGTCACCTATTCCTTCATCTTATATGCTTTAGGATACATCCCAATCTTCCTCTATTCATCTTATCATGATATACACTTTGGTTATAGGATCATGTACACATCATTTTTAGGTTACATATCATCATCTCTGTAGTCACAAAATCATGTACTTTAGACAGTTATTTATCTCGGTCTCATACTACTATTTAGAAGGTTCTTGAGGGAAAAAAGTACTAATTAACCCCCACCTTTTGGCCACTCTATTTTATTTTATTTCATCATTACGAACCTCTTGGACCCTTATGCCCAGTCAGATTTTTTCACCCTGTGTCATTTTAGCCTCGATTGGGGTGACCTGATTAGTACTAGGGCACGCGTGGGTGCCCCGATCCTTCTAGAGTTTTCCCACCACTTTTTAGGGTATTTCTAACCATTTTCATCTTTATATTTCTTGTTGTTGGCCTTTTCGAGGTTAATTATGAATTTAGACAAAGAGAGCCTATAAATATAAAGTTATGAGACCATAATGAGGGACCTAGCATCACTTACTACTATCACTCCATCTAGATTTGCATCCATCTATTACATTGGAGATCACTTGCATCCACATAGCTCCATCATCAAGGCACAAGGCTAGGACATCTGCATCACACTTCATAGGGGGGAGGGATTCTTTTTATATTCCATGCACACATTCTATTACATTTTCTACACATAGTTATTGCTCGCTACTTCACAAAGTGTGATTGACACAAGAGAAACCTAGGGCATGTTCACACACACTTGCACATAGAACTACATTGGGTCTGAAGATGTAGTGCAACACTTAGTTAGTAAGTCCACCATTGTGGTGTTGAGGACAGTCGACCCCTTCATATGCATTTTTATTTTTTAGGGTTTGATGTTTGTTTTGGGGTCTTGCAGGTCTTTCTTCCATCTTGAGTTATTGGTGACATTTGACACGGGAAAAATAAATTGATATGATAGGTAGAGAACATACAAATTACCTTTCAACCCTATGAAGACAAAATTCAGAGATTTTTGCATAGACAGGTGCACCCAATTATGCAGACTAGAGCATGCGCAGTGCCCCAAATCCTCTCAAGCACTCCAGTCAAGATAGATCCTCCAGTTTCATCTTTTTTACACTTCTATGCACAGTCATTCATGCTCTAAATTTTTCTAGTTCCTCGACACGGTCTCGATATTTGTTCGAATCATTTGAGTTCTTTCCTCTCTCTCTCTCTTACACATTAGGGTTTCTATTTTTATTAGTTTTATTACTTATGTCATTTACATGTTGTCTTAGTACATTTATTTACTGTTTGTGTTTATATGTCCTCCTAGATTATATTAACTATTCTTTACTACATCTAGTTAGTTCAATTTTAGTTAATCATTTTGGTGAACCCGACTCGATCATACACGCTTCTAGGTTATTCCTTCTTCCCTCACCATTCTAGGGTTTATTTTTCTTCACCATGGCTCACTCTCATGAGGAATTTACTGAAGCTCACCTTAAATCCATCAATGATCACCTTGTTGAGCATCCCCAAGATCTAGATTTACTTTTGCATGTTACTCATGAGGAAGTTACTAACTTGGAAGAACTCATTGCTTCTGTTGTCATACCCACTTTTGTTGTCACTCAACCACTTGCTTCTACTCTTCCTCCTATTTCCACTATTCTCATTTTATTCCTACTCCTACTAATCACTTTACGCCACCCTTAGTTTCTCATGTACGAAAAGTCTCATCTATGGGAAATCAAGACCTAACTTCTCTTTATCATGATCTTCAAGCTCAAATTCATAAGCTGCAACAATAGGCCACCTCACATGCATCACCATCTTTAGATTCTACTTTTTATTGCATACTCCTTTGCACCTACCATCTCTACTTATCTACTTCCTCCTAAATTTTTCACCCCTAAGCTTCCCATTTTCAATGGGCATGGTGACCCACAGGAACACCTTAGAGAATTCCATGTCACTTGTCTTGACTTCACCGATGATCATATCCTTTTAGCCAAGCTATTTCCTCGTAGTCTCCATGATTATGTGATGCGTTGGTTTTACGACTTACTTGTTCACTCAATAACCTCCTTTACACATCTAGTTGATGCATTTCTTACTCATTTTTCTATCAACATCGCTCTAATATTTATTATGCCCAATCTAGCACAACTTAAACAAGGCTCAAATGAACACCTCGCTAACTATGTTTTAAGGTATAAGAACAATTTAGCTAAGATGACAAACATGTTTTCCGAACTCTGAGCTTTAGGATTTATTTATTAGAGTCTATTACCACCTCTACAAGAGAGTGTTCTCTTGAATCCTCTCCTTCATTTGATCAATTTTTCATACTCTTAAGCTTCATGAGACTAAAATCCTATCCATCGGAAAGCTTAAGTATCAAGAAAAGACTTCATCTTCCACTCATTTTCCTAACAAGACCATTTAAACCTTCTACAACTAAACCAACCGATGCTAAAGTTATTATCAACATCATCACTCCTTCTAAGGAGGTTCAACACAACAACCTTGGCACACATTTAGCACCCTTCCCATGGCTCCACATATTATATTGAGACAAATTCTTGAAAGAAACCTTATTACACTTCCCCCTCCCTCGAGTTAGACCCATCGCGACCAAAAGGTAGGAACTACAATGAGAACTTTCATTGTGATTATCATCGATGCGTAGGAAATTCTACAAATCGATGCCTAAAACTCCAAACAATCATCCAAGAATTAATTGATAACAACAAACTCGAGTTCCCAGAGTCTTCTAGCTCCACCCCAACCAATGACAAGGGAAAACTCAAGCTTTTTAACAATGACTCTCAACAACATGACAAGAAGATAAAATAATCTTTTGTTAATCATGTATCACGCAGTATCACCTCCTAGATCAAGGAGCTCTAGATTTCTTAGTTTCTAACACTAAAGCTTCACCACCAATCATTTCTTTTTCCAACGTCGATTATCACGCTAATTTTACATATAATCATTTACACATCCATGCATCTATTGGCTCGACCTCCATCAACAACACTAAGGTTGACCCATCATGGCCCATTAGTGTTTTATATCACTCCTTAAGGCTATCAGGTATCCTCTATCCCAAGTTGAATACCCTTTTAAAACCCTTTGGTGTTGTTAAGATACATGTTACAAGTTGGCCCTCTTACTATGCTTGTACCTTTCCTCATTGGAAACATAGTTGAGGGATGTGACATGCTTCTTGGTCTCAATTGGATTCATCACTCACAATCTATCATTTCTATGAATCATCTATGACTCAAATTTATTTACAATAATCAGGTCATCTCTATTGATGGTGTCCCTCCATCTACTTCATGGCCACCATCTCCTCGCATGGTATCTAGCACATCCCCTACTTCATCTAGCGCATCACACTCTATGTTACTCAAAGCACAATCTACTCCTAATTTCACCTACTGTATCATCTCCATGACCACATCACTCCACTAGCCCTATACATCAAGTATAGGCCTATTCCTCAGATAGTTACTCCATCATGGCATAAATCACCACCTCATTTTATTCCACGTGGATCTTCTTCACTCACCTTTTCACCTTTGTATCACATAGATCTCCATCACCGATGCATTTTATGATGCCACGACATTCTTGCATACATTCATCCCTCACATGCATAGGATTCATTCACCACTACATGTGTATTTCTACCATACCTCCACTATTAGAGCATGGTCACATGCTTTCATCTCCTATGTCAAATGAAGGACCTCCATCCTTCACCATCATTGGATAGTTCATTCATTCACCACACATACATTGGGGGCATAATACACTTCACATCCCCCCCTCATTTTAGCATAATTACACTTATACATTTTCCTGCATTCATTAGGCATATTCATCATACATTCTAGTGTCATTACCCGATGACACACTCTTGTGCTTTGGTTCACACTTGAATTTTGAGGGCTTACTACACATGAACCCTACACACTACACTATAGGCATTACACATTACATTTCATCACACATTACACGTATTATACATTTATCTACAACATTTGGTAATTTGTCTTTCTCTACATACATCACATACATTTTTACATTAGGCATCATTCATTATCTACGCATCTTTAATCCTACACTATTTATTACTACATATTACATTATTCATTATCTACATACCATACATATTGGGTTTTACGCATATTTTCACACATATTCATGTATTCTACTAGTATTCATCATATATGAGTCTAGTATTACATTATTATTCTATCTACATACATTACATGTCATCTTATGCATTACACCTTACATGTTTTACGCGTCTAGCATTGCATTCTACATACTATATGCTCTTAGCCATATTACACCTATTACACTCTACACTATACATTGCATTACTATACATCACACATAGTTATATGCTCACATTCATTTACATTTTATTTACATATTTTCATTTCATTTTACACACATACATCACACATCATACCATTCATCACTCATCATATGGTCATCTTTCATCATTACATACACTACATTGTATTTTACGTGTTGCACTCACTACCCATGATGCACACTTTAGTTCCTCGGTCCATACTCAACTGTCGAGGGTTTACAAATCAAATGGACCTTACACATTTACTATTTTACCTTTCTTTCATGCATGACATTCTAGGCTAGTGACATACGCTTTACACTAAATCATCACCTATTCTATCATTTTGTAGTGGTATACACTGTAGGTTACTTCACCACTCCCTACTAGTTATGATCATCTAGTAGTGACATACACTTTATTTTCTAAATCATCACACTATTAGGTTACATCATTAGCATTCATTTGTTAGTGACATACGCTTTAGGATAAATCGTCACCTATTCTATCATTTTCTAGTGGTCTACACCTTAGGTTACATCAGCACACCCTCCTTACATTTTATAGTGATATACGCTTAGGATAAATCATCACTTATACATTCATCTTATCATGATATATGCTTTGGCTATAGGGTTCACATCACTCACACACACACACATCACACACACACACACACACACACACACACACATACATCATATAGGTTCACACACACATCACACAGGTCGCATCATCATATCTACACATACATATTTATCATAGCGCATTAGACACAACACACACTACTCGACCATTTCCCGATGACACACTCTCATTTACGGTTCATTCTTGACTATTGAGGGGAAAACAAAATGAACCTCACTATATACATTTCCATTCACTGGGACAACTTGGATCCTATCACTCCATTTTGCATTCCATTCCATCCATCCACAACATGCATGTTGCATATTATGGTTGTTTATACTCTTGCTTACTTTTTTGTTCATGATCACTTTATTACACATGCTAGTTTGATTACTTCTATGTCATTTATCTATATCATCCACACATGCACATTCACCTTCTTCTAGTTGTGATTATAGATACATGTCTCTTTATGCACACACATGGATGCTCACCTTCTACCCTTCCTACATTGGTCACTAGGGGCATCCACATTCATCTCTTTCCAGGTGCTATTGTTTCATTTTGTACTTAGCACTTTACATTACTTTTCTTATACACGCTTTTGACATACTAGTTATCTTTCTAACATGCTAATGGGTGTTTCATGTGCAACATTTGTTATGCAGGATATTTGTTTCCATACTTATTTGTTACATTGTTTGTCATTGTTTTTATTGTTTATTTTTTGCAGGCCTTGCCCTATGTTTGGTGTGCACACTTGTTTATTGTTTGCGGCCATGATGGCCTTGCATGTCTTGCGACATCGTGAGTGATGTCCCATGTTTGCATCCCGCTTTGTGTGGCTTACTTGTCTTCTTGCAGTGTTTACATTACTTTTCTTGGTAGCTTACACACATTGTTTGTATAGCTTATACATTATTTTCTATATGCATGTGTGTTTACACTTGTTTTGGCTAGCCTTCTTGTTTGTGTGTGCCTTGTTTCTACCAAGCACTTTTCAACATTTACAACATACATGGTTGGTCCTCTTTTTGGGGCCACATTCTCCTATCAATAACATTACATGCACCCCCAAAGAGGGGGCATCATTTGGGGTTTTACATACTAACACAACGTATTTACATTGGTTTAGTTTAGTGCACTTTCCACCCTTGGCATTTTGGGTTACATACAATGAGTGGGTTCAAGACAATCTATGAACCCCATACATAATGGATTTTATAGGACATGGTGTCCTTAGCATTTTGGGAAGCAGTTACAGGCTTGGAGGTTATAGTGGGTGTGCCTCTCTACACTACTTCGGCCAGTGGCATCGGATGCCCAAAAACTAGGATAATACAGAGATCTCTACACACATTCAGGGAAGTAGTTAGAGCTTGGAGGACACATGGAGCATTTCCTCCCTACACTTCTTTGGCCTATGGCATGAGATCACCCCAAAAACTCACAGTATAGGATATCCTTCTACACTTTATCTCTCGACATGGATCAGGTGCACATGTTCCATTTACATTTACATTTACATTTACATTTGTGTATTTTACATTTACATACACATGCAGTCTTTTACATAGACATTTTTACACTTACATACATACATATTTGACTACTTGATCATTTTTCTCCTTGTAGGTCCAGTCGTATGAGAAACAAGCATTCAAATGGGGGCAACAACAAAAAGTGACAACAACAAAAAATCTATGACAGCACACACATGCTTTACTAACCATGCAGGTACACTACACATTGTAGCAGCTACACATGCATTCCACCCTAGGTTCACTCTCATCACTTTTTCTTTGCACATTTTTCATCTTTAGTTTCCACGCTCCTCCATCTTTTTTCATTCCATGTTTTTTCTAGTCCTTTAGCACACCTTATTCATCATTCTACATCGACATCAGTACATTATATATCTACTTTATGTTACCGAGCTTTCCACTCACCAACATAAAGTGGGGAAAATGTAGTCACAAAATCATGCACTTTAGAAATTTATTTATCTCGGTCTCATACTACTATTTAAAAGGTTCTTGAGGGAAAAAGTACTAATTAACCCCCATCTTTTGGCCACTTTATTTTATTTTATTTTTCATTATGAACCTCTTGCACCCTTATGCCCAGTCAGATTATGTCATCCCACATCATTTTAGCCTCGGATAGGGTGCACCCAGATTAATTAGTGTTGGGGCATCCATGAGGCACCCGATCCTTCTAGAGCTTTCTCGCCACTTTTTGGACTCTTTTTAGCCATTTTTCATCTTTATCTTTCTTGTGGTCGGCATTTTTGGGGTTAATTGCAAATTATACCAATAGAACCTATAAATACAAAGTTATGAGACCATAATGAGGGACCTAGCATCCTTACTACTATCATTCCATCTAGAGTTGCATCCATCTATTGCATTGGAGATCACTTGCATCCACATAGCTCCATCATCTAGGCACAAGGCTAGGAAATCTACATCAAACTTCATAGGGGGGTGGATTCTATTATATTCCATGCACACATTCTATTACATTTCTACACATAATTATTGTTCGCTACTTTACAAAGTGTGGTAGCACAAGAGAAACCTAGGGCATGTTCACACACACTTTCACATAGAACTACATCGGGTCTAAGATGTAGTGCAACGCTCAATAGTAAGTCCACCATTGTGGAAGCTGAGGACAGTCTAACCCCTTCATATAAATTTTTCTTTTTAGGGTTTGATGTTTGTTTTAGGTTCTTACAGGTATTTGTTCCATCTTGATTTATTGGTGACATCTAACATAGGACAATGAAATTGATGTGACACACAAGTGAACATTACAGATTAATTTTCAGCCCTATGAAGACTAGATTCAAATCTTTTACGCTGACCGGGGTTCCCGGACCATAGACCTGAGCACCCGCATGCGCCCCATACCTACTCCAGGATCTCTTGTAAAGTTGTATCCTCAAGCTTCATCATTTTTGGCAATCCTATCACGGTCATTCTGCTCCATATTTCTCCAGTATCCTCTGTGACATAGTTCTTTCCTCTCTCTCTCTCTCTCTTGCACATTAGAATTTCTATTGTTGTTAGATTTATTATTTATGCTATTTACATGTTGTCTTAGTACATTTATTTACTATGTGTATATGTCCTCCTAGATTAGATTAAATATTCTTTACTACACTCTAGTTAGTCAATTTTAGTTAATCAATCACTACGCATATGCATTCACCACAACACGCTACACACAACACACACTTCGACCAATTCCCGATGATGTACTCTCATTTATGCTTCATTCTTGATTGCTGAGAGAACATACTAAATGAACCTCACTGCATACACTTCCATTCACTCAGGGGGTATGCAGCTCCTATCATCCATCTTGCATTCCATTCCATCCATCCACAACATGTTACATATCTTGGTTACATTTACTCTTGCTTTTATTTACTTGTATATGCTCACTTTCCTATACATGCTAGACAAGTCTCTTGTATGTCATTATCTTTATCATAAAAACATGTGCATTCACGTCCTTTTCTAATTTTTGATCACATATAAAGGTCTCTTACACACAGCATGGATGTTTTCCTCCTAATAGTCCCACAACGGTTGTTGGGGGCATCCACATTCATCTCTTATAGGTGAGATTATTTCATTTTATACTTAACACTCTACATTACTTGTTTATACATTCTTTTTACATATGGGTTATCTTTCTAACATGATAGCAAGTGCTTTATGTGCAACATTTGTTTGTAATATTACTTGTTACCATGGCTATTTGTGTGTTTGTCTTTACTTGTCATTATTTTCTATTGTATCCGGACACGCCCTTCGTTTGGTGTGCACACTTGTTTTTTATGTGGCCATTGTGGCCTTGAGTGTCTTGTGACATCGTGAGTGACGTCCCATGTTTGCAACCCACTTTTGTAGCCTATGATTGTATTCTTACATGTTTACTGGCTTTCTATCTTCTACATTGTTTGGTAGCTTACACTTGTCTTCTACATGTATGTTTGTTCGTACTAACACTTGTTTCTAGACACTTGTTTGTGTTTTCCTTGGTTTCTACAAAACGCATTCCCTTCCCCCTACAGGGCATAGTTTACATAGTCGGTCCTCTTTTAGGGCCACATCCTCCTATCCGCGATGTCACATGCACCCCCAAAGAGGGGGAATCATTTGGGGTTTACACACTACACATCACTCTACACCTTTATAGTTTAGTTCATTTTATGTCCTTGACATTGTGGATTATATAACAAGTGAGTTCAAACCACTCTACGAACTCCACACACAAAATATTTTTAGGACATGTTGTCCTTAGTATTCTAGGGAGTAGTTACATGTTGGAGGATATAGCGGAATTTCCTCCCTACACTACTTGAGAAAGTGGCGTTGGATTGCCCAAAAACTAGGAAGTACGAGACATCTCTTCATATTATTCTCAGGGAAGTAGTTACAGGTTGGAGAATAATGAAACTTTCTCTATACACTTCTTCAAACCACGGTGGCGTGATATCGCCCAAAAAAATTACACTTTGCCTATGGTTATAGAATATCCTTTTTTACACCCTTTCTCTCATTATGAATCAGGTGCACATGTTCCTTTTACTTTTTCATACTTCCATTTACAGTCTTTTTACTATATACATGCGATTTTTACATATACATGTGTATTTGACTACTTGATCGTCTTCTCCTTTTCGGTTCCATTTATATGAAAAGAAAAATAGTCAACAACAACAAACAACTAAAACAAAGGCATCAACAAATAATAATAAAAAAACAACGTCATTCAACACTTTATACCTCATACTAACATGCAGGTACCTTACATACATCGACATCTACACACGTGCTTCCGCCATAGGTTCACTTTCATCACTTTTTACACTTTTACATTTTTAGTCTCCACGATCCATATTTTTTTCACTCCACGCTTTTTTATAGTCCATCGGCATGCTTTCTACATCACTCTACATGGACATCAAGTACACATCTCTATATACTTTATGTTACCAAGAGTTCCACTCACCAACATAAAGTGGGGGGAAATGTAGACACAAAATCATGCACTTTGGGTGTTATTTAGTCCTAGTCTCATACTAGTGTTCATATAGTTTTTGAGTTAAGAAAGTACTAATTAACCCATGTTCGTTGGCCATTTTACTTTGCTTTATTTCGTCACTTTTGACCTCCCACATGTACTCGCCCAACCTTTTTTCCATTTAAAGGCATTTCATCCCCGACTAAGGTGACCAACCTAATACTAGGGTGCCCTGTGCCCCTGGTCCCATTCAAGGCACCCCGATCCTTTTACACTTTGTACTCATCATTTAGGCACTTTCTAGCCGTTTGAGCTTTCCATATTTTTAGTGGCCAAGTTTTTCAAGGTTAATTACGAAATTAGATCAAGAGAACACTATAAATATAAATTTATGAGACCATAATGAGGTACCAACCACTAAGCACTACTATCATCCACCTAAGGTTTCATCCATATAAGGAATCAAGAGCTCCATTTGCATCTATCTAGCTCCATCACAAGGGACAAGGCTAGTTTATCTACATCACTGCGCATATGATGGGAGTTTATTCTAATCCCTCCACCATATATTTACATTTCTACATCTAGTTATTGATCGTTACTTCACAAAGTGCGACTGGCACAAGATCACCTAGGGCATGATTTACACACACACACACACACACACACACACACACACACACACACACCTAGAACTACATTTGGGTCTGAAATGTAATGTAACGCTCAGAGTTATTAAGTCTGTTATTGTTTCCGTTGAGGAAAATCCTACCCCTTCATATGCATATTTCTTTTTTAGGGTTTTAATTCTTGGCTTGGGGTTTTACATGTTCTTCTTCATCTCTAATTTACAGAAAAATCCATCGCATTCCAGGGAAAATAACACAATAGGAGGCAAACATAAACAAACATCCAACAACACCTCAAAGGATGTTTTCAGAGTTTTTTCAAAGACTAGGGCATCCAGATCCCAAACCAGAGCACCCTAGGTGCCCCAGTCCTTCTCTAAGCACCTGATTCTAGCCTATTGTTCCATGTATGCACTTTCTAGAGCTTATGTGTGGTCGGTATTTCATTCAGTGTATCTGGTCTTCACTGTGATAGAGTCCCAAACAATCATCGAAGCAATTAAGGCCTTTCCTAACCCTCTTTTCTCATTAGGGTTTCACATTTCTATTTTAATTACTTTGCTTGGGTCTACTTTATTACATTTTACTACATTTATTTACTCCTTTTCATAACATCTGATTACGCTAGAATAGATCATTATTTTCCATTTTAGATTAATCACCCACAATGTGAAATTGTCATTTATTCAAAATAGGAACAATGAAATCATTGATCTTATTGAAAAAGATCTTAAGAAAACACATCTGAAAAACATGCCACCAAATATTTGTGTGGCCTCATCGTGGTGATTGAAAATAAGTCATTGTTCAACATCTAAACTCTTGTGCCTCCATCCTCTAGTCTAGTGCTAGTTATTTACTCAAAAAAATTAAATTTTTATCTCAAATGCATACCACAATTATATGTCGATGCTACCAAATATGCATTCATAAGGATTTTGTTCTTATAAATTTTAAATATGAATCTTTTACAAGGATTCTTAACAATTGACTCGTAATAGCCAATGACTAACACAATTGATTTTTAATTATGACTACTTAGAATCTATGGAAGAAACTATAATAGTTATAGAGGACTTGTTTGATAGTCCTCTAATGGACTTAAAACAAACTAATAAACATTGGTTTGGAAATTACTAAATTAAAACTCCTTTTTCAATTTAATACCACCTTTTACGAGAGAATACTCTAGTAAAAATATAAATTTCTATAAATTTGATTGATTGAACAATTCCCTTGAAGGATTTTAGAAAACTCATAAAATTTTAATCCATATGGTTCTCCAAGCATTATATGAAAATATTTTTATTTAAATTTTAATAAAAACCACACCTTATAATATCAAAGTGTGTGCTTGGAGTGGTAAGGCAAGTTGAAATTGAACTTGAGTTAGTTTAACTATCGGTGGTAGGGTATAACATCTCAATGTAATTAGATCAAGTAGATATGAGTAGCATTGAGTTTTAATACCAAAATAAATAATTAAATTTCCTAAAAAAAAATTCAGGAGTAATTATTGCATCTTGAAAAGGACCTCTTGCAGTGAAGAAAACATAAGCAAGAAGGTGTTTGAGCATCTTAAATATGATTGTAATCAACAATGAGGCATATTTTTCACGGAGGTGAATTTCGAGCTTCATAGGAGTAAGTTCCTTGGAATGTACCTACATCTCAAAAAAATAAACAAGTTAAAACCACATTGTTTCAACTCAACAAGAGGTTAGAGGAAAATAATATCATTCATGAATAATTTCCTCAAAGATCCATCGGATGAAAGATCTTCATCAATGGAAGCTTTCCCATCTCTAGATCATCACTTCTATCTTTATTTCTCTCTTATCCCTCTCTCTATCATTCTATTCTTTCATTGAGAATGTCCTTTATCACTCTTTCATCTTATTCACTTGAGTGGCTTAATGTTGCATTTTAAAAGTCCATTTTCAAAAATAAGAAAAGGACTTAGTTTTGTTCCTAGGGAATTTGAAAATTCATATAGTGGTGAGATGAAAAGTGACATGAGGGAGAGTAATATACATTTTTAAGATATAATTGGATTGGCTCCTCCATTCCAAAGGGGTTAGCATTTGTAGATTGTTATTAGTTATTGGATTTCACTTCTACTACAAGCAATAAGATACATTCTTCTACCTCTTTTTCTTATGTTCTTCCATACTCTCTACTTTCCAACTTTGTAAACAATTTTGGTCATGTATAACCAAGAAATAACTTTGTGTCTCCAATTTATTAGTATTATTCTTTCTTACATTGTTGTGTTCTTATAATTGAATGTGGAATTACACTAGTTATTTCTGGTGAGATTCTACTAGTTCCTAATCACAACATTAACCCTCTCTACATTTCTCCTAATCCTCTTTACCACTTCTCAAAGAAAATTCCTACCTTGTACATTGTACAAGAAATTTTCCACTGAGTTTAGTGGAGTATTCACGTTTGATCCCCGCCTAATGGAAACCCCACAACTTTAGTTAGTTTACATTAAATAATGGGAGCCTCCCCATATCTAATAAGGAGGAGATTATCCCCATGACCATCGGTGGAAAGCAATAATATTCACTGCGAAATATTATTTCACCAACATTCCTATATTTAAATTTTAAAATTTTCACTACCAAGGAAACATAGATGATGAAAGGATAAGTTTTCAACCTCCTAAAATAGAGAAATATGATTGGTTTGATTTCGTGACAAGTGGTTAACGAGAAGACACTAATAGCTAGAGTTTAATTAATGAAATGAATTATATATGTTACCATTTGCACTTTGTAAAGAGGAAAATTTAAATCTTTGCATTGTGGTTGATAAACACATTTTCTTTAATTTGATATTTTATGTTGTTTGGTTTCCTTTCACATCTTATAAAAGACAAATATATTCTACAATCAGAATGTTATTGTGATTATATAACACGGTGTTTGATTAAAAATTTAAAGCATATTACAATTGATGCAGGGATCAAAGTAATGCACTCAAGGGGTATGAAGTCAAAGTATGAAAAGGGTTGGCGACTCATTGTTTGGACTAAAAACTTAGAAAATCCCACTAATAAATTTGTAAGTTATATAAGAGTTATTTATAGAGATATGTTGTTTTTTTACTATTTTTAAAAATAAAATATTAATTTATGTAATTCTATCATATATTTGTATTTGTAGGAAGAGTTTTATAAGAAGAACACAATAAGGAAATTATGTGCAACATTGAAAGACTTGAGATGGAACAAAAAGTGTTTAATCAATGGGAAAATGATAATCGATGTTTCCCGATAAGACATGTAACTTGTTCAATTTTTGTACACACAAACTATAAATTAAAATTGAACACTTTTAACATTTTATCATTAAATTTTATAAGGTTAAAAAAATTTAGAACTATAAAGTGTATTTAGGGAAGGACCATGACAATGGGGATGATGAGGAGCACGATGAAGAGAATGATGAGGGTGACAATGAGGATCAAGTTTAGGAAGAGAAAGAATATTGTGAGATCAAAGGCAACAACAAGACCAATTACTAGGAAATTCGGGATGTAGTTATGCATTTGTTTGTTTTTTTATTTTTAAAGGGACCCCTTAATACTCCCTTGAAATTACAATGTTATATAGTATTGTAAATCACATTTTGAATTTAGACAAAGTCTTCCTTTATTAATAATAATAATATTTGGATGCTTTACAAACTCTCGGTGATAATGCAATATAAATAATATTTTAGTATACAATGTTTAGTAGTTGTAAATAAACAAAAAAATGTAATATAATTATTCATAATTACGATTAACCATATTTCTATTTTTTTAATATCCAACAATTTTTTCATTACATTTGCATCACCCCTCGATGTTAGTAATGTAGGTCTTGCACCATTGTGAGATGGCGTAGAGTAGATGTAGTTTTGATGTAAAATCAATGCAAAAGTGAGGTTAAATCAATATAGTTAAAATTGTCTAGTTGCATCACTTTACGCCACACAAATTAATGTATCTTCTTATGAGAAACATGCTAAAAATACCAAAATAGTCTATTACCAATGGAAAAATGATCCAAAATATGGTTTTATTTACACATTGTTTTGTAGTGATGTTTCCTTTTCTCAAAGTATAGCTCTCTTCCAATGTTTCATATCATAGTATTTCCTTCTTTCATGATGACTTTCATATCACATTAGATTCATCATATCCTTGTAGGTGTGTTATCATAACATTTCTCAATGAATTGACTCATTTTTTATCTTCATGTTCATGTTTATGCACATACCTAACACTTAGTCCTAGCTTCCTTGAATGTTCAATCTTGCATTCTACATTAAGAATTTGGCTTGGCCTCAAACATCCTCTTTCACGGGAATAATTCGGAAAGTTTCCTCAATTTTTTAAAAGGTGTGTTAAATCCTATAACACTCAAAATCCTTGATCTAACATGCAAAGGGTCTACATGGGAATGAAGGTAGAATTCATGTCTATATGTGGAATGTTATTTATAGATTAGGTTGTTAGAAATAAGTTATAAACTTGTAGAATGAAACATGATGGATGAAATAAAGTGTAAAATATTTCACATAACATCAATTGATCCAAAGGAGCTTCAATTGAGGAAATATAATTTAAGGTGCAATCTAAGGTAGAAGGAGGGACAAGATCCATGAACTTGTGATTGGGCATATAAATATAAAAGTGCAACATTTTAAGCCCATCGAGGTGATTTGTAAAATATTTCACATAGCATCAATTGATCCAAAGGAGCGTCAATTGAGGAAATATAATTTAAGGTTCAATCTAAGGTAGAAGGAGGGACAAGATCCATGAACTTGTGGATGGGCATATAAATATAAAAGTGCAACATTTTAAGCCCGTCGAGGTGAATCTCACAGAAAGGGTGTGGGAGGTATCAAGCTTCATCGACACTAGCTTAAGAACCTAAAGGTGAACATGGAGTGTTTGATCTCCTTCCAAACGAAAAAATGATAATTCGTAATGGAAAAAACCACGATATTTGAGAAGGTTCTTAAAAATGAATTTATCGGATACATGTTAACAATATTTATCACCATTGGAAAATAACACCTTTTGTGAATAACATCTAGAAAAAATATTCAATATTGTTAGAAAAGTATATGTGTTGAACTAAAAGTTACATATAATAATTAATGTAAGTGATACTATTTAATGCAATATTTTTTAGTATTAAATATTCCTTAGTTGTATTTGTTAAGTATTAAATCCATCTCAATCATCAGCAATGTAGAAATCCCTCATTTTAAATGGTTTTGTAACTTTTTGGGGTGAATACAATTACATTATATAGAAGTGTTGAACTAATACAACAAACAAAATATGTAAATGCAATGTAAATATAATAAACTAAAGAACTTTAAAAGAGCAAATTTTTTACATTATGGTCGTAGTAATTCCAATAATTTTATACATTATTAATAGAGTTTAGATAACCATATTGTGAATGTAAAATATTATTAGTTCAAACTACAATGTTGTTTAAATTTTCAGAATAAAAACATGTGTACATAAATGAACTTTTCCCCAAAAAAAAAAATTCCATGTCATCCTTCCATGTAATAACAAGAACCCCATTGGGGCATAGGAAACAAAAGGACTCTTATGAACACACACTTATATTGAGAGGGGGGTGAATTAGTTAAGATAATATTTTACTTATTTAAAAACTTAATAACCACAATAACAACAATCACATAAGTTGTAACAATTACAAAATACAAGATGTATGTGGAAACCCTTTCGTGAGAAAACCAAAGAGAAAAGGTGATTGGATTCTTGTCCAAATCCAGCCATAAAATAATAAAATTCACTTAAAAATATTTGTAGGCACCAATTGTAGACACTAAATCATGCACTTTGGGTACATTTATAGGTCCTAATCACATACTACTATTCATATGATTCCTAAGAGAGAAAAGTACTAATTGATCATTGTCTTTGGCTTCTTTGCTTTCTTTCTGGTTTCTTTCTTGGTCTTACACACCCTACTACCCAATATCGCTTTTGATACTTAAACTTTTTTTCAGTTTGGACACTAACACCCAACCAAGACGCAAGCACCCAGTGCCCTCGTCCCCTTAGGGTGTCCCCGATCTCTTTGTATCTTGCTTGCCTATTTTGGGCCTCTTATATCATTGGGCATCTTGTTTTCTTATGGGTCAACCTTTTAGTGGTTAATTACAAAATTCAAATAAGGGAATCATATAAATATAAAGTTATGTGACCATTATGAAGGACCAATCTCTAAGCATTTACTATCACCACCTAAGGTTGCATTCAAAGGCCATTCTAAGAGCATCAAAGCATCCATATAGCTTCCATTCAAGGGACAATGGATCACATTCTTATAAATACATACATAGGAGGGGAAGTTCATTTTGGCATCCAAAAATATATCTACATTTCTACATCTAGTTACTTACTCGCTATCAAGTGTGTCTAACACAAGAGCCACCTAGGGCATGATTCTACACACACACGTGCGAGCTATATGGAGTTTGATATGTAGTATAGTGCTCGGTCATAAGTTCACTTTTTTGGGTGACTATCGTGGTCGGGCCCGACTCCCCATTTGCATCTTTTCAGTTTTAGGATTTGATGTGTTTTGGGGTTTTGCGGGAGATCGTTTGTTTAACAAAGTTACAAGTGAGCTCGACAATCATATAGTGATATATATGTGATAAAGAGAGAATTCTAGCGACACTTGTGTGACACAAAAAAATCATTTTTGAGGTTTTTCACATTTACAGCACCAAGTAGCAGTTTCAACGCCCTAGGCACCCCCAACCCAATCCAAGAGCCCTATTCCCAACATATATGACACTTCTATAACTATATGGGATTGGTTGTGACATATTCCTCCTTTTGTTCAGCATTTTTCTAGCTCAATACCTCTTGATATTTTTGTGAGATCGGTTAAGTTTTCTTTCCTCCCTCTTACACTTAGGGTTTTACATTTATCTTGTTTATTTCTTAAGTTAGATATGTACTTTATTTATTATTATTTCATTATGAATATGCAATATAGGTTTTAACAAAATTCTATTTTTATAAATCATTTGGTGAACCCATCTTTCGACTACTCTCCTCTTCTTCTTTCATCATGGCTCAATATTATGGTGACTTTATGAAGCCCACCTTCAAGAGCTTACCGATCACCTTGTTTAACATCTTCAAGATCTAGATTTTATTTTATTTTTTTCTCACAAGGAGGCCACCAACCTAGATGAGCTTAATGTTCCCTGCACCCATCCCTACTTTTATGCCTATTGCTACTCAACCACATGCTTCCACTCTTCCACCTACTTTTATTATTCTTGTATTTGTTCCTACTCCTACAAATCAATTCACTCCACCTCTTGTTTCTCACACGCAGAAAGTTTCTTCCACTAGCACTCAAGATCTAGCCTCTCTCTACCAATATTTGCAAGCTCAAATACGTTAACTTCAGCAGCCTAATTCTCGTGCATCTCCATCTCTCGGCTCTACTTTTCTCCTTCATACTCCTTTCACACCAGCCATTTATTCGTATATGCTTCTTTTTAATTTTGGCACCCTTAAGCTGCCTATTTTCAATGGACATAGGGATCCTCAAGATCATCTCTAAGCATTCCATGTTGCATGTCTAGATTATGCAGACAATCCTACTTTACTCGCAAATATCTTTCCTCTCAGTCTCAAAGATTATGCAATGTGTTGGTTCTACAACCTACATGTCCACTCAAGTAACATAGTTTACACATTTGGAAAATGTTTTTCTCACACATTTTTCAATCAATATTGGTTCTAAGATCTCCTATGCTCAATTATCACAAATCAATCAAGGATCTAATGAACATATAACATATTATGTTTTACGATATAAGAACAACTTATCTAAGATTTCTAATGTACTCGTGGACTCTGAGCTTCAAGATTTATGTTTCAAAAGTCTCTTACCGACTCTGCGCAGGATATTTTCATCTTTGATACCTCGCCATCATTTGATCATCTATGTCACACTCTTAAATTACGTGAAGAAAAATTTATCTCCGTGGGAAAGCTTAAATATCATAATTAGGGGTCATCTTGGCTCAGTTTTAATGCAAATCAACTTTCAAGCCATATACTAAGCCATTTGAAGAAAAAACAATCTGTTAACATTGTCATTACTCCTAAAAAGCTTCAATGGTAGCCTCAAAAGCGTACATTCACAAAATTACCTTATGTTTTGCATATTCTATTTCCACAACTCGTTGAGAGAAATCTTGTGATGCTTCCACCTTCACTAGATCTAGATCCATCTTAACCTAAAGGATGCAATCATAACAAAAATTTCAAATGCGACTATCATCAATATGATGGGAATTCAATGGATCATTGTTTCTAAATTTGAAATCTCATTCAAGATCTAATTGAAAATAATGCAATTGAGCTTCCTGAACCTACGCTATCTCGGCTAGTCAATGACAATTCCTAAGCATGATAAGAAATAAGCTAATCCTTCATCTAATCATACATATCACACAGTGCCTCCTCCTTCATCATGGACCCTTGATTTTCTAGTTGCGCATGCCAAACCATCTCCACCTCTCATTACATTCTTTGATCACGACTATCATGCTTCATTCTCTTCTAATACATTACATATCAATGCTTCTATCAGATATCATGTTATTAATAATACTAAGATCATATCATCATCTCCTCTTTGTGTGTTTTCTCTTGCGCTTCTTGTTGATATTGATTGTCCTCTCTCGCAATTACATATCCAATTCCCAACTTCTATGCTCATGTCAAGCTTCAAATCACGGTTGGTCCTCTCACCATTTTTGTTCCATTCATCAAGCATGTTTCTAATTAGGGTGATTCATCTCCTCCATCTAGTTCTCAAGTCATTGTTCACCCACTACCGCATCTTGTCACTCATGTGCACTCTCCACCGTGTTCACTCACCACCTTTGTGCCATCACATTCATCACATCATCTTCATCCATCTCATTCACTGCATCATGTTACTTCTTCACATGGGCTTCCATAGCCCTTAGCATTTGCACATCCGTCGATGTCTCACATGCTATTCAGTTTGGTTCATATGCTCACAATTCTTTCATGCCACATGATTCCACTACTTCACACCGCCTTGGTGTTTGGTAGGTGATGGCTATCACCCTACCCCCTGATGACACACCTGTGTTCTTAAAATTCTTACACGGGTGTTGAGGGATTTTATATAAGAACCTCTCATCATGCATTTTTTCGATTCATATAGTGCACTTAATCATTTCTCGATGAAACACTCTAGCTATAGGTGGTTCATTCTTGATTGTTAAGGAGTATTAACTAAATGAACCTCATCTTCTCTACAATGGGGGAATTTTCAATATTCTCCCCTACACTCATCATACTAACATACTATGATCACATCACGTTAACAAAACATTCATCGCGAAAATTTATTGTTCAAATTATATATTATCTATCATCACATCCATTACATATCATCGTAAGCTAACTACGCATTACAAATCCATTCAACAAAATATGAACATCCCTTAACTCATCAAGCATATAGAAAAAATAATCACGTATGGGGTAAGTGCAAGAAGTTGATGGACAAATATAGGGTCATCTGTGGACATCATATTGCAAAAAACAGCAAAATCTCAACTTGTAGGGATTATTAGCTATACACGCACTCTAAATTAGAAAAATTTATATAAATATGAATTGTAGCATTCGGAATCTAGTTTCTAAAATAATAATTTTGGTAAAAACCAGACAAGTTTAGCTTTATTAAACACTTAAAATTATATGACTTAGTGTTTTTTTTTTTAAACTTATAAGATTGTAGTCTGTTTGCCTGCATTTTGGATGACCAAATCTTGTTATTATTTTTTTTCCTTTGGTGAAACGTTAGATGTAGTTGTCTATCTTGGGATGGATTTTATTTTGTATTTTTTTTAGCAATATTTTTTTTTTATGATTTTTTCCGTGAAAGTGGTATGAAAATATTTAGAAAACGGAGCGCTTTCCGTTTGCCCGCCATAACTATATCAAAAAATATCGAAATCAATTTTTTTTTTTTTTAACGTGTATAGAATTTTTCCACACTTGGGATGGTATAAGTTTTATCATATTTTGATAAGCGAAACACAAGTTACTGTCTTAAACGTAGACATGAATATTCATGGGAAAAAATGTCTTAAAGACCTATTGTTCGTAAAAAAATTATAAAATGATATTTATCTTATTCTATTCACTTTAAAAACAATATTTCTACGAAGCTAAGAGCACCATTTTTGTGAAATGTTTTCAGTTTTTTAGCATGGTTCAAGTCTTTGGAAGAGCAGATTTGAGGTTTTTTGACCTTTTACACTTCATAATGACCTTCCATAGCTTTGGTTGGGAAAAACAAAGATTTTCCGAGCCTTAGGTTCGGTAGATAGATCCGCGATCGCGGTTTTTTAAACATAAACCGTGATCGCACTTTATAAAGCGCGATCGTGGTTTATAAATCATATTTACACACATCCCAATGTTCGAATTACCATGTGATTTTTACTCTCTGACCTTACTGCATAAAAAAAGCGCAAAATTTGTCTTTTTCGCACGTTTTTCTTATCACCGAAAGCAAAACATCATGGGAGACAAAAAATGAAGTCAAAAAAGGAAGTCATTAAGTAAAAAAATACCAAATGAATTAGAGGCCAACAAAATTCAAAACGTTGAGCGAATGCGGAAACTTCATGAATCTAGAAGAGGTTCATCTTCAATCCCAACTATTGTAAGCAATGAAGAACTAGGTAATGTTTCTACTGTCAATGTTGAAGTTGAATTAAATACTCGTGATGAAGAAGTTTTTACTATCAATGTTGAAGAAGAATTAAATACTCATGATGTAGCAAATGTTGAAATTGAAGGACACGATGAAAATGTGAATAAGGAAATTCATCTTTGAAATCGTAGACAAGCAAAATTTGACAAAAACAGCTCCTAGGATTTTACGTAAGAAACCTAATTTTTTTATTGAAATTGATGAAAACATTTTGAAACCAATGTCCGACAAAATTTCGAACAACAAATCGGAAGAAAACCACTTTGAAATTTGGGATAATCATTTTGAAATTTTAAATAATTCCTAAAGATGTCAGTTGTTGGTTAGTTTGATGAAATTGATTAAAATGAGACCTACATTAAACACCTTAGGATTGACAACATCTAATATACGTGGTCAAACCTCTACAATTGTTGAAAACCTTCATGATGCATATCACATTGTTGGTGTCAAGAGACGCACTAGGGATAGTAATATTGTGCGTCGTGTACTTGCTACTAGTGTTGTAAGTGAATCAATAAAAAAACAACGTTTGATTACGCAAACAAGTCGAATGTTGCAAGTTAATCGAAAAACTCTAATGAAAGTAATTGAAAGATGTAATATCCTTCAATCACTCAATAATGTCGATTTTTGGGCATTTTCTGCTAGAGCACCGCGTAAGGACAAAAAATAATTTTGATGCTATAAGAGAAGTTGTTATTAAATTTTGGCATGATAACACTAGAGTTTCACCTAATACAAGAGATGTTATAAAACAGAGAGTTGGTTCTACTAATCATGAACCACATCCAAAGCATTTCTTAGATATGACTCAAACTCAATTTTTTCGTAAGTTTGAACAAGAGAATCTGGAAATTAAAATTAGTCAACGTTTTTTGAAATGTTGAAACCATTCTATGTGAAAATCAACCATGCTCGCACCACTTGTTGTAGGCAACATGTTGAATTTGCAATGCATTATGCTAAATTTTTATGTATTCGTTCTAATTTTTATTCTGAAACTATGTTATCTGAATGTGGTGTTCAAGTTCCACCAATATCATCCAGGGATTTCATTCCTACTATATTTTGTGAAAAAGAAGTTGGACAATTTTTTTATAGTCAGGATTGTTTAGATGGAAGTTGTAGTACATGCGGCGGATTACCTAAATTGGAAAGTTACATCCATGAGAAAATTGAAGGTACAATAGGACATAATTTAGTTGAATTTGATAAATATAAATCAGTTGCATACCAGTTGAAAGATGGAAAAGAGTCGAAACGGTGTGAGCTAGTTATAGAACAAATGCCCATTTTTCAATTTATGAGAAAATTTAAGGATGAAATTGTTTATGAGTATGTGAGGCATACACATAGAGCTCGATGGTTGGATGAACAATTCAAGCTATGCAAAGACACATTTCCTATTGGTACTATTGTTTCAGTGGTCGATTTTGCAGAGAATTACACATTGCAACCACAAATGGAGGTTCAATCACAATATTACAACTCAGTACAAGTTGTCATTTTTGTGCATATAGCATTTCTACATTCTCCTGACAGTATAGAGAATGATCAAAAATCTTAAGAGAGTACCACTTTTATATCAGTGATGATCGTACTCATTCTACTGAATTTGTGCAAGGGTGTTTCCAGTTATTTTATGGAAACTTGTCGATAGGGACATCCACTTCAAACAACATTATATATGGTCAGATAATTGCACGTCTCAGTTTAAGAATGCACGAATGTTTTATTGGATGAGCAGAATGCACGTCAAGATGGGTGTGCAACATATTTGGAGTTTCACTGAGGTTGGACATGGAAAAGGAGAGCATGACGGTGCAGAGGCATGTGTGAAAAGAGCTCTTGCAAGAGAAGAGTTGAAGTACAAAGATGGTCTTTATGGAATGGTGTATGGTGTACTGACAACATGGCCCGAGGTTCTCAAGAAAATTCCACGGTTGCGAGATATTTTTGGTCGATAGAGGAAAAACATATTGCTAACTACGAGGATTGTATAACACTTTGGTCCAAGTGATATGCACTCATTTTGTAGCTCGGGACGCTACTTCATGGGCCGTATGGACAAGAAAGTTGACATGCTTTTGTGCATTTTGTATCGAATTTGTCACTACCGAGTGTGATTCACAAGAATGGGTAGAAGGATGGGTTTATAGGCCTCTAACTCCACTTCCTAGTTCTCAACCTCCACAAGCATTACGACTTGTTTCTGCAGATGAAGTTACAACATCCAAGGACCTTGACGAAATTTCAATTTTGGTGCGACAAGGTATAAATATGGTTATTTATTTAATTTTTGTAAATTGAGTTATATGTCCATTGAAATTTTAATATGTAATTTAAATTTGAATTGTTCAACTTTCCTTGGTTATTTTTTTGTAGGACATGTGTTTGCAGTAATTGCAAGAAGACAATGAAGAAGGAACAGACTATTTCTTATGTCGTTACATCGAGGAAAGAAAGAAGTTGACTTCTCCTATTATAGATGGCGAAGATATTGAGTATCCTACAGGGTCAGTGGTAGTTACTGGAACTTGGCTTCGACGGTATCCATTAAAAAACTCCTCTGTTTGGGTGTTTGAAGACTTTGAGACACACAAGAAAATACTCTTATATTCACATCTAGTTCTAGCGAAAAATATTCAGTTGTATAGATATCGAGGAAGGTCTAATAACAAGATTCTTTGGAAGGTTCGAGAGTCAGATCATGAAGCAATCTTGTCTGCTATTCAGAGTAGATCCGATCCTGATGGTTCATTGGAATGAATTTTTACAATGCGAGCATGTCTGGTATATATATAATTTCTTTTCAATTTATATATATATAAAAATTTAGAACTTAAAGATCTAGATTTAAGTTTGAATATATATTTTATTTTAAATTTGTGTATTTTGCACGTACATTATATCTAGATCTATAGTATATATGGTTTTGATTTGAAACTTAAATTTCTTTGACTAACACTTTTATGTTTAGGTTAGTGGTGCCATAAAAGCTTCCACCTTCACGTGGTTGGCACTGTTAGTAGAGAATTTTAAATTCTCGAAGCTAAGAGAAGCTTTCATTGTTTGAAAAAGTTGTAAATTTTGAAAAAGTCAAGTAAATTTTGAAAATGTTGTAAATTTTGAAAATGTTGTAAATTTTGAAAATGTTGTAAATTTTGAAAAAGTTGTAAATTTTGAAAATGTTGTAAATTTTGAAAACGACTCCTCCCCAAGTGTTTACAAGACCATACTTACGCGTGTGCACCGATATGAGAAGGAAAAAACCGAGAGAGGCTATTGTAGAGGGTCCCTACGCCGAGGTGTCGGATCAGACAAGGCCTCTCTAGGTGCCACAGAGTCCGAGTAGTCACCCGTCGAAGTTGAACGATATTTTGGTCTCAAGGCTCTTAAGGGACTACGCCCGAACGAAGTAGCCCGGAAGCAACGACCGTTTTGTGCACCAAAACACCGCCTCCTCTAGCATTCACCTGGCCACCCAGACGTGTCGGCGTAGTCCGTTTGGTGCCACAACCCACCATTTGTAAAATATAGCGTTTGACAACCTTACACTGGGTCTAACTGCACTATTTCACGCGTTTACAAACAGTAGGACAGCAAGAGCACCAAAATGAGAAGAAAAAAACTGAGAGAGGCTATTGTAGAGGGTCCCTACGCCGAGGTGTCAGATCAGACGAGGCCTCTCTAGGTGTCATGGAGTCCAATTAGTCACCCGTCGAAGTTGAACAATATTTTGGTCTCGGGGCTCTTAAGGATCTGCGCCAACGAAGTAGCCCGAAAGCAACGACTGTTTAGCAGCACCGAAACACCGCCTCCTCTAGAATTCACCGGCTACTTGGACATGTCGGTGATCCGTTTGGTGCCACGACCCGCCGTTTGTAAAATATAGCATTTGACAACCTTACACTGGCTCCAACTGCACTATTTCGCGCGTTTGTAAACAGTAGGGACAAGCGAGAGCACCGAAATGAGAAGGAAAAAACCGAGAGAGGCTATTGTAGAGGGTCCCTACATCAAGGTGTCGGATCATACGAGGCCTCTCTAGGTACCACAGAGTCCGAGTAGTCACCCGTCGAAGTTGAACGATATTTTGGTCTCAGGGCTCTTAAGGGACTGCGCCCGAACGAAGTAGCCCGAAAGCAATGACCATTTCGCGCACCGAAACACCACCTCCTCTAGCGTTCACCTGGCCACCCGGATGTGTTGGTGTATTCCGTTTGGTGCCACGACCCACCATTTGCAAAATATAGCGTTTGACAACCTTACACTAGCTCCAACTGCACTATTTCACGCGTTTGCAAACAAGTAGGACAACGAGAGCACCGAAATGAGAAGGAAAAAACCGAGAGAGGCTATTGTATAGGGTCCCTACATCAAGGTGTTGGATCAGACGAGGCCTCTCTAGGTACCATGGAGTCTAAGTAGTCACCCGTCGAAGTTGAACAATATTTTGGTCTCAGGGCTCTTAAGGGACTACGCCCGAACGAAGTAGCCTGGAAGCAACGACCGTTTCGCGCACCGAAACACCACCTCCTCTAGTGTTCACCTAGCCACCCAGACGTGTCGGCACATTTCATTCAGTGCCATGACCCACCGTTTGTAAAATATAGCGTTTGACAACCTTACACTGGCTCCAACTGCACTATTTCGCGCGTTTGCAAACAGTAGGACAGCGAGAGCACCGAAATGAGAAGGAAAAAACCGAGAGAGGCTATTGTAGAGGGTCCTATGCCGAGGTGTCGGATCAGACGAGGACTCTCTATGTGCCATGGAGTTTGAGTAGTCACCCGTCGAAGTTGAACGATATTTTGGTCTCAGGGCTCTTAAGGGACTGCGCCCGAACGAAGTAGCCCGAAAGCAACGACCATTTCGCGCACCGAAACACCGCCTCCTCTAGCATTCACCTGGCCACCCAGATGTGTCGGCATAGTCTGTTTGGTGCCACGACCCACCGTTTGCAAAATATAGTGTTTCCTTATTTATTTAAATTAAATTACAATGACTTGGTTGTTATGTTATCTCTTGTTGTCATCTTGTCCTTGGTAGGATGATATATGGGGCTCATGAATCTTATTTTCTACCTTATCCTTAACACTTGGTTTTGTTATAATATTATGGGTAATATTGTTCTACGGTTTTCTTTTCCTTTCTCTTCTTTCTCTCTTTCTATGAAGACCATCAGTTGTGCTACCTCTTGATTCAACTCTCTGACCTCCTGTGAAACCATAATTATCTTCTCTTCCTCCTCTCTCTCTCTCTCTCTCTCTCTCTCTCTCTCTCTCTCTCTCTCTCTTCTTGTACCTCATTAGCTCTATCAACCTTTGAATCACATTTCCTGCTAGTTCTTCTTCTTCTTCACCATATATATCAAGTCTGATTCATGAGGCCTAATAACCTTCAATTACCTTTCTCTACGTTTCTTCCTTGTTTCCATCATCTTTTCTATTTTTCACATATGTTCTTGAACTCTCTTATCCTTTCATGTAATTGCTTTAGTCTAGCATCTTATCTCTCTGATACTAACTTCTCCATCCAATGTGGCATTTTGTAACCATGACCTCACTCTTTACTTCACCCATCATTTTCATCTATCTCTTTGTCTCTCTTCTTGGACCACTGTATCAACCTTATCTCAAATCCTTTTAGCTAATCTTCCTTGATCTTCAAGCTATGATACCACATGTTGCAGTTCAAAAAATTTATAACATATGTATTCAATGGTTTCTATGTTTCCCTAAAAACTCAACTCTGTCTTTTGATCAAGTTCAAACAGCTCCTTTTCACTAGTTAACATACTCCAAATTTAATATTATCCCTTATCCTCTATATGGTTTCTTACTGATATTATTTATCTAACTCTAATGTAGATACTATGAGCGTAATCAAAATGATCAACTACCATCTTCAACTGCCAAGTTCAATATCCATGATGCATAGGCAAATACAACAATGCCCATGTTGGAAGGTACTTACAGTCTTCACAGTTTTGGAACTCAAAATACATGAAGCAATCAGCTAAAACAAATGTACAAATACATTTGAAAATAACTTCTAGGTTGTAGAGCAATTGAAAGAATGTAGTTTCATGGTATTAGTTTCATATCCAGAAGTCTAAGAAGATTGCAACTATAATGGCATGTTTCAGTAATGCACATCTAACAGTACAAGCTTATGATGCAAATAAAAATAATATAAAGATACAGCCACATATCATTCAGATTTAACAATATTTCAGGATTATTATGAGTTACAAAAGAACAGTACGGCTACAGGATTGGAAAATCAATACAGTTAAGTTTCAAGGATTAACTCATATGTACACAAAAGTTACAAACAATGCAGACCCAATTTTGGGTATACCTGTAATATTATCAAGATGTACAGTCAAATACACCAGAGTTTCAAGCACACTTTTCCAAATACAACAGGATGATAAATTGATGAATTCCATTAAATATAAGCTTTAGTTACTAATACTTAAGTTGGCAATAGAGCTAACAATATTGTTTTAGTTTGAAAAATAAAAATTCAAAATGCCCATGGTGAAATATACCACAAATAATAATCAGAAAGATACTAGAAAATATATAACTAGAAGTAATACACTAAATCCACCTCAAGATTTAAAAGACCTGAAATAGTTCAAATTTATAGCCTCGGAAACAAAACCGTAGCAGAGATATCCATAGGAGTTCCATATATGGAGGAATCGCCAAAATAACCAAAATAAATATGATTTAACCAACACACATGGATATATATATAAGAATCAAACAAAGTGTGCTCCAGACGCGCACGTCTCTGAAAATATATATGTACATAAGTTCATAATGTATGTATACATCTCGAACTAAGCACGTGTCATAATGTACATATGGGACCACATGCGGTCGCAAAAGGCTATATATAGTACAATGGACTGTGAATCTACTCATGACCACATATGTACATCCAGGTGGACTATAAATCTACTCATGAAACATCTTCCCTCTCTTCACCTTGCTAGAAGTAGCACGTCCACGACCTGGGGATGTAGTGGAGGGAGATGCCACTACGGATTTCATCCGTGTGGTCCTAGGTGTCTCTAAGCATGCCTGCAACCTAACCTGCACATTCATAAACAACAAGTTTTTAACACCCAAAATTTTAAAATACATTCAAAATTTAGAAACTTGTACAATTTAGTTAAAATGCATGTGAAATCTTACCGCAATGTCATGATCCCTATCAATTTGTTGTTGACGCGTCGCAAGGACAACAATAGACTCACGAGGGGTAAGCTACATACAAATAATTAATTTTTAAATTAAATATTTCACATATATACCTACAAAATTTGATATTGTAGATTTAAGTTTAATAAAAATAATGAAGGTCTCCAAAATTTAACAAATTTAAAAAATTGTGTACCTCAGTTAGTGGATCTGCAGATGTTATGGCAGTATCTACAGTAGCCTCCACAGTCTGCATATATGAAGGAGTCTCTCTAGCAGTCATAAGCTATACAAAAAACATGTACAAATCAATATTAAAATCTACTTAAAAGCTTAGCACTCCTATCGAAACCTATTGAAAAAAATAATAGTAAAGGAACTCAAAGGTCCCTACACTCTAAACATATCTTTTCACATTCATCAAGGAAACACCAGATCTATATATAGGTACATGAAACATTTACAAGCACTCATTCCACATGTTGAGATTTTAAGAAGGTAAAAAAACTATACAAAGGAGGGAAATTATACATTCATTCCCGTCCCTACTATACAATCTTACCCCAGGTGGTACTTTCAAGACATGTAAAACCAATATATGATTACATACATGGCTAGTTATATCAAATGAATTGGCATTTCCTACTAAATAATATATAGGTTGAGTATAAGAAAGTGAAACTCATGTACAGAGGTCCAAAGCATGCAATCCGTGCGTGAACTTCCAGTAATTAGAAACAAAGTGTAAAGAGATTTACTAACCTGCGTAAAACTCATGTGAGGCGTGCCAGTAGCCTCAGTTCCCTGAGCAGATGATGACCCGCCAGGCTCCTGTGTATAAAAGAGAAAAATATTAATACATGTACAACATACACGTGAAACAAATTATAATAATAATCTAGTGCAATTAAATGATTTATTAAAAATGTAAGTTTGTACAACTTGAAACTTACGTTTGAAACACACCACCACAGAAAGTAGCTAGCATGTCGACACCTGGATGTTTCCTTCACCGGCTCTTGCTATTTAAAATAAAATAAAAAATTAGTTTTTTACATGTATGTACATGACGTACAATCAAATATATATATATATATATCTCAAACATGTGAATTAAACTATTGTATATATATTATTTAAATTTATTTAAAATTTACCTGTGAAAGACCAATATCAGTGGCTCCAGTTCCAAAAACACTCCCCAGCATCTCATCTATAGAAAAGAAATCCTGTGAACCAGCAAATGATGTCTCGCCTGCAGTGCATACGGCACCACATGATCCACAGTGGTGTGGTGCACTAGAACTGGTGCCTCCACCAACATCACCAGATGCAATCTGGGTGCTATGCTGGGTGAGAGTGTCAGTGAGCTCCCTCAATGCATGCAATGTATCAATCTCCACAACCTCCTTCACTGTAGGAGGGATAACTGAAGGTAGTGGGGGTTTTGGGGCATGGGGGATCCTAGGCTGACCTACGCGTGCACAGGTCTACTGCAGTGTGAGCCACCTCCTCGACCAAAAAATTCAGAAAAGTCAAAATAATTCGGGACCTCATTGAGCACGAACTCACAATATAATTTCTTCAAAAAATAAAGAGGAACCTCATTGTTGTTGCATGGTGGATAATCAAAAACCATCCACCATCGGTCCCAAAAATTATTTTTGATTCTATCATCATGGCACCAATGGATTGGGAACCGTTTGCAAGTAACTACAGGGGGGGCATTGGTTCTAGGGTCGGTAAATAATGCACAAATGAGGTCTTTTCCAATTTTTTTGTCTTTGATGGCCGCATGGGATAGTTTATCCGCATACCACCACCTGCAGTCACTTCTAAAGGTGTTCCATCTATGTATTTGGTTGGTTGCAGACTCGACTTCGCCAATCAATGTTTGCAATGTATTGGCTAAAGTCATGCGGGATGGATTTGTAGCATGATTTTGTCTTATATTTTGAATTAGGTTCTCAATGGCAATTTTATTTTCTTGGATTCTTCCAATGATATTATCTTGCATTCATCTTTGGCTCAATGGGGATGGAAGGAGCCACGGGAGGCGATTTATGTTTGGAGGAGGGTTTTGAGGAATATTCGGAGGGTTTTGAGGAATGTTCTGTGGGTTTTGAGGAATTTTTTGATGGTTTGCACGATTTTGAGCTTACCGACCAACTGATAAAACAAGAAAATTGTATACATAAACAAACATTTCAAAAAACCCATGAAAATGCAAAAAAACCTAAAATGCAAAAAAAAAAACCTAAAATGCAAAAAAATGATTACAATCGGGGACTTACCTCCTCGTCTTGGCGGCATGGTTGAATATATCGCTATCCAGAAGTCCGATGAGAAATTTTGAGATGGTATTGAGAGCGCGAGTGAAAAACGTTTAGGAAAAGTCACGGTTCGAAATGAAAAATGAGGAAAATAACGAGTCGCGAGACTGTTAAATTTTGTCTCGAGTTCGCGCTCGCGTTTGATCACGATTGAAATGAAAAATGAGGAAAATAACGAGTCGCGAGACTGTTAAATTTTGTCTCGAGTTCGCGCTCTTGGTTCTAAACCGCGATCGCGGTTTTAGGTTCGGTAATTACCGAACCTAGAATTCAGGAACCGTGATCGCGGTTCCTTTATTTCGGGTTTTTATGTCCACGGAATTGTCCACCAACTTCATGCACTTACCCTACAACATCATCACATTATACAACAACTACACATCATGAGAAAATTCAACATACATGGAAAACATTCAATACAATCATCCACAAATCATATATCATTAGTCACATTATAACATCAATACACAATGAATATAATCATCATATGCCACTAAAATCATCTATATATATCGAGTGCAATCATAGTTACAAAAAATTCATCACTAGGGGGAAACTCCCCTACATCATATACAACAATACAAATCAAATCTCATCATCACTATCACTCTATGGTATTGTTAGAGCTCTAGAACTTGACGCCTCATCACTAACTCTACGTTGTTGGTCGTAGCCTCGATATCTCTCTGCATGTCTCGTAGTAATGTAACCTCGGTAGAATATTATGCAACCTAACCTTGAAACTTGACATAACATGAAAACACATTATGCACTAAGGGGCCACCACTTGTTGCCTCTCTAGCTTGTCGAGTCTCCTCGCATGCCTCTTCCCTCTCACCTAACAACATAACACACATCTCTTCAGCTATAGCCACTAGCTCAAAAATATGGGCATACTCGCCCGTAATGTTATCCACATGCTCTAACATCCCTCCACCCGCAAGTATGTAGGTGGGCACATTCCACGTCAATGTGCAGATGGTTGTGTCCACAATCAAGGACCAATACATGTCACCTTCCACACATAGAACAACCCATTAGATAACCATCACTATGACCTAAGAAAATATCAAGTCACAACATAACCATATATATACCTAGCCTACTCTACGATCGGTACTACATTTTTAGGGGCATATGTTTTCCCTCTACTCCTCCCCGTGGTAACCCCACCGCATTTGTAAACCATGGAAATAAGAACACCCATCGATGTGTTTCCCACCATGCACAAGAGGCCTCTGTACACCCCACATCATCGATTCTATTAGCTTTATCGCCACGTCTACCTCATCTCGCGAAGGAGGTACTAACTTCTCTCCTATGGGCCCTAGTCTAGCTCCAGCCCTCCTCGGTTCTATAATATATCTCAACCATATATATGGCTCTGGGGGCACATCCTAAGCCATACCAAACTGTCACGATACCCTCTACACTGGAATAACTCGGCCACCCCTAGGAACCAATCCTCTAATCACATAGTCCTCTGTATGCACCGTAGCTTTATAGCATCCTCTAGCCATCCTCCATAGTCTCAGTATGACCTCTATATCACTATCTCGGGCCTCATCCGATCTATCAGTTCCTTGCAGTATCTGTATCCATCTTGCGCCCATGCATGCCAGCCCACCTCCTAGAAAATATATCTAGTCTAGTTCACTTTTCTTGCGGACCACCAGCTGGTCTCAATAATTTTATATGCTCGTACGCCCATACATGCAATAGTGTAGTAGCTCTATCCCATATTTATATTCCCCCTGTGTAAATCTATAGAGATATCTATACAAGTGGGCCAACACATATTACGACCACGCATATCGGTACCCTCCTCCTCTATCCGGTGGAAAATATTGTGCATCTTATACAAGATTCCCACACCTCCTCCCTCTACTACGATAGATGAAGCAATAACCATGGCTATAAATTTCCGCAAGCGCAGAACCCTTGACCTCAAAATAGCATCCAAACTAATATGGGCCTCAGTAGGTACTCGAGTCCCCACAAAATACCATCTAGTGGTCTCGCATCTATCTCTCTATATCCTCCAAGGGCATGACTTGTACTCTCTCCCCAACAATTGGTAATCACAGTATGTGATACACATCCTCCAACATGGCTATCATCTCACCAATAAGAAACCAAAATTACAAGTGTCCCCACACCACCTCTCACACAATGTCTGTCAACATAGGCATATTATGGGACACATCCCCATCTCTGCTACGTACACAGTGACACGGGCCATAATATTCAAATTATCATTTGATCAGCCCAACCCAAGAAAGGTGCTTAAATGATGACCCCCACGGAACCCTTCGAGTGGATATCCCTTTGAACAACACCAAACACAGCATTAGAACACTATATAAAACTATACACACTCACTTATGACATTACTATACAATAAAAATCATATTTACACCACTCTAGACTGAATACACGCCCTCGGACTAGGGTGCCTGTATAGTAGGGCCTGGGTGCCCAAGAGCAAGACACCAACACTTAGGTCTGGATGCTCTGTTTCAAGGCCACCTTCACCGCTCTTGTCTAGGTCTAAAATGCCGAGAAAATTCAAAATCACAATTTTGTACAAATTCGATAAAAATGAATGCTACACACCCATTTTTCATAAAAAAACATTGCACTTCCCAACTCCGATGTTATACGTGATGTCACGATGGTCGCTACCATCTCAAAATGGCTAGGTCATGTTACTCTCACTTGCGGCATCCTTACACACTCAAAGCTCACTCTCACACTCGCACAAAAGACAAATGAAGTGAATAATCACTTTTTCACCTTACTATTTATAGTTACTTTACATGGCCTACTCTACTATAGTCATTATTTCACAACTAATACACACCACATGATTTTCATCATATCTTGAGCATTTTTACTCCAATTTACACCCCATTTGCGTAATTATTTTTAGAACTCAACCTACTACCATATTGTGAATAAAACAAACATTGATGTTGTATTTCACTCAATCTATACACCTTTTGGTGATATTTATCATTCACTATCTATCTTCTACTTACTTTTGGCTTAGCGTTCATTCTTATCATCACTTCCCCTTTCACCGAAAGGGGGCATACAATTGGGGTCATCCTATAATTCCCCTTATATCACCATGTGTTCAACCAACACTACCAATTCGATAATTCCAAACACTTACTAATGCATTATGCAACATTTCACCATCAATTCCCCCTAATGACCTAACCTGGGGAAACAAGCGTAAATTATCTATATGCAATACTTCATCAATTTCTCGTGATTCCCCTAATGTCCTAAACAGGGGGTAAAAACACAAAAATTATCCATGTGATATTTCATCAATTTCTATCAATTCCTTATAATGACCTAAGTTGGGGCATCAAATGTAAATTCTCAATATGCGATACTTCACCAATTTCTAGTGATCATCGTTAATGACCTAACCTGGGGGTAACTAGCATAAAATATATCTATGAGTAACCAATCAAACAAAACAATTAATCAATCAATTCATAAACACCTTCAATTTTTTAACAATCTAAATCCTAGCATTCAATCGACACAATGTAATATATTTGGCCTCCCAAATGACCTAATTTGGGAAGTTATTCTACACTTCGCATTGCTTTAGAATGACCTAACTTGGAATCCATAATACATTTGGTGTTGCTTCCAAATAACCTAACTTGGAAGCCATCACATTACGGAAACACCCATGGAGTGGGGGAAATATTGCCTTTCCTATACCACTCCTATATGGTTCAACCGATTTAATCAAAATTATTTGAATCCAAAACCACAAAAAGTTTTATCTCGAGTCCATCTCAGAGCCTAGATCTTGAGGATGTAGTTATAGTTTGGAGAATAACACACCTTTCTCCCTACACTCTTCCTTTGGTGGTAGGATTCCCAAATCCTCCACTTTTCTATACAGCACGCAAATCGGGTTGGGAACCGATGAATTCCTACCCCATCACATTTTTATCATACAAAACTCAAAAATCATCAACCGTTCAACATCATAATCATCACCCTCATTTAGTGCACTTCATCACGGTTTTTCATCTATCACTATGCTACATGGATTAACGCATTAATCCATGGTTCAACACGTTCTATGGTTCATTCAAAACACTTTTATACCACATCTACACACTCTAATACCGAATGGGATTCTCTGGACTTCTCCGAGGTACACATCTCTAACTACTTTATGTTACCGAGCTTTTGTTCACCAACATAAAGTGGGGGAAAATGTAGTCACAAAATTACACACTTACTATTATAATTATACCGCAAAGTATGGTGTTTTATATATGGATCTTGCATAAGAAAAGTATTCATTAATGACCCATCCCCTTGTTTGGTCGTCAGTTTAGTTGGTATTTTTCATTGTTTATCTTTCACAATCATCAGTCACTAACAAAGTTTTGGTCATCTCTCAAGGAGTCTTAGTTGTCGTTATTCACTCATTTTTCATCTTTAGTCTTTGACTAGGGCACCTAGGAAAGGATTAGGCGCTCGGGGTGCCCTAGTCCTTATTTATAGGCACCCTGGTCCTCATCACACTTGGTTCTAATTTAGAGGTTCGAGGTCATTCTTTATGATTTTCCTCCCATTCCCCTAGGTACTAGTCGGCATGTCAAGTCATTAGTGTTGAAATTTGAGCAAGAGATCCCTATATAAACACAACATACATACTATCTTATGGGTGAACTATATTATACTAAGGGCTAGTTATCTACATAGAGAAAGGGATTGCATTTGGGAAATATTTTGCATCACACATTGCATAATAAGGGGATTTTATTCTATTTCATCCACCATTTTGCATTTTATCTTGCTATTTCCCAACATTCTCTGCATCATATGCATTAGGGAATCCTATGCACATTATCGCACACACAATCACATAGAACTAAATTGGTTCTAAGATGTAGTGAAGCCCTTAGTTGTAAGACCACCATTTTGGATGTTAAGGACAGTATGACCTCTTCATTTGCATCTTTCTTTTTAGGGTTTGATGTTTTGTATGGGGTTTTACAGGTCTATGGTGACATCAGCGAAGTGCGACATTAAGGCAACAAAAGGTGAAGTATTACAAAGACCTAGCGACCATACTAGAACCAAGTTCTAAGCGGTTCCATAGACCAGTGGTTCCTAGATCTTAGACTAGAATGCCCTAGGTGCCTCTGCCCTTTCCCAAGCACCCGGTATGGCTAGATCTTCCTCTTCTACAACTTTTCGAGGTTCACATAACACCTTATTCCATGATTTCATCACTCTTTCTAGTATCATATCACTGCAAGGTAATTCTAACTCAAGTTAGTACCTTTTCCCTTTCATTTTATTTCATTTAAAATATCAAATAAATTATCTAGCATTTATATTTCAGTTATTACATTGTTGTACTTCATATATTATTACTAAATTTCATATTTTAGATAATCAAGTTCCAAAGTTCATGCTCAAGCTGTTGAGGGTCTCAATATGAAATGAACCTCACCTCTAATCACTTGCACTTGTTACGCTTATATGCTTCACGATCACATATTTCAAGCGTGTAATTCAAACCATTTCTTGATGACGCACTCTTGTTCTATGTTTCATTCTTGATGATCGAGGGGTATTTTATAAATGAACCTCATTTCATGCATGCTCATCCACATTCGCTCAGGGGGCATGCTGCTCCTATCACATTCACTTTGCATTCTATTCTATTCTCATTCACAACATAATGCATATCTTGATCGCATTTATTATTTCTTACTTATGCTTACATGTACGCTTTGTTTCACATGTTAAAAAGATACATTGTATGTAATTATCTTTATCATATACACATACACATTCTCTTGCCTTCTAGTTGTGAATGTAGCTTTTTATAGATTATTACACACATCATGGATTCTTGGCACTGTACCTCTTACCAATCCCACAGCAGCTCTTGGGGGCATCTACTTTTGTAAACGTCATAGGTGTTATTGTTTCAATTTATACTATTTCTTATACTTACTTGCACACTACTATATTATATCACACATGCTTTAACATAATTTTTATCTTTCTAACATGCTAACAAGTGCTTCATGTGCAACATTTTCCTTATAGGAACTATTTGCCACCATGGTTATCTGTTACTTTTCTTACTATTGTTTGTCATTATTTGTCAATGTTTGCCATTGTTTATGGTATTTTCCCTTTATCTTATGTGCACATTGTATGCTTTTGGCTACTTTGACCACCCGATTGTCTTGTGACATTGTGAGTGATATCCCATGTTTTAAACCTAGTTTTCACATTCTACTTTGTATTCTTGCATGTTATCTACACATTGTTTTCTATATGCGTATTTTTATTTATTGCACTAACACATGTATCCTAGCCACTATGTTTTTGTGTGCCTTGGTTTCTACCATGCACATTCCCTTCCCCTACATGGATTCGGTTTCAGATGTACATTGCATCCTCCTTTGGGCCACATTCTCCTCACGGCCTCATATGCACCCTAAATGGGGTTATACAATGGGTGAATCGGTCACCCCATACAACATTCACAAAAATAGTATAACTCGGTTCAAGACAACAACAACACAAGATTTAGTTACAAAAAGGGCTCGAGAATCGACTTGGGTCCTCATCTCAAAGATAGACACCAATGCATAAATACAGACATAACCACCTAGGCACTCATGACCCTTCTTGGGCACCTATGACCAGGGGTAGTTACGCTTTTCTCTAATCAACACGCTTATTGTATCAGTAGTCTACACAATGAATTTCACCGAACATGCATAGTCCTCAAGTAATCAGCATACATGCTTTCTCCATTTTTTTATTTGTGTTGGATTGAAGTAGATCAAACTTGAAAAAATCAAGATCAAACCATCTACAAGTGGTCTATAAATCATCGGGAAACAGTTGAAGGATGGAGAATAACACTAGACCTTTCTCCCTACACTCTTCTACCTTGGCGTGAGATTGTCTACAAAAATCATCCTTATACAACAGTTTCATAATCCTTTTACACTCTTCACTCATCACGAATTAGGTGCACAAGTTCCTTTTCACATTTTCACATACTTTTACATATCTTCATCAAATTTTTCACATAGATGACTTTGAATACTATTTTTCTCTTCTCTTTTGTAGTTTTTTCCTTATGGGAAGTAGCATTCACATCACAAGCATCAGTGACATTGAAAAGCTCGGTACAATGCGACATAGCACATACATTTTCACCCCTAGGATCACTTCCTCTTCTCTAGCTTCCACGCTTCATTTGTATCACTCCACGCTTTTTCTTGTCTCCTCAGAACACTTTCACCATCGATCTACTTGTTTATCAAGTACACATATATTATCTACTTTATGTTATCAAGTATTCACTCAAAAACATAAAGTAGGGGCAAATGTAAACACTCAATCACGCACTTTGGGCACATTTCTAGGTTCTAATCACATATTATTATTCATATGATTCATAAGAGATAAAAGTATTAATTGACCACCTGTCTCTCGGCCTCTTTGCTTGCTTTTTGGTTTCTTTCTTGGTCTTACACACCCTACTACACAATCCGAATTTCGATACTTTAGATTTTTTTGAGTCTAGACACCACAGCACTAAGCCAAGACACCAACACCCTCATCCCCTCTAAGCGCCCCCAAACTCTTTATATCTTACTCACCCCTTTTGGGCCTCTTCTAGCCATTAGGCATCTTATTTTCTTATGGTTCATCCTTTTAGTGGTTAATTACAAATTTAAAATAAGGGAATCATATAAATATAAAGCTATGTGACCATTATGAAGGACCAAGCTCTAAGCATTTACTATCACCACCTAAGGTTGCATTCAAAGGCCATACTAAGAGCATTAAAGCATCTATCTAGCTTCCATTCAAGGGACAAGGGACTACATTATTCTGCATACAGACATAGAAGGGGAATCTCATTTTGGCATCCACACATCTATCTACATTTATACATCTAGCTACTTTCTTGCTATCAAGTGCATCTAGCACAAGAGCTACCTAGGGCACAATTCTACACACACACATGCACACGCACACACACACACACTTAGAACTACATATATTTTGAGATGTAGTGCGTTGCTCGATCATAAGTTCACTTTTTTGGGTGACTGTCAAGGTTATTCCAACTCACCATTTACATCTTTTTCTTTTTATCATTTGATGTGTTTTGGGGTTTTTTAGGAGTTCATTTGTTTTATAGGTTACAAGAAAGCCCGGTGATCATACAGTGACATATAGCAAACAAAGAGAAAATTACAACGACACTTGTACGACACAAAAAAAAATAGTTTCTAATGTTTCTCATCATCACGGAGTCCAATAGTAGTCTTTAGCACCCCAAGTGCCCTTGGCGTAGCCCAAGCATCCTATTCTCCACATCTCTACGAAACTTTCGTAATTTTTTTGGGCTCAATTACGACATATTCCTCATTTTATTCAAGTAATTTTCCACCTTGGTATCTCTTCGGTATTTTTGTGAGATCAGCTAAGTCTTCTATCCTCCCTCTTACACTCAAGGTTTTACATTTATCTTGCTTATTTCTTAGGTCAGATTTATACTTCATTGCTTATTATTTCGTTATGAATTTGTAATATAGGGTTTAGCACAATTCTATTTTTATTAAATCACTAACCCACTAGAGACACCAATCACCATTGTTAAGTAATTTGTAGGCACCAACCTATTGGAGACATGAATCCACACTTTTAAGCACCAAATTAGCAAGATACACCAATCTCTTCTCTTAGGAAGCACCAATCTCCAAGAAAACTTCTTCAATGGATGATAATTAAATAGATCTCCTTCATAAAAATATACCTTTAATGATCGCTTATTTTTCTCTCCTTTATAAATTTGCTTAAGTTTGAATGATATATCCCTTTTTCTCACTCACTTTCTTTTCAATTACATCTCCTTTTATACCTTCTCATGTCACTTCAAAGGGCGCGATTTCTCCTAAGGGACACTCTTTAATTTCTAGGGAATTATACATGGGTTGAACCATAATTTAAATATTAACACCAAAATATAGGGGTGTCGAAGTTAATATTCTACAATGATCATAAACATGTCTTTAATTCATTGTAATGGTGCAATCTAGCCTTGAATAATGGAGATTAAAAACTATTTTTGTTTGGAAAATGATTAGTTTCCTTTGGCCTTCAATGATTAGATAATGATTTCCTTTGATTGAAAATTCCTTTGATATTAATGACATTTAATCCAACAATACCCCCCTTTTTCATTGATGACAACCTTGCATAGAAATACCCTATGAATATAACAAGAACATAATGCTCCCCCTATGACATCAATGAAGAAACCACAAAGATATAAAATAATGCAGTGATTATCTCCCCTTACGTAATGCTTCTCCTTAAGAACTTAATGACTAGTTGAAAAAAATATCACCCCAAATTATGTCCGAGATATTTAGAAGTTTCTTTTAGAAGGCATTTTGTGAAAATATATGTAATATGTTCTTGTGTGCAATATATTCCAACTTGACCTATTTTTCGCTACCTACTCTCTTAAGAAGTGATATTTGATTCGAAGATGCTTCATCCTAGAGTGAATAATAGGATTCTTCTCATTTTTTTATTTCACATTTGTTATCACAAAATATTGAAATTGGATGAACATATTCTACCTTAATATCTCTTAGATTTTTCCTCATCTAAAGAACTCATGTGCAAAGAGATGTTGGTGTTATGTATTCGTCCTTTGTTGTGGATAGAGAAACATATGAATTTTTATTTCAAATTCTCCTTCACTTCTACTCGTATTATAATTACTATCATCCAAATCTACATTAGCATATGTTGTTAGGGTGAAATATTAACCTCTTGGATACCATAAAACAGAATCCAAAGTGTTATGTAGATATTAAAATATCCTTTTAATTGTTTACACATGGGTTTCTTTTGGTGAAGCTTGAAACTATGACACGATGCCTACAACTTACATATTATTTGGTCTTAATGTTGTCACATATATTAGAATCCCAATCATTTACTTGTGTAGAGTTTGACTTACTTCGGGGTTTTATCATATTTACTTAATTTGAAGCATGTGGCCATGGGTGTGCTCACTTTTTGCAATCTTTGATCCTAAAAATTTCAACATCACCTTGATATAATTGGTTTGTGAGATGAAAATTCCTTTTTCAGAATGAGAAGTTTCAGTAACCCAAAGAAGAATGATAACTCACCAATTATGGACATCTCAAACTCCTTTAACAATTCCATAGAAAAATCTTGACATATTTTTTTCACTACTAACTCCAAAAATAATATCATCCACATAAACCACAATAATTAACCGATAATAACCTTTATTTTTTATGTAAATATTGGTATCATCAATTCCTCTTTTGAAACCTTATTGTTGTAGATATTTGTCAAGTCTTGAGTACCAGGCTCTAGGGGATTGTTTTAGCCCATAAAGTGTTTTCTTCATCTTACACACATAATCCTTATATTTTGATAAGAGGAACCATTTTGATTGTTTAATATATAATTATTCGTCTAAATTTTCATTTAGAAAGGTTGACTTGACATCCATCTAATAGACTTTAAAGTTCTTAAAATAAGAAAATTCCAAAAACATTCTAATAGCTTTTATTTGTGCAATAGAGAAAAATTTTCTTCACAATCAATACCTTCAACTTGAGAATACCCCTTACAAACTAATCTTGCTTTATTTCTCACCACTTTTCCATATTCGTTTAGTTTGTTCTAGAAAACCCACTTGGTGTTAATCACATTTTTTTATTTTGTTCTCAAGACAATTTCCCATGTCTTATTATTTTCAATTTGATTCATCTCTTCTTTCGTAGCCCCAATCCAATGTTTTTCTTTGATTACTTCTACAATATTATTAGGTTATATTTTAGATAGTAAGGATAGGTTTTCATGTTTTGATGAATTTGTTAATATTCTTCTAGTTTGTACTCTAGTATATTTATCACCAATAATTTAACTTTTCAAATGCTTCTTCTAGACAAATCTAGATGGTGATTTTGTATATTTTCGTTCAATCACTTCTTTTTCATCATCTTCTTCTCCTTTTTCTTCTTTGCATCTTGTTTCCTTTGGGTAATCAATTTTTTTGCTCTTTCCTTTTGATACCTTACTTCACCCACTTTTACATTTGCACTCTCAACAATCTTGTGTAATCCTTTATTATAGTAACTATCAGCCTTGCTTCTTGAAGAGTAACCAAGGAAGATACCTTCATCAAATCTGGAGTCAAATTTTCCTATAACCTCATCATCTATTCTTATGTAGCATATGTTTGGACAAACACTTTGAAGTACTTAACTGTGGTTGGTTTATCCTTGCATAGTTCATAAGGTGTTTTCTTGTTGATTCTTATTTTGCCTCTGTTATGAATATAAACTGTTGTATTAACTATTTTTCTCCAAAATGTATTTGATAACTTAGATTCATTCAACATTGTTCTTGCTATCTCTTGAATGGTTTGATTCTTTCTTTCATTAATTCCATTCTGTTGTGGAGTCCTAAAACTTGAGAGATGTCTCCTTATTACATGATGCTCACAAAATTATTCAAATTCATTTGAAGTAAATTTTCATCCTCGATTCGATCTCAACCACTTTATTTTCATGCCGTTTCATTTTCAACTAAGGCTTAAAATGCCTTAAACGTCTCAAATGCTTCATATTTCTCCTTTAGAAAAGTAAATCATGTCATTCTAGAATAATCATCAATTAGAAACATAAAATAACTCTCACCTTGTAAAATTTGTGTCCTTCTAGGCCTAAATTTTTTTGTATGGACAAGTTCTAATGGTTTTGATGTTGAGTACTCCTTTGATTTGAAGATTTCTCTATTTGTTTCCCATGTTGAAATTGTTTGCAAATAGTGTTTGAAGGCTTAACAATCCTTGGAATATCCCTTACACTTGTTTTGTGCTAATTTTTAATAGATTATAAATTTTTATATAAATCATTCTTCCATTCCATAACCAAATCTCATCTCGCTTGTCCCATGTAGTATTATTCTCCTTTAATCTCACAAAGGATGTAAATTTTATTATTTGTTCTTCTTGCATCAGTAACTAGTTTTCCTATACTCATCTTCCCGAGTGAGGGTATGTCATTGATCACACATTTTAATAACACTTGAATATTATGCTTCAACCCTTCAACATATAAGATTTTCTCATTATTTTCCATTATCAAGGATAAGAGCACCTTTACCAGCTTATCCTTGATGTAGCATTGTCTCCAAATTTTAATGTACCTCTATTTACTAATTTCAAAGTGAGTAATTTTCTATTTTCCCCTATCACATGGATTGAGAAACCACTATCAATGTGCCATTTATTTCCTTTTTTTTAGCATGAAAGGTAGTTAAATGCATAAGCATGGATTTATCGCTCTTCTTTTCTAGCTCCTGCTTCTTTTCCAAACTTTTGCAGTTTCTTCCTTTTGTTTATCCATTTCTTACACGTTCTTTTTCTACCTAGGAGGTTCCAAAAACCAGTTCTACAAAAGTGTGTTGTATGTCCATAGTTGTTGCACTTATAACATATAATATTGTAATCCACTAAAGGAGAAAACAAATTATAGTTCCTATTTGAGGACTCATAAGGACTTATGTTTTGGTTTTAACAAAAAAATTATTACATGAGTCCTATAATATATTGTTGTATGACCAAAGTGATTACACGAAAATCAATAACCGTAGAAATATTTTTTTAAACTTGGTCATGTGATACTACCTTGGAGGAAAATATCTTATGATTTTATCCTTGTTGTATTTAGGAGGAATGTTGGTATTATGTGGAACATGATTTTATTTCTTCTTGTTGCTTTCATTTTTTATGGAACAGGTTGAGAGCATTTGCATAGATTACTAGCATTTCTTCATTTAACTTCTTTGGTGGATCTTTGGTATTCATTTGATTTTCTTTTTTACTCAAGACCAGTCTTGATAACCGGTGACCTCTACGGACATTGATGATATCATCTAATATTTCATTACTTTTTTCAACTAGTAGTTATTTTCTCTAGTTCCTTAAGGAAAAAAATTCATACTCTAACCTCTCACAATTTTCTTCATTTTTCTTCAATTTGATTCTCACCTCTTCCTCTATTAGTTTTGCCTCTTCAAGTTGAATCTTTAGGTTAATGATAATTTTTTATTTTGAATCATAATCCTCTTGTTCATATTTTTGAATTTGTAACTTTTGTTTTAGGATTTTTTTCTCAAGCTTATAGATATCATTTAGGGCACAAATTAGTTCTTCTTCTAGATCCACTTCCCCATCTATTTCGTCATTTTATTCCTCTTCTAAATCCTTCTATTCTTTTCTTTTTCTTCACTTTCCAAGATATCCCCTTTTGATTATATTGTCATGAATAGAAATTCTTCTCCCTCACTAGAGGAGATACTTTCATTACTCTCTTTAGATGAACTACTTTCCTCTTTGGAATAGAGGTTTTTCTTATGCTTATGAAAGTTATTCTTTTTCTCAGGTTTTCCCTGTTTGCAACTCTTTTTATATTGATGTTTTTTTCATCATCATTATTTTCACTATCTACATATGGAAATTTAATGGGAAAATGTCCTAATTTTCTACAATTAAAGAGTTTAAAGGAAACTTACCTTTGTATTTTCCATGTCATTTATTAAGCTTCCTTATTAAATGAGCTTCCTCTTTGTATAATTCATCGTTGGAGTTATCACATGGCTCGATATTTTTATTCTTCATCTTATTTGATGTTTTGAAGGTTGCCTCTCGTTTTGACGATTTCTCCTTTTGGTTCTTATTTTATATGTTGTTAGGATCCCATGTAATCCATCCATTGTTAAAGTATCTAGATCCTTCATTTCTTCAATCGGAAAATTTGGCATAAAACCTCTAGGAAGGGACCTTAACACCTTTTGAACAAGCATTTCATCTTAAAAAAATTATCCAAGACCTCCGATGGTGTTGATGATTTCATCCACATGAAGAAGATAGGCTGCAATGTTTTCTTCATCTTTAATTTTTAAACTCTCAAATTGTCTTCTATGAGTTTGAAGCTTGGATTTCTTCATTGTGTCATCTCCTGCATAGATTTTATTAAGTTAGTCCCATATTTCTTTCACTAATTCATAATGCATCACTTTGAAAAAATCCAATTACGATATACCACATAATATTACATTCATAGATTTTGCATTATTTCCACTAGACTTCTTTCCAGTCATATTCATTGTTGGAGATGGTGGAGCTACATAACCACTCACAACTGATTTCCAAATATCAAATCCAATATCTATTTGAGGATAAACCTTCTTAACTATCCATTTGTGATCCCAAGATCTACCTTCCAACGATTAGACAATTTTTAAAAGAACCCTCTCGTATACCAATTAATGAACACACACTTATACTGAGAGTGGGGTGAATCAGTATAAGATAATATTTTACTTATTTAAAAACATAATAACCACAATAACAACAATCACACAAGATCTAACAATTATGAAACACAAGATTTATGTGGAAACCCTTTCAAGAGAAAACCATAGAGAAAAGACTGCTTGGATCTACTATCCAAATCTGTCATAAAATAATAAAAGTCTCTTATAAAAATTATTTAGGCATCAACCCACTAGAGACACCAATCCCCACAATTAAGAAATTTGTAGGTACAAACCTAATAGAGACACCAATCCCCACTTCTAAGCACCAACTTAGCAAGAGACATCAATCTCTTCTCTTAAGAAACACTAACCTCTAAAAAACATATTCAATGGATGACATTTAAATAGATCTCCTTCACAAAATATGCCTTGAATGATCTCTTATTTTTCTCTCCCTCAGAAATCTGCTTGAGCTTGAATGATATATCCTTTTTTTCTCGAGTCACTTTTTTCAACTACATCTCCTATTATACCTTCTCATGTCATTTTGAAGGGTTGTGATTTCTCCCAAGGGACACTCTTTAATTTCTTTGGCACTAGACATGGGTTAGACCATAATTTAAATATTAACATCAAAATAGAGGGGGGTATGCCAGCATTCTTCGATGATCATAAACTTGTCTTTAATGCCTTGAAATGGTGTGATCTACCCTTGGATAATGGAGATTTGAAACCAATTTTGTTTGGACAAAAGTTAGTGGCCTTTTGCTTTCAAAGATCAGGGAATGATTTCCTTTGATAGAAAATTCCTTTGACATCAATGACAATTAATCCAACGACTCTTTTTTATCAAGGAAGATAACATTTTGAATTCCCAACCCAAAAGCGAAAGGTCAATGGTCTGGTTTCAAAGCCCCGAGATGGTGGTGCAATTTTGGCAATATAGCTAATGTGCCATCAAAATGTGCTAATTAGGATCAATATTTAGAAGTATGGTATTGACATAATCCTTGGTTGACTAGGTGAACAATACCAATTGACATAAGGGGGCCGTTTTGTGAAAAATTTCTCTATTCTAGGCCTTTTCAAGACATTATAAGTAGATATCTCATAGTCGTATTTGTTTCTCTCCACTCCATGGAAAAATCATCTTGCTAAGAAGGCTCAACGCTAATGTGAATGACGGTTCTATCCGGATCCAATACTAGTGTTTTCTTATTTATTTTTTATCCCATAACTTGTCTAAAACCGTTTAATATGAGTTATGTTGTGTTTGTCTTCAATTCATCAAGGGTTAGGATTAATTGATTCCATAAATTTATTTAAATAAATAAAAGAGAATGGTATTTGAAGCACTTAATATCATAATATGATGAAAAAGGCATACTTGAAAATGTGTGATGGAAATCGATAGTTAAGGCAGATTTTATTCACACTTTACCATTTTCAAAATGATAAGCATTGAATCGCCTATATGATTCTAATTTCCCATTTTCCCACTCACCTACCATGCATTCTACGATGGAAATTTAATAATGAATGCAAAATTTATTAAATTTTTGAAAAATCCCACAACCTTATGAGCGGCTTTCATTTACTTTGGAAATTGTATCTTTCTTGTATCAAGACATCTTGTCAAATAGAAAAGAATTCCATGTTTCTCACGACTAGGAGGTAAAAAATATTCATCTGCCAAAACTATGCCTTTATCGATGTTGTTGGCAGATTTTCCTAAAATTCTTTAGCATCATCAACATCCTTTTTTAAATAATTATTTTTAGAGGTATGCCCTACCTTTCTCCCTTTTCCTCTCACAAAATTCCTTTTTTACAATAAGGAAAATCTGTTGTTTATCATGTCGACATGTTCTTTCAAATGAGAATAAGGAGGGTGGAACAAGAAAATTCTGACACCATGACAGTGGAGGACATAATCTACATCGTTCACAACTTTAGTCATATCAACGTTCTTTGCCTAATCTCCATTGTACATGTGTGTTTTTTTAATTTGTTTCCCCTGAACAATGCTTGGAGCTTTGGCAACGTGGATACGAGTTTAGAGGATTTCGTCGAAAAATAAATAAAACAGTGGTAGTAGACAATACTTTCCTCTTAGAGACAATTGAACCCACTTCAGATACAGATACAGATCCAGATCGATCAATTTGTATATAGTAAAATGAGGAGATATTAGGGTTACATATTTATCTCCCTGTGCAGGTCTGATTTAACCCATAATGGTGCTGATTTTAGGATGGCTATTAGCGAGAGCTCTGTTTAGCACAATTCCTATAACATTCTATTTATTTAATTTTTATTCTTACTGTAACTATCCAATTACTATTAAATTTACAACGTTAACTTGGGTTTCAGCGTGGTTAGCACCTCTAGATCTCAAATAAAAGGAAAATGATAGGTCGAAAGGTCATTTAGGATGTGTCGCTCTCCATGTTCTGCTTTGGGTTTTGAAGAGCGCTTAATCCTGTTGGTGGGTTTGTTTAACATGGTTTTATTTCCCCCGTGAAATACATGGAGAAACAAACAACATATACGATACTTTTGAAGCTATACAATTCATATAATATATTTTCAACTGGAATCTTATCACTTTAAGGAATATCTATATCGAATGCCCTTAAAAATAAATCTAAAATGTGTCCTAACTCTGCAAATCCTAAATTTCCTACATTAAACTTGTTTTATTAAGAAAATATTGATAATGGTGTACATGATGAGGATAAATCTAAAATATTTATAACTTGCAAACCCTAAAATTTCATTGTTATACTTGTCATATCAAGGAAATATTGATAAAAAAACATACAATGTGGCACTTTCTCATGTTTTTTTAATTTTATCCCTCTATAAAAAAATTTACCGCTTTTAGTTTTTACCCTCTCGGTCAATCGGGTCTCAAGCCGCAAATAAACACGCACCCGCCATCTAAGTGTCTTGCTTCAAATGCATGTCACACCTTGTTGTAATGGGCCTCCCCTCGTTCCAAAACAAAATATTGGTAGGAAGTTCCTATGTTGATCACCAATATCTCCATTCTAAATGACGTGATCAGCCGTGGAATAGGTGTCGACATGATGAAAGAAGTAATGAGTAACATGAGACATCAAAATAAAAACCAGTTCTCACTACAACTAAGTAAACCATTACCAATATATAATATATTTTATATTGTAATGAAATTTAAGTAACTTTCCCTAAGGTCCTTGATCCGTGTTTTATTCTAATGAAATTTTTAAAACCTATGTGGACATTTTTAGGTACATATACTAAACTTTAATGATGATGGTAATGCGGTCCCATTTCATATTTGTGGAATTTCTATCCTTGCAAGGGTTTTAAATAGCCATTTCATCCTGACGAGTTTATGTGAAAGTGTTTAGCACTATAGTGAGACACTAAATACAATGGAAAAATATGGCCATTTTAGTAGCAACGAGGAGAATCTTTTCTGCTAAATTTTAATGTTTTTAAAATCATGATTTTTCCTAGCTTTTTTAAAAACAAATATAATAATCTTGATTCATAGTACCTATCACCTATTCCTATGGAGAGTCAAACCGAGCGACCACTTTGGGTAAGTGCAGGAAGTTGATGGACAAATATAGGGTCATCCGTGGACGTCATATTGCAAAAAACAGTGAAATCTCAACTTGTAGGGATTATTAGCTATACACACACTCTAAATTAGAAAAATTATATAAATATGAATCGTAGCATTCGGAATATAGTTTCTAAAATACTAATTTTTGTAAAAAATGGACAAGTTTAGCTATATTAAACACTTAAAATTATATGACTTATTTTTTTTTTTGAAAAAACTTATAAGATTGTAGTTCGTTTGCCCGCATTTTGGATGACCAAATCTTGTTAATTTTTTTTTCCTTTGGTGAAATGTTAGATGTAGTTTTCTATCTTGGGATGGATTTTATTTTGTATTTTTTTAGAATTTTTTTTTTATGATTTTTTCCGTGAAAGTAGTCTGAAAATATTTAGAAAATGGAGCGCTTTCCGTTTGCCCGCCATAACTATATCAAAAAATATCGAAATCAATTTTTTTTTTTTTTTAAGGTGTATAGAATTTGTCCACGCTTGGGATGGTATAAATTTTATTATATTTTGATAAGCGAAACAAAAGTTACAGTCTTAAACGTAGACATGAACATTCACGGGAAAAAATGTCTTAAAGACCTATTGTTAGTAAGAAATTATAAAATGATATTTATCTTATTCTATTCACTTTAAAAACAATATTTCTACAAAGCTAAGAGTCTACCCTACGTGATGGCACCATTTTTGTGAAATGTTTTCAGTTTTTTAGCATGGTTCAAGTCTTTGGAAGAAGCGATTTGAGGTTTTGACCTTTTGCACTTCATAATGACCTTCCATAGCTTTGGTTGGGGAAAAACAAATATTTTCCGAGGCTTAGGTTCGGCGAGATAGATGCGCGATCACGGTTTTTAACAATACGCATGAGCGCTTTATAAGCGCTCGCGTTTGCGGTTTATAAAGCGCTCGCGGTTCATAAATCATATTTACACACATCCCGATGTCTAAATTACCATGTGATTTTTACTCTCGACCTTACCGTATGAATTCTTTGTGAAATTCTGTCTTTTTCGAGGCACGTTTTCTTATCACCGGAAGCAAAACATCATGGGAGACAAAAACGAAGTCAAAAAAGAAGTCATTAAGTAAAAAAACACCAAGCGAATTAGAGGCCAACAAAATTCAAAATCTTTGAGCGAATGCGGAAACCGTGAATCTAGAAGAGGTTCATCTTCAATCCCAACTATTGTAAGCAATGAAGAACTAGGTAATGTTTCTTATCGATGTTGAAGTTGAATTAAATACTCGTGATGAAGAATTTTTCTTATCGATGTTGAAGAAGAATTAAATACTCATGATGTAGAAAATTTTGAAATTGAAGGAGACAATGAAAATGTGAATAAGGAAATTAATGTTGAAAGCTGTAGACAAGCAAAATTTGACAAAAACACCTCTAGGATTTTACATAAGAAACCTAATTTTCTTATTGAAATTGATGAAAACATTTTGAAACCAATGTCGACAAACTTTACGAAGCGAAAAATCGGGAAGAAAAAGCCTTTGAAATTTGGGATAATCATTTTGAAATTTTAAATGATTCCCAAAGATGTCGATTGTTGGTTAGTTTAATGAAATTGATTAAAATGAGACCTACATTAAACACCTTAGGATTGTGACATCTAACATACGTGGTCAAACCTCTACTGATTGTTGAAAACCTTCATGATGCATATCACCTTTGTTGGTGTCAAGAGACGCACTAGGGATAGTAATATTGTGTGTCGTGTACTTGCTACTAGTGTTGTAAGTGAATCAATAAAAAAACAACGTTTGATTACGCAAAACAAGTCGAATGTTGCAAGTTAATCGAAAAACTCTAATGAAAGCAATTGAAAGGCGTAATATCCTTCAATCACTCAATAATGTCGATTTTTGGGCATTTTCTACTAGAGCACCGCGTAAGGATAGAAATAATTCGATCTATAAGAGAATTTGTTATTAAATTTTGGCATGATAACACTAGAGTTTCACCTAATACAAGAGATGTTATAAAGCGGAGAGTTGGTTCTACTAATCATGAATCACATCCAAGCATTTCTTAGATATGACTCAAACTCAATTTTTTCGTAAGTTTGAACAAGAGAATCTGGAAATTAAAATTATTCAACATTTTTTAAAATGTTGAAACCATTCTATGTGAAAATCAACCATGCTCGCACCACTTGTTGTAGGCAACATGTTGAATTTGCGATGCATTATGCTAATTTTTACGTATTCGTTCTATTTTTCATTACGAAACTATGTTATCGAATGTGGTGTTCAAGTTCCACCAATATCTTCCAAATGATTTCATTCCTACTATATTTTGTGAAAAGAAGTTGGACAATTTTTTTATAGTCAGAATTATTTAGATGGAAGTTGTAGTACATGCGGCGGATTACCTAAATTGGAAAGTTGCATCCATGAGCAAATTGAAGGTACAATAGGACATAATTTAGTTGAATTTGATAACTATAAATCGATTGCATACTAGTTGAAAGATGGAAAAGAGTCGAAGCGTGTGTGAGCTAGTTCTGAGAACAAATGCCCATTTTCAATTTATGAGAAAATTTAAGGATGAAATTATTTATGAGTATGCGAGGCATACACATAGAGCTCGATGGTTGGATGAACAATTCAAGCTATGCAAAAACACATTTCCTATTGGTACTATTGTTTTGGTGGTCGATTTTGCAGAGAATTACACATTGCTGACCACAAATGGAGGTTCAATCGCAATATTACAACTCGGTAAAGTTGTCATTTTTATGCATATAGCATTTCTACATTCTCTGACAGTCTGAGAGAATGATCAAAAATTTTAAGAGAGTACCACTTTTATATCAGTGATGATCGTACTCATTCTACTGAATTTGTGCAAGGGTGTTTCCAGTTATTTTATGGAAACTTGTCTGATAGGGACATCCACTTCAAACAACATTATATATGGTTAGATAATTGCACGTCTCAGTTTAAGAATGCACAAATATTTTATTGGATGAGCAGAATGCATGTCAAGATGGGTGTGCAACATATTTGGAGTTTCACTGAGGCTAGACATGGAAAAGGAGAGCATGACGGTGCAGGGGCATGTGTGAAAAGAGCTCTTGCAAGAGAAGAGTTGAAGTACAAAGATGGTGCTAAATTAAAAGATGCAAAGAGCATAGTGGAATGGTGTACTGACAACATGGCCCGAGGTTCTCAAGAAAATTCCACAGTTTGCAGATATTTTTGGTTGATAGAGGAAAAACATATTGCTAACTACAAGGATTGTATGACACTCATTGGGTCCAGTGATATGCACTCATTTTGTAGCTCGACGCTGCTACTTGTGGGCCGTATGGACAAGAAAGTTGACATATTTTTGTGCATCTTGTATCAAATTTGTCAACTTCTTTGAGTGTGATTCACAAGAATGGGTGGAAGGATGGATTTGTAGGCCTCTAACTCCACTTCCTAGTTATCAACCTCCACAAGCATTACAACTTGTTTCTGCGAGATGAAATTACTGACATCCAAGGACTTTGATGAAATTTCAATTTTGGTGCAACAAGGTATTTATGGTTATTTATTTAATTTTTGTATTGAGTTATGTCCATTGAAATTTTAATATGTAATTTAAATTTGAGTTTTCAACCTTAGTTATTTTTTTGTAGGACATGTTTGCGATAATTACGAGAAGACAATGAAGAAGGAGCAGGACTATTTCTTATGTCGTTGCATCGAGGAAAGAAAGAAGTTGACTTCTCCTATTATAGATGGCGAAGAGATTGAGTATCCTACAGGGTCAGTGGTAGTTACTAGAACTTGGCTTGACGGTATCCATTAAAAAACTCCTCTGTTTGGGTGTTTGAAGACTTTGAGACACATAGGAAAATACTCTTATATTCACATCTAGTTCTAGCGACAAATATTTAGTTGTATAGATATCGAGGAATACTTAATAAAAAGATTCTTTGGAAGGTTCGAGAGTCAGATCATGAAGCAATCTTGTCTGCTATTCAGAGTAGATCCGATCCTGATGGTTCATTGGAATGAATTTACAATGCTATCATATCAGTATATATTTAATTTCAAGTTTCAATTTATATATATATATATATATATATATATATATATATATAATTTTTTTAGTTTAAAGATCTAGATTTAAGTTTGAATATATTTTATTTTAAATTTGTGTATTTTGTGTGTCATGTATATAGATAGTATATGGTTTTGATTTGAAACTTAAATTTCTTTGACTAACAATTTTATGTTTAGGTTAGTGGTGCCAGAAAAGCTTCCACCTTCATGTGGTTGGCATTGTTAGTAGAGAATTTTAAATTCTCGAAGCTAAGAGAAGCTTGAACATTGTTTGAAAAAATTGTAAATTTTGAAAAAGTCACTTGTAAATTTTGAAAAAGTTGTAAATTTTGAAAAAGTTGTAAATTTTGAAAACGACTCCTCTAGGTGCCACGGAGTCCGAGTAGTCACCCGTCGAAGTTGAACGATATTTTGGTCTCAGGGCTCTTAAGGGACTAAGCCCGAACGAAGTAGCCCGAAAGCAACGACCCTTTCGCGCACCGAAACACCACCTCCTCTAATATTCACCTGGCCACCCGGACGTGCCGCCACAGTCGGTTCGGTGCCATGACCCACCGTTTGCAAAATATAGCGTTTGACAACCTTACACTGGCTCCAACTACACTATTTCACACGTTTGCAAACAGTAGGACAGCGAGAGCACCGAAATGAGAAGGAAAAAAATGAGAGAGGCTATTGTAGAGGGTCCGTACATCGAGGTGCCGGATCAGACGAGGCCTCTCTAGGTGCCACGGAGTCTGAGTAGTCACCCGTCAAAGTTGAACGATATTTTGGTCTCAGGGCTCTTAAGGGACTACGCCCGAACGAAGTAGCCGGAAGCAACGACCCTTTCGCGCACCGAAACACCACCTCATCTAGCGTTCACCTGGCCACTCGGATGTGCCCGGCATGTACGATCGGTTTGGTGCCATGACCCACCGTTTGTAAAATATAGCGTTTGTGACCTTACGCTAGCTCCATTGCACTATTTCACGCGTTTGCAAACAATATGACAGCGAGAGCACCGAAATGATAAGGAAAAAAATGAGAGAGGCTATTGTAGAGGGTCCGTACGCCGAGGTTTTGGATCAGACGAGGCCTCTCTAGGTGCCACGGAGTCCGAGTAGTCACCCGTCAAAGTTGAACGATATTTTGGTCTCATGGCTCTTAAGGGACTGCGCCCAAAGCGAAAGTAGCCGGAAGCAACGACGCTTTCGCGCGCAAAACACCACCTCCTCTAGCTTTCACTGGCCACCTAGACGTGTGGGCAGTCTCTTCGGTGCCATGACCCACCGTTTGCAAAATATAGTGTTTGACAACCTTACACTGGCTCTCATTGCACTATTTCGCGCGTTTGCAAACGTTTGCAAAATATAGGACAGCGAGAGCACCGAAATTAGAAGGAAAAAAATGAAAGAGGATATTGTAGAGGGTCTGTATGCCGAGGTGTTGGATCAGACGAGGCCTCTCTAGGTGCCACGGAGTTCGAGTAGTCACCCGTCAAAGTTGAACGATATTTTGGTCTCATGGCTCTTAAGGGACTACGCCCGAATAAAGTAGCCCGGAAGCAACGACCCTTTCGCGCACCAAAACACCACCTCCTCTAGCGTTCACCTGGCCACTCGGACGTGTCGGCATAGGTGGTTCGGTGCCACGACCCACCATTTGTAAAATATAGCATTTGACAACCTTACACTGGCTCCAACTACACTATTTCACGCGTTTGCAAATAGTAGGACAACGAGAGCACCGAAATGAGAAGGAAAAAAATGAGAGAGGCTATTGTAGAGGGTCTATACGCCGAGGTTCGGATTAGACAAGGCCTCTCTAGGTGCCACGAAGTCCGAGTAGTCACCCGTCAAAGTTGAACGATATTTTGGTCTCAGGGCTCTTAAGGGACTACGCCTGAACGAAGTAGCCCAGAAGCAATGACCCTTTCGCGCACCGAAAAATTGCCTCCTCTAGCATTCACCTGGCCACCCAGACGTGTCGGCGCAGTCAATTTGGTGCCACGACCCACCGTTTGCAAAATATAGCATTTGACAACCTTACACTGGCTCCAACTGCACTATTTCACGCGTTTGCAAACAGTAGGACAGCGAGAGCACCGAAATGAGAAGGAAAAAAATGAGAGAGGCTATTGTAGAGGGTCCATACGCCAAGGTGCAGATTAGACGAGGCCTCTCTAGGTGCCACGGAGTCGAGTAGTCACCCGTCAAAGTTGAACGATATTTTGGTCTCATGGCTCTTAAGGGACTACGCCGAGCGAAGTAGCCGGAAGCAGCGACCCTTTCGCGCACCGAAACTGCCTCCTCTAGCGTTCACCTAGCCACCCGGACGTGCCGGCATAGGCTGTTCGGTGCCACGACCCACCATTTGCAAAATATAGCATTTGACAACCTTACACTGGCTCCAACTACACTATTTCATGTGTTTGCAAATAGTAGGAGCGAGAGAGCACCAAAATGAGAAGGAAAAAACTGAGAGAGGCTATTGTAGAGGGTCATACGCCGAGGTTCCGGATCAGACGAGGCCTCTCTAGGTGCCACGGAGTCTGAGTAGTCACCCGTCAAAGTTGAACGATATTTTGGTCTCAGGGCTCTTAAGGGACTACGCCTGAACGAAGTAGCCCGGAAGCAATGACCCTTTCGCGCACCGAAACATTGCCTCCTCTAGCATTCACCTGGCCACCCAGACGTGCCGGAGTAGTCAGTTTGGTGCCACGACCCATCGTTTGCAAAATATAGCGTTTGACAACCTTACACTGGCTCCAACTGCACTATTTCACGCGTTTGCAAACAGTAGGACAACGAGAGCACCAAAATGCGAAGGAAAAAATTGAGAGAGTCTATTGTAGAGGGTCCGTACGCCAAGGTCCCGGATCAAACGAGGCCTCTCTAGGTGCCACGGAGTCCGAGTATTCACCCGTCAAAGTTGAACGATATTTTGGTCTCAGGGCTCTTAAGGGACTACGCCCGAACGAAGTAGCCGGAAGCAACGACCCTTTCGCGCACCGAAACACTGCCTCCTCTAGCGTTCACCTAGCCACCCGGATGTGTCGGCGTAGGCGGTTTGGTGCCATGACCCACCGTTTGCAAAATATAGCATTTGACAACCTTACACTGGCTCCAACTGCACTATTTCACGCGTTTGCAAACAGTAGGACAGCGAGAGCACCGAAATGAGAAGGAAAAAACTAAGAGAGGCTATTGTATAGGGTCCGTACACCAGAGGTTCCGGTCAAGACGAGGCCTCTCTAGGTACCACGTGAGTCCGAGTAGTCACCGTCAAAGTTGAGCGATATTTTGGTCTCGGGGCTCTTAAGGGACTACACCTAAAGCGAAGTAGCCGGAAGAAACGACCCTTTCGCGCACCGAAACACCACCTCCTCTAGCGTTCACCTAGCCACCCGGACATGCGGCCACGTCGGTTCGGTGCCACGACCCACCGTTTGCAAAATATAGCGTTTGACAACCTTACTGCGGCTCCACCGCACTATTTCACGCGTTTGCAAACAGTAGGATAGCGAGAGCACCGAAATGAGAAGGAAAAAACTAAGAGAGGCTATTGTAGAGGGTCCAGTACGCCAAGGTGCCGAGATTAGGAGGCTCTCTAGGTGCCGGAGTCCGAGTAGTCACCCGTCAAAGTTGAACAATATTTTGGTCTCAGGGCTCTTAAGGGACTATGCCCGAACGAAGTAGCCCGGAAGCAACGACCCTTTCGCGCACCGAAACACCACCTCCTCTAGCATTCACCTGGCCACCACCAGACATGTCGGCGCAGTCGATTCGGTGCCACGACCCACCGTTTGCAAAATATAGCGTTTCCTTATTTATTTAAATTAAATTACAATGACTTGGTTGTTATGTTATCTCTTGTTGTCATCTTGTCCTTGGTAGGATGATATACATCTAGGGCTCATGAATCTTATTTTCTGCCTTCTCCTTAACACTTGGTTTTGTTATAATATTATGGGTAGTAAATTGTTCTACGGTTTTCTTTTCCCAACTCTCTTGATTCAACTCTCTGACCTCCTGTGAAACCATAATTATTCTCTCTCTCTCTCTCTCTCTCTCTCTCTCTCTCTCTCTCTCTCTCTCTTCTTGTACCTCATTAAAGCTATATCAACCTTTGAATCACATCTCCTGCTAATTCTTCTTCTTCTTCACCATATATATCAAGTCGATTCATGAGGCCTAATAACCTTCAAAATTATTTTCTCTACGTTTCTTCCTTGTTTCCATCATCTTTTCTATTTTTCACATATGTTCTTGTTCTCTTATCCTTTCTTGTAATTGCTTTAGTCTAGCATCTTATCTCTCTGATACTAACTTCTCCATCCAATGTGGCATTTTGTAACCATGGTCACTCTTTACTTCACCCATCATTTTCATCTATCTCTTTGTCTCTCTTCTTGTCACTGTATCAACCTTATCTCAAATCCTTTTAGCAATTGAAAGAATGTAGTTTCATGGTATTAGTTTCATATGGAAGAAGAAGATTGCAACTATAATGGCATGTTTCAGTAATGCACATCTAACAGTACAAGCTTATGATGCAAATAAAAATAATATAAAGATACAACTCCACATATCATTCAGATTTAACAATATTTCAGGATTATTATGAGTTACAAAAGAACAGGATTGGAAAATCAATACAGTTACTTCAAGGATTAACTCATATGTACACACAAAAGTTACAAACAATGCAGACCCAATTTTGGGTATACCTGTAATATTATCAAGATACAGTCAAATACACCAGAGTTTCAAGCACACTTTTCCAAATACAACAGGATGATATTGATGAATTCCATTAAATCCATAGGTTATGGAATTATTATTTTGGGAGTTGTTAAAAGATGGAGGGATGTGAACCATAACTCAAATAAGCTTTAGTTACTAATACTTAAGTTGGCAATAGAGCTAACAATATTGTTTTAGTTTGAAAAATAAAAATTCAAAATGCCCATGGTGAAATATACCACAAATAATAATAAAAAGATACTAGAAAATATATAACTAGAAGTAATACACTAAATCCACCGAACAGAGATCAAAACCCACTTTCTCAAAGTTAGCAATATACCAAAATAACCAAAATAAATATGAAATAACACACAAATAAATATGATTTAATAATATACATATATATATATATATATATATATATATATATATATATATATATATATATATATATATATATATATATATATATATAAGAATCAAACAAAGTGTGTTCAGAGGCGCGCACGTCTCGAAAATATATATGTACATAAGTTCATAATGTATGTATACATCTCAAACTAAGCACGTGTCATAATGTACATATGGGACCACATGCGGTCGAAAAGGATATATATATATATATATATATATATATATATATATATATATATACATATGATGGTGTGAATCTACTCATGACCACATATGTGTCATCCAGGTGGACTATAAATCTACTCATGAAACATATTCCTCTCTTAGCCTGCTTTAGAAGTAGCACGTCCACGACACAGGCATGTAGTGGAGGAGATGCCACTACGGATTTCATGGATTTCATCCGTGTGGTCCTAGGTGTCTCTAAGCATGCCTGTGACCTAACTGCACATTCATAAACAACAAGTTTTTAACACCCAAAATTTTAAAATACATTCAAAATTTAGAAACTTGTACAATTTAGTTAAAATGCATGTGAAATCTTACCGCAATGTCATGATCCCTATCAATTTGTTGTTGACGCGTCACAGGGACAATAATAGACTCACGAGGGGTAAGCTGTACATACAAATAATTAATTTTCAAATTAAATATTTCACATATATACCTACAAAATTTGATATTGTAGATTTAAGTTTAATAAGAAATAATGAACCTCCAAAATTTAACAAATTTAAAAAATTGTGTACCTCAGTTAGTGGATCTGCGAGATCTTTATGGCGTAGTATCTCTGACCTCCACGATCTGCATATATGGAGGAGTCTCTCTCTAGAGTCATAAGCTATACAAAAACATGTACAAATCAATATTAAAATCTACTTAAGAGCTATACAAAAAAGATGTACAAATCAATATTTAGTTAGTCAATAAAGAATAAAAATGTTATTATTTTATCTTCTATTTAGGCTAAATACATAGGATCTATAAATGTTAGCACGAAGGCCATCTATCTTCATAAGATTTTGACAAAGTTTTGTATTTAATCAAGGTAACCCATAGTCATCTTCATGAGGGAGCATTTTATCCATCCTTTCTTCTTTTCTCTAAATTAAAGGAGTTTTTCCCATTGGTTTTTCTCATGTTCTCTACTTTTGGAGAGTTTCATTGTAATTTAAGTAGCTCATATGGTCTTATTTCAAGGACCCTCATTTTTACCAACCTAAGCTACACTTCAGGGTGTTTTCGTGTAGGTATAGATTTTCCTTGTAATTATTATTTCTTAGAATATTTCGTGTATATATATCATTACTCATCTGCTTATATGTTCTTTGTTTCATAAGAGTTACTTGACTTTTTAGGAGTTATTTGTGTGGTGGTACTCGAGATATGTAAACCAATATATGATTACATACATGGCTAGTTATATCAAATGAATTGGCATTTCCTACTAGAAATAATATATAGGTTGAGTATAAGAAAGTGAAACTCATGTACAGAGGTCCAAGAATTAGAAACAAAGTGTAAAGAGATTTGTAACTAACCTGCGTAAAACTCATGTGAGGCGTGCCAGTAGCCTCAGTTCCACTGAGAGATGATGACCACAGGGCTCCCTGTGTATAAAAGAGAAAAATATTAATACATGTATAACATACACGTGAAACAAATTATAATAATAATCTAGTGCAATTAAATGATTTATTAAAAATGTAAGTTTTTGTACAACTTGAAACTTACGTTTGAAACACCAAACCATGATAGCTAGCATGTCGACACCGGATGTTTCCTTCACCGGCTCTTGCTATTTAAAATAAAATAAAAAATTAGTTTTTTACATGTATGTACATGACGTACAATCAAATATATATATATATATATATATATATATATATATAATATCTCAAACATGTGAATTAAACTATTGTACATATATATATTATTTAAATTTATTTAAAATTTACTGTGAAAGACCAATATAAGTGGCTCCGGTTCAAAAACATTCCCGACATCTCATCTATAGAAAAAAATCGTGAACCAGCAAATGATGTCTCGCTTTGCGGTGCATACGGCACCACATGATCCACGGTGGTGTGGTGCACTAGGCAGCACCTCCACCAACATCACCGGATGCATCTGGGTGCTATGTTGGGTGAGAGTGTCAGTGAGCTCCCTCAATGCATGCAATGTATCAATCTCCACAACCTCCTTCACTGTAGGAGGGATAACTAAAGGCATTGGGGGTTTTGGGGCATGGGGGATCCTAGGCTGACCTACGCGTGCACCAGGTCTGCTCTGTGCAGAGCCACCTCCTCGACCAAAAAACTCAGAAAAGTCAAAATAATTCGGGACCTCATTGAGCATGAACTCACAATATAATTTCTTCAAAAAATAAAGAGGAACCTCATTGTTGTTGCATGGTGGATAATCAAAAACCATCCACCATCGGTCCCAAAAATTGTTTTGATTCTATCATCATGGCACCAATGGATTGGGAACCGTTTGCAAGTAACTGCGGGGGCATTGGTTCTAGGGTCGGTAAATAATGCACAAATGAGGTCTTTTCCAATTTTTTTGTCTTTGACGGCCGCATGGGATAGTTTATCCACATACCACCGCCTACAGTCACTTCTAAAGGTGTTCCATCTATGTATTTGGTTGGTTGCGGACTCGACTTCACCAATCAATGTTTGTAATGTATTGGCTAAAGTCATGCGGGATGGATTTGTAGCATGATTTTGTCTTATAGTTTGAATTAGGTTCTCAATGACAATTTTATTTTCTTGGATTCTTCCAATGATATTATCTTGCGTTCTTCTTGGCTCAGTGGGGACAGAAGGAGCCACAGGAGGCGGATCTATGTTTGGAGGAGGGTTTTGAGGAATGTTTGGAGGGTTTTGAGGAATGTTTTGACGGTTTGCATGATTTTGAGCTTGCCGACCAACTGATAAAACAAGAAAATTGTATACATAAACAAACATTTCAAAAAACCCATGAAAATGCTAAAAAAAAAAAACCTAAAATGCAAAAAAATGATTACAATCGGGGACTTACCTCCTCGTCTTGGTGGCATGGTTGAATCTATCATCGCTATCCAGAAGTCCGATGAGCAATTTTGAGATAGTATTGAAAGCGCGAGTGAAAAACGTTTAGGAAAAGTCGCGGTTCGAAATGAAAAATGAGGAAAATAACGAGTCGCGGGACTGTTAAATTTTGTCTCAGAGTTCCGCGATCGTGGTTTTAGGTTCGGTAATTACCGAACCTAGAATTCAAGAACCGCGATCGCGATGATCGCGGTACCTTTATTTTGGGTTTTTATGTCCACGGAATTGTCCACCAACTTCGTGCACTTACCCCACTTGTAGTGCAATCAAGTATATCCTCTAAGGAATATTCCACTCAAATAGTTAAAGCAAAGTATTGTTGCAGGCATCCCTATTAGTCAACAAAAAAACTTTCAATGACACCCACTCTTCCTATTCTTGTTAATCCTTTCGAAAGAAACTGCAAGTGTGAACATTTTGGCCAAAAAAATGATGACGCATAAGAAAACTACTTGGACACTTGTGGGGTACATACATGTTGAATGCGTGAAATGTGTTTTGTGAAGGTGACGTCAATAGAGTAGGGGTGAAATGGAAGGTTGAGATTATTTTCTTCAATGTCCATGGATGGATAACAACAACATAAGCTATCTTCACCCTTGAATGTTTGCAACATGTTAGCCATTGTCCAGTCTTTCCCTTAGTGAAAATTTCTTTGGCGTAATAAGACGCCAACAACTACTCAAATTTTTTGTCACGTAAGATCTTTTGTTTCATCTTACCACCAAAAATAACTCTATCTTCATTTTTCTACGCACTTAAACACCCCCCAGCTTTTAGTTAAAGGAAAAACAGATACATCATGTGGAAGTGGAGTGGGATTTGGAAATTTGGACACAGCTATAAAATTGATGACCTTTTAACATTCGATATTACTAAAAGTAACTTCTCTCAACAATATTTTCGCTCTTGCCACAGAAAAGTTTAATTTCTTGACCTTAGCATGGGCCCATGAAGGACATCAACGTTTAAAGTAGAGTAAATGAAATCCATTAAATCCAATCATTCATACACATGCAGCTGACGGTCTCAGGTGGTTCCGTGGAGGATGTCAACGTACTTGAACTATGGGTTACCAATTCACCTATAAAACCACCCCTCCAGCCCACCCTCGACATGACTTCGACACACACACACACACACACACACACATATAACCTTTACATTTATGATCAAATAATAATAATTTCATCGTTGATACCAAACGATAAAAAAATTTAAACATTGGGTGGAAATTCGAAATAGCGATCATATGTGACCGTCATCCGAAATGACCACAGTGGGAGAGGATTTACATCTACTCACTTGAAAATTAAACAATATTAGTTCAGGCTATACATATTTAAATTAAATAAAACAACATTGGCATTTATGAAATACCTCAATATGGTGAAGATGTGTGTTCAATAGATCAGAAGAAATATGCTAACATTCACTTGGTCTCTTTGATTGGACAAAAGAGACTGTAAACACATCATTTAGAATGGAGATAGCGATGACCAACATAGCAACTTCCTACTAATGTTGTTTTCCGAAAAGATGGGAGGCCCATTATAGCAAGGTGTGACATGCATTTGAAGTGAGATAGTTAGACGATGGGGTGCATTTTTATTTGTGGCTTGGAACTCCGGTAGACCGAGAGGGTAAAAATTAATAGCGGTAAAAAAAAATTACAGAGGGATAAAATAAAAGAAAAAGGTTCCATGTTATATGTTTTTTTATCAATATTTCCTTAATATGACAAGTATAACAATGAAATTTTAGGGTTTGTAGGTTATAGATATTTTAGATTTATCCTCATCATGTACATCATTATCAATATTTTCTTAATAAGACAAGTTTAATGTAGGAAATTTAGGATTTGCAGAGTTAGGACACATTTTAGATTTGTTTTTAAGGGAATTCAATATAGATATTCCTTAAAGTGATAAAATTCTAGTTGAAAAGATATTATATGAATTGTATAGCTTCAAAAGTATCATATATGTTGTTTGTTTCTCCATGTATTTAACAGGGGAAAAATAGACCCATGTCAAACAAACCCACCAACCAAGTTAAGCACTCTTCAAAACCCAAAGTAGAACATAGAGAGTGACAAATCCTAAAAGGAAAGTCTCTTCTCGTGTCATCATTATTTTTATTTGGCATTGTTTTGCAGTTATAGTTTCGTTCAAAAAGGATTAACAGAACTCGGGAGAAGCAGGAGTGAAAGGTTTTATGTTAAATAATAGGGATTCCCACAACAATGTTTCACTTTAATCTGTCGCATGGAATATTCCTTGGAGGATATGATTAATTGAATTTTAGGTGATCACCGGTTCGAGTCCCCATAGGCGTAGGTGCTAGGTACTCTGAATCGGGATTATTATTTTTGTTTAAAAAACAGAGTTGGGAAAAAACATGATTTTAAAAACATTAAAATTAAGTGGACAAGATTCTCCTCGTCACTACTAAAATGGCCATCTTTTTCCATTGTATTTAGTGTCTCACTATAGTGTTGAACACTTTCACATAAACTGTCAGGATGAAATGGTCGTTTGAAACCCTTGCAAGGATATAAATTCCACAAAGATGAAATGGGACCATGTTACCATCATCATTGAAGTTTAGTATATGTACCTGAAAATGTCCACAGAGGTTTTAAAAATTGCATTTGAACAAAACACGAGATCAAGGACCTCAAGGAAAGTTACTTAAATTTCGTTACAATATCAAATATATTATATCTTGGTAATGGTTTTCTTAGTTATAGCGAAAAACTAGTTTCTATTTTTATGTCTCATGTTACTCATTACTTCTTTCATCATGTCCCACACTTGTTCCAAAACTCAATACAAAATTTTATGGGGGAACCTTAATCACATTCTTGAAATCTGAAGAGAATCCATTATCGTACATGAACATGAAAACGACAACATAATGAACCCTCAATGCAAAATTGTAATTTCTTTAACAATTGTTGACTTCCACATTGAACCAAAAAATGCAAGTTTTCCTTCAAACTATTAATTGACAACACCTTGTTTTCTAAGATATCTCCTTATTGTGTTTCCTCTTCGCCATGCACACCATATCCCACTGCGTTTCAATTAATTGACAAAAATACACGTGATACGAGATATTCCTCCTTGGAAAAAGTTAGCTTCCACAAAATGGTCCCCCTAACATTATCCTCTCCCAATTCCTTCTCCTCCCTCTAACTCCCTCTTCTACAAGCCTCGTCCTCCTCTTATGTTTTCGTCCCTTAATTTATGTTTTCGTCCCTCGATTTATGTTTTCGTCCCTCGAAATCAACCTCATCGTAGACTTCCCCTTTAGTGTTCATGATGCACATTTCACGTGTGATTATTAGTTTTTAACACAAATTGTTAAATTAAATATAACCAATCAACTTTTAGGTCTAATAGAAAGCCTTTTGTTGACATATATGAATGGTTACAATCAGCATAAACATCAAAGACCAATTGAATCACCACCGCAAATGTCTCTAACTATCAAAAATAGCTCTCTCTACTCCGGATTGGAAAATGCCTTCGGTATAAAAATTTAATGTTATTTATTTTTGAAAATTTATATTTTAATATAATTTTATATTCTTAGTTAGTTTAGGATGTCATACATTTTAAATATAATTTAAATTTAATTTTTTAAGTTTAATTTCAATATATAATTAATAATTGTACTTTTAAACTAGCACTACTTTACAACGTTTAGGAAAAATATACATAGAAAGTGATTTATAATGAAAATATATATATTTTAAAAGAAAATGACATGTCAAATAAAATATTTTTATTGTCAAAATTAGACGAGAAAAAAACTGCAATGTTATGTTCTACATACTGTTATAATTTTTTAATATAAAAATAATAATATTTTATTTTATTTTCCTTAAATTAATGATTACCATAACAATAGAAGCTAAAAAGCAAATAAAGAAATTTAAAAAAATAAAAAACGGAAAATTAAAATTAAAATGACTAGTGAGAGAGGGAGGGTGATTCTCGGAATATCCCCTACTCTCCCCGCCACTTTCGAGAGTGGTAGGTTGATTTTAGAATTGCCCTTTGTTATCCATTTCACAAAATAAAACCTAGATCAAACCAGGTAGTATATACATAAAATAAAAAATTTAAAAATTTAAGTAAGAATTTACATTTGCATATGGACATTTACTTTATTATACTTTAAGTTATATGTTATGTATACATTTCCAAGGTGTTTGATATTGGTTTAGGATCTCTATGGGTTAAAATGAAAATTTAGATTTAGAGGATCTTCTTGGATTTCAAATTTAGTCAGATCTAAGGATTTTATATTTACACATATTTTAAGGTTTTAGGGAGATATCATACAAGGTATGAAGGCTGTAGAAACGTGGTGTGCTAGCATGGATAAGAGAGAGACAGTTTTTCCACATTTTCCTATGTTTTATCCATACATCAAAGAAGTTAAAGGAGGACAAAAATTTCATTCCACTCATTTGTATGGTATTTAATGGCCAAATGTCTTTTATGGTTTATTTAATATGATGTTTGTATGGTAACTTCAAAAAAATCGATTTGAATCTGTTTGTAATCTTCTATGAAGTTATGAATCATTTCTATGTTTCTTAGATTGTATGATTTGATTATGACTATTATAACAATATTTTTGTGTTTATTGAAGTTGAATATAAGCATTACAACCTTATATTTATAAAATATTTTATGTTTAACTTAATATTATTTTATTGAGTTTTTAATTAATAGGTAAATAAAATATATTTGGAAAAAATGTTGAAATATAAATTAAAAAGTGATATTGTCACATCATTATTTATTGTTTGATGTTTGGATTTATAAATTAACCACGAAGGAGTGATCATATTAATATTAATTGCATGGTTGTGTTTGCAACATTCCTAGTTATTAAGGTCGGGTGTGTGATACCGCTATCACAACTTTTCGATTCAAGGATTGATTTTAATATTTTATTTACAACGTTGCCAACTATTAAGGTCATGACTTTAAAAGCTTTTCAATTTTAACCCTAAAAAATAAGATGTTACTTGTAGCGCCAATTTTTAATATGGGGGTTAATCTTAAGGTTTTCAATGGAATGGCATCAATTGTTAAGGTCGTGGTTTCAAAAAAATGTGTTACCAATAACACCACTTTTTGATTTGGGGAATGATTTTAAGGTTTTTGTTAAGCAACATCATGGATTTTTAAGGTTATGGTTGTAAAGGCTTATAATTTTAACTCCAAGAAAAGATTGTTACTAAGTAACACCACTTTTCAATTCAATGGTTGATTTTGGTGTTTTAAAGGTAAAAATATGGGCTCTCAAAGTTGTAGTTCTCATGTTGAGGCCATGGTTCTTGCAAGTGAGTAATCACTATAATTTTGGATGTGATTTTGAGTTTAGAGAGTGCACCTTTAAGTAGTTGAATTTCTTGCAATCTTTGAAAATGTGACACATGTTCTCTAATGAACAACATTGTTGTCTTCATAGAAGGTTTTTGCACCACGACAAAAAAATGTGTGTGATGTCCTGGGTGCTAAGAAAATTCACTTCTCTCGCTTAATTTAAGATGAGAGTAAATCTCTAAACTATATAAGGTGAAAATCATTTAAACCAATACTACTCATAATAATCATCTTGACAGAGTTTGGCACACGCGAGATAAAAATCAAATGATATTATATTATTTTTATGGTCGTATTACTATATGGTGAAAGCAGACTTTGATTTGTCGAAGGCATTTATATAAGTTATGTCGAATTATTTATGAGAGCAATAATTTTGAGCCCCACACTATTTTTTTCAAACCCGCTCTGTTGTTTTCTCCAACCACCTCCCTATCACGACATCTATTCTATTTTTCATTGAAATTTTAAACTCCTCGCCTTCTGAATCGCCACGTGGATCCATTTCGTGGCCTCCCATCCTCTCTCCTCCCTATGGACATCAAAGTCTCGAAATTAATTATTGTTGAAAGTTATTTCGGTTCCACCCTTTTAGTTGGGCATGGTTTTAAATGTGGGCCCAAAGGTTTTAATATATATTTTAATATATGTAGGAGTATATATTATTTTGGGTCCATTTTTGGGGATCTTTTCTATGCAGCAAAGAAGATGTTTTTTTATATACGAGTAAGTATATATTTTGATATATATGGAAATATTTAAATTGTGAAGAGGATATATATATATATATATATATATATATATATATATATATATATATATATATATATATATATATGCGAGAATCATATACAAACCACTACTCTCATCATAAACTAGAGAATAGATAAGAGAAACAACTTGAAGGAGAAAAGGAAGAGAAAGAGAGAGCAAAAAATAGTGTGCAACAAACACGGTGAAAATGAAATAGAGGAAAATATAGAGAGAAAGAAGAATATAGAGAAGGAAGATAATATAGCAACAAGCTTGAGAAAGAGGTAATTTTTGTAAGAAAAAGAAATAGAAGATTGGACACAAGAAGAGAAACAAAAATTAAAATAGTGTAGCAGCTCTCCGAGATTGTTAAAAAAATCAAATATAATATATTTTGTGTGTGTTTTATTTTGTTTTGGTTGTGTCTTTCCCTTACTGGTTTCATTTGGCGCTGAATTTTGCCAACACCTTGGTATCGAGCAAACAAAAAAGGCTCAATAGCTTGTGGGTTTTTGTTCTTATTTTTGGGTTGAGTTGTAATGGCTTCTAGCAGCAACTCGTGGCAACAACCCCCAATATTTGATGGGAAAAATTATGACATTTGGTGCATTAAAATGAAGACTCTATGCTCTTCTCAAGAGCTATGGGAACCGGTTCAAGGAGGATATGCAGAGGTAGCAAACCAAACTACATTTAATATACCGACACAAGCACAAAAGAATTATTTGAAGGAAAATAGAAGAAAGCATGCTAAGGATTTAAGATACATCTAGAATACAGTCATTGATTCAGTATTTCCAAGGATAGCAGTGGTTATTAACTCCAAGCAAGCATGGGGTACCTGCATAATGCATAACAAGGAAGTGACAAATTAAGATTCATACGATCGCAAATGCTAAGGAGAGAATTTGAACCTCTTCTCATGAAAGACTCAGATTCTATAAATGACTTTTTTACAAGGACTATGGCCATCGTCAATCAAATGAGGACAAATGAATATGTGATAGAAGAACATAGAATCATAGAGAAAGTATTGAGAAGCCTTCCAGTTAGATTTGACCTAGTTGTGGTAGCCACAGAAGAGTCTAAGGACTTGAAACAAATGAGTGATCATGATTTTATGCGTTATTTGTAAACCCATGAATAGAGGATGAGTAGATCAACAAGATCCTCCAATGAAAAATCCTTCAAAATAAATAAAAATGTTAGAGGCATGGGGAGAGGAGCATATAACAAAGGAAGAGGAAGATTTAGCAACCAGCAAGAAGGTGGAAGTTACAACCATTATCAAGAGCCACAGGAAAGAGGAAGAGGTAGAGGAAGGAGCAACAACACTTCCAGAGGTGGTTCTTCACAAAGGTATGATAAATCAAATGTGCAATGTTATTATTGTAAGAAGTTTGGGCATTATGCTAGTGAATGCAAAAAGAAAGAATATGATTTGAGAAATCATAATTATAATGCAAGCTTCTCTTATGTAAAATAAATTGAACCAGAGAAGAAGGAAACGGGTGGAGCCTTCCTTTTAACTTGCAATGTAGTTGAGAAAGCAAATAAGCAAGTATGGTATTTTGATAGTGCTTACAGTAATCATATGTGTGGAAATACAAAAATGTTCAATAATATAAATGAAGAAATCAGATCTAAAGTGAAGATGGGAACAGAAAGCAAGGTTATTGTGATGGGTAAAGGCATTGTATCCATTCTCGCCAAGCAACGTTTAATATTTTATTTACAACGTTGCCAACTATTAAGGCCATGACTTTAAAAGCTTTTCAATTTTAACCCTAAAAATAAGATGTTACTTGTAGCGTGATTTTTAATATGGGGGTTAATCTTAAGGTTTTAATGGAATGGTATCATTGTTAAGGTCGTGGTTTCAAAAAAATGTGTTACCAATAACACCAATTTTTGATTTGGGGAATGATTTTAAGGTTTTTGTTAGCAACATCATGGATTTTTAAGGTTATGGTCAGTAAAGGCTTATAATTTTAACTCCAAGAAAAGATTGTTACTAGTAACACCACTTTTCAATTCAATGGTTGATTTTGGTGTTTTTAAGGTAAAAATATGGGTTCTCAAAGTTGTAGTTCTCATGTTGAGGCCATGGTTCTTGGCAAGTGAGTAATCACTATAATTTTGGATGTGATTTTGAGTTTAGAGAGTGCACCTTTAAGTAGTTGAATTTCTTGCAATCTTTGAAAATGTGACACGTGTTCTCTAATGAACAACATTGTTGTCTTGCAAAGGTTTTTGCACCACAACAAAAAAATGTGTGTGATGTCCAGGTGCTAAGAAAATTCACTTCTCTCGCTTCATTTAAGATGAGAGTAAATCTCTAAACTATATAAGGTGAAAATCATTTAAACCAATACTACTCATAATAATCATCTTGACAGAGTTTGGCACACGCAGATAAAAATCAAATGATATTATATTATTTTTATGGTCGTATTACTATATGGTGAAAGCAGACTTTGATTTGTCGAAGGCATTTATATAAGTTATGTCGGAATTATTTATGAGAGCAATAATTTTGAGCCCCACACTATTTTTTCAAACTCTGCTCTGTTGTTTTTCCAACCACCTCCCTATCACGACATCTATTCTATTTTTCGTTGAAATTTTAAACTCCTCGCTTTCAGAACCCGCCACGTGGATCCATTTCGTGGCCTCCCATCCTCTCTCCTCCCTATGGACATCAAAGTCTCGAAATTAATTATTGTTGAAAATTATTTTGGTTCCACCCTTTTAGTTGGGCATGGTTTTAAATGTGGGCCCAAAGGTTTTAATATATATTTTAATATATGTAGGAGTATATATTATTTTGGGTCCATTTTTGGGGATCTTTTCTATGCAGAGAAAAGAAGATGTTTTTTTATATACTTGTGTAAGTATATATTTTGATATATATGGAAATATTTAAATTGTGAAGAGGATATATATATATATATATATATATATATATGCAGAATCATATACAAACCACTACTCTCAAAGATAAACTAGAGAATAGATAAGAGAAACAACTTGAAGGAGAAAAGGAAGAGAAAGAGAGAGCAAAAATAGTGTGCAACAACACAAGTGAAAATGAAATAGAGGAAAATATAGAGAGAGAAGAATCTAGAGAAGGAAGATAATATAGCAACAGCTCGAGAAAGAGGTAATTTTTGTAAGAAAAAGAAATAGAAGATTGGACACAAGAAGAGAAACAAAAATTAATATAGTGTAAAGAAAGCTCGAGATTGTTAAAAAAATCAAATATAATATATTTTGTGTGTGTTTTATTTTGTTTTGGTTGTGTCTTTCCCTTACTGGTTGCATTTGGCACTAAATTTTGCCAACAGTTTGGTATCAGAGCAAACAAAAGGCTCAATAGCTTGTGGGTTTGTGTTTTTATTTTCTAGGTTGAGTTGTAATGGCTTCTAGCAGCAACTCGTGGCAACAACCCCAATATTTGATGGGAAAAATTATGACATTTGGTGCATTAAAATGAAGACTTTGTTCTCTTCTCAAGAGCTATGGGAACTGGTTGAAGGAGGATATGCAAGAGGTAGCAAACCAAACTACATTTAATGCTTGACACAAGCACAAAAGAATGCTTTGAAGGAAAATAGAAGAAAGGATGCAAAGGATTTAAGATACATCTAGAATGTAGTCATTGATTCAGTATTTCCAAGGATAGCAAAGTAGCTATTAACTCCAAGCAAGTATGGGGTACCTTGAAGAATGCATAACAATGAAGAAGTGACAAATTAAAATTCATAAGACGCAAATGCTAAGGAGAGAATTTGAAACTCTTCTCATGAAAGACTCAGATTTTATAAATGACTTTTTACAAGGACTATGACCATTGTCAATCAAATGAGGACAAATGGAGATGTGGTAGAAGAACATAGAATCATAGAGAAGGTATTGAGAAGCCTTCCAGTCAGATTTGACCTAGTTGTGGTAGCCATAGAAGAGTCTAAGGACTTAAAACAAATGAGTGTTGATGAGTTAATGGGTTATTTGCAAACCCATGAATAGAGGATGAGTAGATCAACAAGATCCTCCAATGAAAAATCCTTCAAAACAAATAAAAATGTTAGAGGCAGGGGGAGAGGATCATATAACAAAGGAAGAGGAAGATTTAGCAACCAAGCAAGAAGGTGGAAGTCACAACCACTATCAAGAGCCACATGGAAAGAGGAAGAGGTAGAGGAAGGAGCAACAACACTTCCAGAGGTGGTTCTTCACAAAGGTATGATAAATCAAATGTGCAATGTTATTATTGTAAGAATTTTGGGCATTATGTCAGTGAATGTAAAAGAAAGAATATGATTTGAGAAATCATAATCATAATGCAAGCTTCTCTAATGTAAAATAAGTTGAACCAGAGAAGAAGGAAATGGGTGGAGCCTTCCTTTTAACTTGCAATGTAGTTGAGAAAGGAAACAAGCAAGTATGGTATTTGATAGTGCTTACAGTAATCATATGTGTGGAAATAAAGAAATGTTCAATAATATAAATGAAGAAATAAGATCTAAAGTGAAGATGGGAACAGAAAACAAGGTTATTGTGATGGGTAAAGGCATTGTATCCATTCTCACCAAGCAAGGAGATAAGAAGCATATACATAATGTTTTCTTTATTCCATGGTTGAAGTATAATCTTCTTAGTATTGGGCAACTTGTCCAAAATGGATATAAGGTGAAGTTTGAGAATGGAGAATGTGTTTTATATGATAAAGGTGGAAGAAATAAGTTGATTGCAATAGTGCAAATGACACAAAACAAAATGTTTCCTTTGAGGATGCAAAGTGTAGCAGCGTACATACGTTCAAGACAATAGCCATTGATCAATCCACTCTTTGGCATCTCAGGTATGGGCATTTGAGTTTTGGTGGATTGAATGTTCTTTATAAAAATAAAATGGTTAAAGGACTTCCTCCTATTGAACAACCAAACAAGGTTTGTGAGGCATGCATATTGGGGAAGCAACATAGAAATGCTTTTCCCTTAGGTAAATCATGGAGAGAAAGCTCACCTCTTGAGCTTATACATTCAGATTTATGTGGTCCCATGAAAACTCCCTCCATGTCTAAAAGTTTATATTTCATTACTTTCATAGATGACTTCAAAATAGAAGGACATGGATTTATTTCTTGAAAAATAAATCAGAAACATTTGAGGTATTCAAATAGTTCAAGGCCATGGTTGAGAAGCATAGTGGCCATTATATAAAGACATTGAGAACTTATAGAGGGGAGAGTATATATCAAATGAGTTTTTAAACTTCTGTAAAGAGCACGGGATCAAGAAAAATTCACAACTAGATATACACCTCAATAAAATGGTGTAGTAGAGAGGAAAAAAAACCATTCAAGAAATAACAAGGAGTTTGTTTAAGACAAGAGGATTTTCTAATGAATTTGGGTAAGCAGTTGGGATAGTAGTATATCTGTTGAATAGATGTCCTACAAAGAGTGTGAGGAACAAAATACCTCAAGAAGCATGGAGTGGAAGAAAACCAAGTGTTGAGACACTTGATAGTTTTTGGATGTGTGGCATATGCACATGTGCCAAAGAAGAAAAGAACAAAATGGGATAACAGAGGAGAGAAGTGCATTTTCATTGGATATAGTGAGCAATCAAAATCTTATGATTATATAATCCAGATTACAAAGGAGTTGATAATCATAGAGATGTTCAATTCATTGAGGAAGCATCTTGGGAAGATGCACAAGTAGTGGAGCAACCACAAACAAATGTAAATGCACCTATCATTGTGCTTGAACCAACAGAAGGAAGAGAGTAAACAATGTACCAAGTTGGACACCCATTTCACAAAGGGGTGAATCTTCAAATGGCAATAACCAACAAAGCATGCAAGGACCAGCAAATGAAGCATCTTCATCATCATCAAACTCATTGCAGCAGCAAGGAAGAATGAGGAATGTACAAGATATCTATGACCAGTTAAGGTATGAAGAAAATGAAGATGAAATGATTAATTTTTCTTTATTTTCACAAGTTGATCCTATTTATTTTGAAGAAGAAATTAAAGAAAATAAATGGTGTGAAACAATGGATGAAGAAATGCATGCAATAGAAAAGAATCATACATGGGAGCTAGTAGATCTTCCTGAAGGAAAATAAGTAATTGGAGTAAAGTGGGTTTATAAAACCAAGACTACTCCGAAGGAAAATTGAAAGACACAAGGAAGATTAGTTGTCAAAGGATATAAAAAAATACTATACGTGATTATAATGATACATTTGCTCTAGTAGCAAGGCTAGAGACATTTAGAACAATTATTTCCATAGCTACTCATCACAAATGGAAAGTCCATCAAATGGATGTTAAATCAAATTTTCTAAATGGAGTGTTAGAAGAAGTGTATGTGGGCCAACCACCTGGTTATGAAATCCTAGGGCATGAAAGAAAGGTGTACAAGTTGAAAAGATCTTTTTATGGTTTGAAACAAGAACCAAGAGCTTGGTATAGTAGGATTGATTCCTATCTAATTAGTAATGACTTTAGCAAAAGCAATAGTGAGCCCACACTCTACATCAAAGAAAATAATGGTGAGATTTTAATTGTTGTTTTGTATGTAGATGATCTGATTTTTACTGGAAATTCAAGACAAAGCAATTGATCAATTTAAATCAGCCATGAAGAAGGAATTTGAGATGATTGATTTGGGATTGTTGAAGTATTTTCTTGGCATTGAAGTCAAGCAAATAGAGTAGGGAATATTTGTCTCTCAAGCAAAGTATGCAAAATAAATTTTGTAAAGATTTAGAATGTTGGATAGCAAACCAACATCTACACCAACTAAATTAAGTCTGAAATTGACTAAAGAAGATTGCAACAACAATGTGGATCCTACAAGGTACAAAAGTATGGTAGGAAGCTTGATGTATTTAACTGCTACAAGACCAAACATAATGTATGCAGTTAGTTTGATTTCTAGATTTATGGAGACACCAAAAGAGTCTCATTGGCAAGTAGGAAAATGAATACTAAGGTATGTGAATGGAACAAAGAATTTTGGAATTTTATATGCTGCTAATAATGATTTCAAATTAGTTGGCTATATAGATAGTGATTGGGCAGGTATCTGGATGATAGAAAGAGTACATCTGGATATGTGTTCAATGTTGGATCAGGAGCCATTTCATGGGCTTCGAAGAAACAATTAGTAGTTTCTTTTTCTACTATAGAAGTAGAGTATATTGCAACAAACTCAGCCACTTGTCAAATGATTTGGCTAAAAATAATCCTCTCAGATTTGCATGAAAAGCAACAAGGAGGTTCTGTGATTTATTGTGATAATATGTCTTCAATTGCATTATCTAAAAATCTAGTTTTTCATGGTAGAAGCAAGCATATAGCTATCAAATATCATTTCATTCATGAATTGGTGGAGAAAGGAGAAATTGAGCTAAAATTTTGTAGGTCAGAGCAGCAAAGTTAGCTGACATTTTACCAAACCGTTGTCAAAGGAAAGGTTTGAGTATTTGAGAGAAAATTTAGGCATCATAAATGGATCATCCAGCTCCAGAGATTAATTCTTGTTTGGCTCGAGATTAATGAGGAGTGTTAGAATTATTTATGTGAGCGGTAATCTCGAGCCCCACACTATGTTTTCAAACTTGCTCTATCATTTTCTCCAAATACCTCCTTATCATGGCATTTATTCTTTTTTCGTTGATATTTTAAACTTTTTTTTACCACGTGGATCCATTATGTGGCCTCTCATCCTCTCTCCTCCCTACAGACATCAAAGTCCCATAATTAATTAGTGTTGAAAGTTATTTCGGGTCCACCCTTTTAGTTGGGCATAGTTTTTAAATGTGGGCCCAAATGTTTTAATATATATTTTAACATATGTGGGAGTATATATTATTTCAGTCCATTTTTGGGGATCTTTTTGTGCAACAAAGGAGATGTTTTTTTATATACAGGTAAGTATATATTTTTATATATACAGAAATGTTTAATTGTGAAGGGGATATTATATATATATATATAGATACACACACACACACACACACACACACACACACACACACACACACACACACACACACACACACACACACACACACACACATATGCATCATATATAAACCATTACTCTCAACATAAAATAGAGAAGAGAGAAGAGAAATAGCTCGAAGGAGAAAAGGAAGAGAAAGAGAGAGAGGGAAAAATAGTCAAGAAAGAAAGACAAAGTGAAAAGAAATAGAGGAAAATACAGAGAGAAAGAAGAATATAGAGAAGGAAGATAATAGAGCAATAAACTCAAGAAAGAGGAAATTTTTATAAGAAAAGAAATAGAAAATTGGACACAAGAAGAAAAACAAAACAACTACTCCGAGATTGTAATTTTTTTAAATCGAATATAATATATTTTGTGTGTGTTTTATTGTGTTCTATTTTTGTCTTTCCCTTACTAGTTACATTTGGCACCGAATTTTACCAACAAGTTAGAGAAAGCCTCCTAAATTTGGCACATGCGGTGAAAATCAACAATTTTGCATTGATCAAGTACATGGTCATTGATCAAATTGATCAAGATCGTTTATTAAAATATGTGGTCCTCTATTTGGTCTTAATGCCCTCACAAAACCACTTCGTGATTATCAATATGAGCTACTTTTCTCTGTCATTATTTTTTCGTTTTCTATCTCTCGGCTCCATGTTTCTAGAACTCGATAGACAAGTTAAAGGTATTGATTGAGAAAACTATCCATTGGCATTGTTTTCATGTAAGGTGTATTTATGTGTGGCTGAGGCTAAATTCATTATGTCCTATTTACATAACAATGTCTCTATCACCGTCACCATCATCATCTTTCCCGATACCCATGTCGAGTTCATTTCTCTTATAACACATTATACATAAGAGAATTGAACCAAATTTGACTCATTTTATAATACCACTCATTTATTAAATAAAATGAGTGTTTTCTCCATAGTAATTCTATTAAAAAGAGGCAATACAATGTTATTCTAAAACTTGATGTTATTTTTTATTAAGTGGACACATGTTACTCAATACTTATTTGATCATATCCACCCCAAAAGATTTTCTCCTTATTTTCTCCTCGATATGGAATATATTTTAATAAGACCTACATATATGTCAAAATATCTTCCCAAATTTGTCACCTCTCAAGAATATATATTTTGTTTATAATAGTAAACCAATCTATCAAATTTTGTATATTAAATTTGATATTATAATGTGTCATAGTTCTAACTATGTTAGAAATAACTAAGGCTCTCTAAACCATGGAAATCCCATCCTATTTATATTTCTTCTTTTGGTTAAGAAGAATGACTCCATTTGGCTACTATGAAAAAGCAATACTCAACACTAATATACTTCTCATATTTAGTTTTTTTATCTTTTCCATCTCATATTCCTAATGTTTGGAAATTGTTTCCTATTTAGTGTTACATGGATATCTCATGAACTACTTCATTATTAACTTTTTAAAATAACACCAATATTATGTTGTATAATTTCAAACATCATCTCTCATCCCCAATATATTACAATGAATGGACCCATTATAGTGTATTATTGTTGATGTTGATCTACACACCCAAAAGCCTTGAAGAACATAAAAATAAAATTTCCTTGCATTGGGTATTCTTCTTCAATTAAGAAAATGATGATTTATGATGTCCTAAACTTACTCAACAAAGGATTTCATACCAAAAAAACATGTGAATAATGTGAGCGAGTTTGAAACAATCCAATAGAGCACAAATGGCATATGTTAGTTGGCTATGAACAATTTGAGTCATGGAATATGTGTAGGACATGCATGTTTTTTAATTTCCAACTTTCCATCATTTCTTTGCCTTATCTAACAAATTAAATTCCATCTAATAAAAAACCTTGACATCGCAAAAAGTGAATTAAAAAAAAAACAAAGCCCTTGATATTCGGAGAAAATATTCTTATCGCTCATATGTCCATCCATCGAGAGAATCAATTATCAATTATTGTATTACATCACCTATTTTTGCAATTACTCAAGATTAAAATTGAAAAGCGAGACTATAAAGCACCACAAGAAGAAAGAAGTGTGGTTTGGTTTCAAACTTGGAAGCTTTGACTCAATTGAATTTTCAACATTTTTTATTTTGGCCCCATAAAGCTCAAATTGCACTCACGTGAATAATGTGTGTGAGATTGAGATGATTAAGTGGAGCAAAAATAGCATATATTATTTGGGTAGGAATAATCTAATCCATGGAATATGTGTGGGACATGTATGTATTAATTCCCACCTTTTATTTCCAACATTCCATTCAAAGTCTAGAATACAAAATCTACTTGTCACGTTGGGAATATAACCAACCACTTGAGGATCTCAAATACCATGATTATTCATGCATCACCTATTTTCTACAATTACTTGAGCTTACAACTAGAAAGGAGGCTACAAAGTGCTATAAGAAGTAAGCATTCCGATAGAGGTTTAAACCTAGAACTTTTTAAAATCTCCCCATTTTTATTATGTCCTCTTTGTGAGATTGAGATGATAAAGTGGAGCACAAATAACATATGTTATTTCGATAGGATGATCGGAGGAATAGTTTTTGAACATGCATGTATTTAATTCCCAACTTTTTATTCCAATTTCTCATTCATATCTATGCCTTATCTATGAAATTAAATGTCATCTAATTGAAAAGTTTGATGCTATGAAGTAAAAATTAGCAACTTATGATTACTAAAATCTACGTGTCACTCATATGACCAACCACTTGAGCTCAATTATATTATAAAAATATACCTTTCATTCATATGTCACTAAGATAATATTGTTGAATGTTTGAAAAAAAAAAGTCTTCTTTTCAATCTTAAATATATTATAAAATCTACTAGTCACTCATATGACCAACTATTAGAGAGGCTCAATTGTTGATGTTTGCTCACACCCGCCTTTTTCCTATGATTACTCAAGTTTAGAACTAAAAGGGGGCTATAAAGTGCTAGAAAGACAAGCAATCATTCCAATAAAGGTTTCAATGCTGAAATCTTTTGGATTTTCCCCTTTTTTATTTTGGCCCCTTTAAGTGCAAATTACACTCACATGAATAATTCAAGAGATATTGAGACCAATTGAACACCTTAGTGGCATAAAAATAAAACAAAAATAGCAAATCCCATTTTATGCAGTGGTCATTGATGGACTACCTCATCAAAAAACTATTGATGACAAAAACCTTTGCTACTACCAGATAGCTAGAGAAACCATAACCATGGATGTACTTGAAATCACCAGCCCGTGATTCCAAATCCAATCCACATATCCTTGTCTCTAAATTTTGAAGCAAGCATGAGAAGTGAATTTCACTTACATTAACACATGTTCTGAAACCCAAAAACACAAGGGATGACATTACAAACAATAACTATTGACATTGGCAATATTGATTGATCTGTTGAGCACTTGTGTTCTAAGATATATTCACATTACAATTGCATGTGACGTATTCACAAACTGCAAGCCTTCTTCCTTCAAATTCTTAACGAAAATGACACATGGTCATAAGAAAGAAGAGTATCGCATTAGTTCATGTCAAGGGCCTTTTACTCCCTCAAACCCCTTCTTCTTCGCCTCTCTCTTGGAATGTTTCACTCCCTCAACCATTAACTTTTATGATGTATCCCCTTCATTTTTACATTGTCACAATTCAAGTTTGATTGCCAATTTCTATTTAGGGATATTCAAACATGACGTTATCAATGCAAGTGAGCATAGTATTTTATTGGAAGGAATATTATTCATTATACATGTTTATTTAACTATATGACATGAAGGATCCTGACATGCAAGGTGAAGGATTAAATTTGGAAAAGGACTCTTAAGTGGTTTAAAACATAAAATCATGTCAAAGCATTACGAATGTCGACATCCAATGTTGCTTTCTAGATTCATTTGAATGGTATACTTGATCTTGAAAAGTTTCACTCAAGAACCTTAGTATGTAAGGAAACATTTTTATGTTTAAATGGTTTTGTGTTTCTCTTTCGGGATTGCAGAGGAAGTCATGTTGTACCTTTATGAAATATTACATGTGGGTTTACAATAAATGGCATTGAACCTAAGATTTTAACACAAAAAGTGTTAAACAACTCATGTATTATCAAGTCAATTCCAACTCACAAGTTGTTTAATCTATTCTATTAATGGGATTTAACACTTTAAAACACCAAACAAGTGCTAAACAACTCATATATTTATAACAATTCAATGCCAACACACTCGTTGTTTAAGCTCTTCTAATAACTAGGACCAACTCATGGTGAGAGTAGAACTATGTATCAACTCCAATCGCCTCACGGTTTCTCTTAAAACATTTGCATTCGCATTACAATCCATGGGGAAAATGTAATATGTTGTTCTCAAGTTTTTTGAAGAGGGTGAAGATGAATGTTAATGGGATTTTTAAATGGCTTAGCTGGAGGAAATAAGGATTACTATCAATCAATAACACTTCACATAAATAATGGATATTGGGAGTAAAATAATATACTAACTATTTACAAATTAACATAAATTAATTCCTTAAAAAATCTAAATATGTAAAATCTTTAACAATTTATCAAACTAACAAATTAGTTGTATATGATTTTCCTTTCAAGCTTGAGTCAGTTGTTTGAACTATTGTAGCAAAAAAAGTAGACCACCATGGCCAAGTGAAGCGGCCTTGGAAGCCACAAGGTAGGATCTTCCCTTACAGAAACCATTTTTCTTTGGAATGTGAAAGGAATTGGAATATTGTAGAAAAAGACATTAACCATTATGGTTAACTAGAGTCGACAATCGCAAAAGCCACTAGATAGGATCTTCCCTAGTTAAATACCATTTTCCTTTGGAATGTGAATAGAATTTGAATATTGAGCTTGTGTATGTTAATTATAATAAATAAAGCCATCAATGATAGATAAATCCTTCGCTAAAATTACCACTTCTCTTAAGTATTATTCTCTTCTTGTTGCGTGCCTATTTTAATTCTAAATGACCTTTAAACTTTGATTAATGGGTTGAAAACAACCACCATTTAGATAAGCTAATGGATTATTTTTCTCAATTCAATCCGTTATTAAGAGAACATAGCTTTATATAATATTTCTTGTTATGTTAAATTACAATATAATTATTCTCATCATCTCAAGATTTTATATGTACATGAAAAACTCATCAATTTAAAAATCACATATATTAACAAATTGAGTTATAATAAACTCATCCAAAAAGTAATAAATAACCCGTTTATTAGTTAATAATTTAACTTGGAAACTAAAATATATAGTAACTAAAATCTTCCATAATAAAAAAACTAACATAGAACTTCCTGGTACAAATTATGGGCATTTACAACTAGAAACAAAACTAGTCAACACATGGACATTCATGTCGCACAACGGTAGAGGCCCATAGTAGTTTTTGGCTCACAAAGAGGTGTGGTGATTCAATTATCAGCTAAGGCAAAGGCACCGGAAATATCATAATAAGGGATGTGGCGGAATCATTGCCCTGAGCGAACAGATTGAATGGATACAAAAGAGGTTCAACAAAAAAAATACAATAAAGATTTTATAATTATTTAATATTTTATAAAAAATAACAAACATATACTAAATATTTACATTGATCTCATTAATGATTGCTTGAGCATACATAAAACATCAATATTCCCCACTAGCAAGTATTTATTCAAGAAGTATAAATAGATAAATTTACAAAATCCAATCAAATATATGAATATTAAATATGTTAAAGTAACTAATACAAGAATGAAACTTATTTTCCTAATGTTTTGAAGTTATAAAATAAACAAGGCCATGAATGGCTTATCCACAAGCAAAGGATGGCATTACACTGGTGTTTCAAATGGAGGTAAATACATTTGAATTGTTGTTTAAGCACTTGTTTAGTAGTAAAATAGGTAGGAGGTGTATGGACCTAATAACAAAAGTTAATGTTATTGCTTTTAAGGGCATGCTCTGGATCAATCCTAGGAAAAAGGCTACGATAGTGATTCTTGACTTTTGATCTAGGTAGCCGGGATACGGCTACAAACTGGCATCGGGAGGGGAGGGAGGCGGGAGTGGAGTGGCAGAGTCACGGAATGGTCGAATACGACCTGCACGTACCCATCCATTTCCATAGCTCGCCGCCGCTCCCACGCCCGTATCCTCCCACTTAAAAAAACGTGATTTTTCATTTTTTTAATGATTTCTTTGTTTTAAAAGCACCACTCCTTTAAAAAAATGAAATATTTTTCTAATCTAAACCCTAAAAGCTAACTCTAAACAATAAAACAAAAGAACAACACAAAAACAAAACATAAAGCAAAGAAACTTACCTTTGGCTCTCCAAAATTGCATTGTACTTGTCTAGGGTTTACTTCAACAAGGAGCTATTGCTAAGCTTGTAAGAGTGTGAGGAGTGTAAGGAGGAAGATTTGTGAAGGATTTGTGGTTTACAAAGTGAAGGTAAGTTTTTTTAATTTCTAACCTTGTTTTTTTTTGTTTTGTTATTTAATCTTGCACACATTACATGTTTTGATTTTTTTCCTCTTTCTATTTAACTTTTTAATTTTCATTGTTTAATCATGCTATCAATGCTAGGGAAAAGATTACATGCCATTGTTTTCTTTTTAAATTTTTTTTTTTTTTGGAACCTTGTAGGTATTTCTACAATGAAACAACAAGTTCCACGCTCTTCCGGGCAACCTTTGGCCAAGGACTTTGACCCAAATTCACCATTATGGAGGCATGTAACAATAGTTCAACAACTTGCAGGTGGTGGTTGTTTTGAGTGGAAATGCAATGATTGTGATGGACTATTCAAAGGATCTTACAATAGAGTGAAAAGCCACTTGTGTGCCATAATAACGGTAATGGCATAAGAGTATGCAAGGGGAAGAATAATGTTGGGGTGCCAAAAGCAAAAGTTTTGGCATATATCAAAGAGCAGGAAGATGCAGAGGCAAATGTGGCTATGAGAGCGGGTCATCCATTGGCTAAAAGAGGAGGTTCATCTCGTTCAACAAGGCCTCCAATTGCTCCATCACCTAGTGGATCCCCAATTGTGGCCATGCCACATCCATTTGTGGCTCCTATCTCCACGGATGAGGATGTTTCCCTTGCACAAAAGAAAAGCAAGACAAAAGGGCCATTGGAAAAGGCCTTTCAAAATGAGACCAGGGCAATTGCAGATGAACACATTGCAAGGTGTGTATGCTAATGGGCTTTCTTTTAACATTTTGAGATCACCTTATTGGCATGAGATGGTGAAAGCCATCAATGAGGCACCAAAAGGGTATAAATCATCAGGATATGAGAAGATCTGCACCACCCTTTTGGATAAACAAAAAAAATATGTGGAAACCTCCTTGCAACCAATTAGGGACTCATGGACCAAAACAAGTGTGTCCATTGTTTCTGATGGATGGAAAGATGCAAGAAACTGCCCTTTAATCAATGTGATTGCAGTATGCCCTAAGGGGGCAATGTTTTTAAAGAGGTTGATTGTGAGGGGAAAGTGAAGGATGCCCAATTTATAGCCAACATTTTCTTTGATTCCATTGAGGCATTGGGGCTCTCGAAAGTGTAGTCCAAGTCATAATGGACAACACCAAAAATTGCAAAGCTGCGGGGATGCTAGTAAAGGCGCGGTATGGGAATATTTTTTGGACACCATGTGCTATGCATTCATTGAATTTAATGCTAAAGAAAATGGAAAACAAAATAGAGTGGATCCAACAAGTGTATGAAGAAGCTGAAGAGATCCAAATGTTTGTCACCAACCACCACATGTCACAGGGCATTTTTAGATCATTCTCGCAGTTGGAGCTACTGAAGGTAAGGAAAAACTTTTTTCTTTCTTTTTAATTTAAAATTTAAATATAAGTTTTTAACTTTTTTAGTATTCTTTTAGCTTTCAATTTTATTTTTAATTTTTGTTCCTCATTCTTATTAGGTTGTTGAGACTCGGTTTGCATCACACACAATCGTCTTGAGACGACTAGTGAAGGTGCGAGAGGCACTCATGAGGATGGTAACATCCAATCTTTGGTCTATATGGAGGCAATCAAACACTCAACGGGCTCAAAAAGTGAAGACCCTGATCTTAGAGGACCCTTGGTGGGATAGAGTGAATTATCTGTTGAGTTTTATGGAGCCCATTATGAGCATGATCCGGTTTACTGACACGGATCAGCCATGTCTAGGAGAGATATATGATGGCATCGACTCAATGATTGAGAAGATAAAAGCCGTCATAAATGCAAAAGAACAAGATCCCAAGGAAATATTTTTCAAACAAGTGAAGTCAATCCTCATTGAGCGGTGGAACAAAATGACCACCCCATTACATCTATTGGCTTTTGCATTGACTCCTAGATTTTATAGCACAAAGATCCTTTCCTTGCCAAGGAGGGTAGCACCATACAGGGATGCGGAAGTCAGTGAGGGATATATGGCGGCATTGGCTAGGCTCTTCCCTGATCCTGAGGCCCAAAACCAGGTTATGGTAGAGTTTGGCAATTTCATAGTAGAAACGGGTCATAGCCTTCTCGCTCTTCGAAGCAAATACAAGATGGATGCTCATATGTGGTGGTACCTCCATGGTACTTCATCGGTTTACTTGCAACCTCTTGCAATCAAGGTCTTGGCACAAGTAACTTTTAAATTTTTTATTCTCTTTTAAGTTTCTTTTAGTTTTTTAAAATTTAAGTTTGAGTGTTTAAGTTTGAAGTTGAACTTTGCATTGACTTTGAAGTTTGGGTTGCCTTAATAGGTTGCAAGTTCATCTTCCTCTGAGCGCAACTGGAGTACATATAGTTTCATCCACTCACAGAAACGCAACAGGTTGAGGGCTAAAAGGGTTGAAGATTTGGTATACATACATTCCAACTTGCGCCTTTTATCCCACAAGCAGCCGGAGTACAAGGAAGGGTCAACAAGACATTGGGACATTGATCCAGAGATAGTTGACTTGGATGCTTCCATTTCCCACCATGGAGCATATGATGATGAGGGGAGTTTTGTGGCACTGGCACCACGAGACCTACATGCACAAGGGGTGCAACTGGCAGTGGCCCTAGTGTGAGTGGTTCGAGCCCATGTGGTTCTAATGAACCACATAATGATGATGATGTAGTTGGTTTTGATCCTCTTAATGAAGAGGAATATGATGAATATTGACAATGAAAGATAGTTTGAACTTTGAATATTGATCTATGATTGAATTTAATATATCATGAGATTCATGACATTCACATTGTGTTCGATTTAAGTATTTTAAATTTTAATTTAACTTTTAAGCTTTTAAGTTTCTAAGTTTTATTGGTATCCTAGCTTATTTGTTGTGGTTATTCACTTATTTAGCTTATAACTTGTCTTTTATCTTGTCTTTCATATGCATAATATGTGGTTAATAATTAAATTCCTATTTAAAAGGCTGAAATTTATATATTTTTTAATTTTTATATAGTTTTTGTACTTCCGTATCCTACGCCGTATCCGGGGTCAAAAACAATTTTCCGTTTCCGCATATCGGATACCCCGCTCCCGCTCCCGTATCCAAAATGTTTTGGCAACTTAGATTTTAATTTATACAGTTACATTGAAATACAATAATACAAAATCATAGACCCTCATGTAGCTTGGGATTGTATACTACATGAGGAAGTGTAAACTTGTTTCCTACATTATTCTAAATTCATCTGGAAAAGTGAGGAAAGTGGAAGTGTATATGCCATAGAAACCAAAAACCATTTGAAATGGAGATACTTATATTCGATGACATTTAAACTCAGCCAACTATAAATTAAAATCTTGAAGGCACCGATAGAGTAAACAGATTTTTTGTTACTGTTTTTAGAAATTGCAAGAGTGCCTAAAGTAATGCAATATCTATGCCAACTCACAACAAACAAATACACAATAGTTTTGTGAAAACTGGTTGGACAGGTATCTAGCCTAATAATGCAAATGAAAGATGTGTGAAAACTTAAGTTCCAATGACAAAAGGTGCAGAGTATACACAATATTGACACTATTGTTTATATTTTTCAAAGGATTAAGAGTAGCACGGTTAATAATTACAAAATGTGTGATCGGATTTCGGATTGTTAGTGCTTTATTTTTAAATAATTGTAATGGAGTTGTTTTGTTGTTGAAACAACTCACTGGAATAGAAGAGTAGTTTCCTACTTAATAGGAAAGTCTCTTCCTATATATTTTCTGTCTCAGATGAATTAATATATAGAGTGATTTTTATTATTATATTTCATTTGTTCATTCTGAACCAAATTCTAGATTTGGTATCAGAGCATGGTGGATCTAGCCATGAGAGTCTTTAGAGGAATCCATACGCTTCTTTGAGGTAGATCTAGCAAGAGTTAAGATTGGTGACTATTGTATGTTTTCTGTTGTGCATAAACGTGGAGTCTGCGTTGATAATTCTTGCCCAAGCATTGAACCGTACAAGCTGAGGGCTGGTGTCAATGATCTAAACGCATTTGCAAATCAGACGTACAGGGTTACATGCGTGAATAGTAGAGGACTGTTCATTGAAAACGGTGATGAAGGATAATTCAATGCACAACAAGATCGAAGTTTTAAGACGTGGAAGGACAGTCTGCTACTGTGAATTTTGAGAACCAAAAAAAAAAAAAAACCACGCATTTTGTGCAACTTCGTTCTACTCTTGACAGCTAGTTGTTGTGAGACTATCATTGACCCAGCTGTATTCTAGAATGCTACCATATGCAAATTCAAGGTCGGACCCCATAATTGTGCAGGTACCAATAGATGTACATTGATTTTCACCATTGGTTGTTGAAAAAATGACTAATAGTTGATCACTATTTGATTAATGACATTTTTTAAGAGCCAATGACAATGTGACACATAGGGTGCTCGGTCATTGGTACCTCTTTCAAATGCTTTATATTATTTTTTTAGTTTAAATCAATTCAAAAACTATTTTCCCTCCAAATAAACACGTGAAACGAAAACGCTGATGTGGCATGATGATATGCTATACGATGATATAATTTTTTTATATTGATGAGACCCCTACATATATCTACATGCCCCTAAAGTTAGGTGCACGGTGATGGGGTCCTCTCCCCTACAAAGGTATGTTTCAAATTTTAAAGGCTATTAACCATCTTTATACATTGAGTTACACTTAGCCCTAGTGGCAAGTATTCTTTTGTTAAAGGTCCAAGTCTTGGTAATACCACATGGAGTAAGTTTTTAAAAAATTATATAAATATAAAGGGGTGTAAATTTTTCAATAGTGGTTCGGTTTGATATGTCAAGGAGATAAAGCCAAGAATAGGTGATTAGGTGGGCCTTTAAAATTGACTCATTTGTCAAAATTGTGTTAATTGTCAAAGTCATGTAATTGTAAATGTTATTTTATATCGTAAAAAGTCTATAAAATAAAAACAATTGCCTCACGAGACATTTTTGTTGTTATCCGAGCGTCCAAAGTGGAAATTATTGAGCAACATGATCACATTTCGTTGAGTTAGCAACTTCAAATTAGAGGTCGGAGGCAACGGAGAATGGAGGGCGATCAAGCACCTCTCGTCGATCCACCAACGATGGGGTCGCTTATAGCTTTGGTGGCTATTTTATACTATGTTAGTTGTTTGCTTTGAGTGGCGTGTGCAGAAATAAAACTTGGTTTTCATTCCCTATTAATGATTAAACCGAGGAGGATGTGCATTTTGGAATATGTGAATAGTTGTATAGAAGGGCAAGGCGAATTGGAGTGATCCTCTCACGGTTGTAGAGATTCTTTGACCTGTCGTCGATCGCTAACATCGATCGATCGGTGAAATCTAGCGTTCACTAGAAGTGAAAGCGAGAACTATTGAGTTCGTGTATGTAGGTGAATCGGTGGAAGTGTGATCGGCCGATATGAGATTCACTCTAGTGAAGTGGATTGGTCATGTGCAACAATATCCAAACAAAGAAGATCCAAGCCAAAGCCAAATGCAGACCTAAAAGTATGTGGAGGCATACAATTTTGTTTCTATTTTTTCATGTGTTTTCTTCCCATGTTCGCACTAAGGGTGGGAATGTTAGGATTTTGGATTGTTAGTGCTCCATTTTTAAATAATTGTAACAGAGTTGTTTTGTTGTTAAAAACAACTTGCTGGAATAGAAGAATAGTTTACTACTTAATAAGAAACTCTCTTCCTATATATTTTTGTCTCGGATGAATTAATACATAGAATGATTTTTATTATTATATTTCATTTGTTCATTCGAACCAAATTCTAGAATGTGCTCTTCGCAAAACTCTATGAAAATTCGACAATGTTTTATTTATCACACAAATCTGATTTTACAATGATATCCAATGCAAAACATGTTTCTAATGTTCATAAAACTCATGTAGCAATGGCATAATAATTTTCATATGGCATGGTTTTTTTGTAGAAAAGCAAGTTGGACACAGTGTTGGTAATGCACATGTTAATGTATCTACAAAGCCAAAAAATAGAGATGTTAGTCATATGAGTTTTAAGAAGGAAATTTTGGAAATGAAAAAAATGTGAGTGCATGTATGTGGATATCTATAGACCTTATTGGTGGATGTTAGTGTTGACATTGAGAATGGTGTTAGTTTGATTGAGTGTAACGGTTCCTTGCACTATGAAAGTATGAAGGAGATGTACAATGGAGATTTTTTCTGCATGCATTGTTCATGAATTGAATCTGTGAGGGAAGGTCAATATGGCCAATAGAGGACCGGAAAGAGTGCATTTGACATTTTCACTTGCTGATGTTGCTATATTACAAACCAATCAGTGGGCATGATGAAATGCAGTCTCATGGTTGCAATTTGCACATGTTATTGTTGTTTGTTGCAGAGTAAGAAGGTTTTCAACTTCAAAGTTGCATTTTCTTGCATACAATTTGGAATGGCTTGGAGTAGACATTGGAGACATTCAATTTGTCTTTGTACCTAGCAATGTCGACAAGAAATAGAGTGATAGAAATTAGTGTTATATATTAGAATTAAGTATATGTAATGTGAAGAGGCAACTAAATATACAACGAGATAGTTTAAATAAGACAATTAGTTTCAAAGAAATATGTAATTGAAGGGAAGATTGTTGGATTTTACACTTTTCTTACCTCAATTGTTGCATTCAATTGTGATTGCATATCTTGGAGTGTTTGTTTTGTCTTTAGCGGGGTGATAAATGTTGATGGCAGGTGTGTCGTTAATGTCAATATACCGTAAGGTCCGTTAGATTAGGGGCATTTCCCTGTCATGTTTTGGATAAATATTTAGGGGTAAATGCTTTTGCATATCATAACTAGCATAACTTACAGATTTATCAATAAAGGGCAAAATGAATAGAAAAATTACATTGACTTTTCATAAAGTAAAAAAAATTACTGATTTATCACTAAAATGCTTTAAATTGTAAAAATTCTTCTAGAGTATCAGTAGCAGTAGCACTCCACATTACTAAATGCTGTTGGTATGCTCCCTTACTACCAGATCGAGTGCCTGCAACAGTTCCTGCTGGACGGGCACATGATCGCGTATATTTCTATCGAAGAATTCACCCAATCTGCTCCCCGTCTAACTGATTAACCAACTTCAAAGCCACCTTATATTCTTTACATCATTGTCTTCTCCTTTTGAAAGCTTGACCGTAAAAACCCACCTGGCAATGGCATCGAACTGTAGAGGTTCTTCTTTCCGTCGTAGATGACGGGCATGCATAGCATCGAACGCCTGGCGGTTCTCTGCAATCATTTTGTTCTTTATTTCTTCACCGTCTCCTCTAAATACAGTGGTCAATGTTTCTTGATCTTCAGGGAAGGATTGAATTTAACGTTGAAATGATTTTGCAAAGAGGTGAATCTGTGAAGACGTTTTTTTTCCCCTGTATCGGGCCTACTCACAGGCTTCAAGCTTCGAGTTCAAAGGCTAAAAATGTTTATATTTAGAAATTCCAGTTCAAGATTGGCATATGACAAGTAGTTGGTGGTTGGAAGCACAATCTATAAATTTAACAAGTTTACCATCCACAAAATCTTAACAATCCATTACTTGTAAACATATGTGATCTTTAAATAGATTAATAAATACTTAGACAACAATATATATAAACATCCTTGTGAACTAATAAAATAGTTATGAAAATCTTCTTTCCAAATTAACAACAATTAACAACATTGTTTCTTTAAAAAATATTGAAAAGAAATATTGTCAAAAACAGAGAAAAAATATTGAAAAGAAATATTGTCAAAACATAGATGCATTAGTATTAAATCCTATGTTTTTCATGGGTTTGATGCAATGTAATTCAATCAAGGGGGATTAAGCGCTAAGCAACCTAGGCGAGTTTAGGGCGTTGGTAGCCACATGCACTTTTTTCTTATATTTTCATAGGTTGAATATTGCCAACTCCATATAGGGGAAAGGAGCCAGTTATCGTGAATCATAATGTGGGAGGTTGTTAGAGCCACTTAACAATCATAAAAAATTTAAAAATATACCCTTTTAAAGAGCATGATTTTTTTAATATACAGATTTTCTTTCAAAAATTTGAGTATGTGAAGAATATAATTTTAAGGGATTTAAAATAAGTACTTTTGAATACAAAGGAATTTAAGGCAACCCATTAGTTGAGAATAAAATCACCTTTTATGGGTTGTTTATGTGTCATCATTTCATTGGTTATTGATGTGACTTGATGTGACTTACTTTATTGGCTAGTTTTTATTTCATTTTACTTTAATTCAAACGGTCATTGGTACTTTGTTTCACGTAACTACTCACGATCATTGGGCCATTTCGGTCATTGGCTCCTTTCCCTAATCATTTCCAATATTATATATTTTAATTCAATGACATGACTCTAAGCATTTATGTTTAGTTACCGACTTCTAGTCAAAATCCTTCATCATGATCATTAATTTTAAAGAACTACAATCTCAATATGTTTTGCATTGGTCGTGTTGAATTGGAGGCCTAGGGTACCAACATTGTTCCATCTACAACGATTTACATGGATCTTGTTCCTTCTAACATCCTAATAATGATTTTAATTTGTATCGAAACGAAGGGTATTCTTGATGCAATTCCACCAAATATTAACCAACAATGTCCATTTTAGATCTCTTAAGTTTGTTTGTGTTAATCATCATTGTTCAACTAAATTTCCAAGTGTTCCCTCTAGTAGGAAATTGTAAGTCTAATAAAATAATACGTCTTTATTTTGGCATGGTCATTTTCCTATAAGATGCAACAAATAATTTGTACATTAATATTTCAATATTCATGCAAGTACAAAATCTACAAGTATATCCTATGATTGATGGTACTTTCTTATAAATTTTTAGCATATTTTCTAAGGGTTAGAATGAATTTTTGCATAGAAAAGTGTGCTTGAATCTTCCTAAGGGGTCATTTACCAAGGAGGAAAATTGTTGGCAACTCTTGAGGGCTTTCAAATTCATTATCGAGTCATCTACATCCTGCCCTAAATCTGATTTCAATCATTTGTGCTCAACCTTGGGCTATTTCCGAAGGATCCAAAAAAGAGACATTATAGTAATCTAAGGTAAAGGATAGATTAAATAACCTTTCCATTTTGATAATGATCGTGACATTACTACAATAATAAATTATGCCAATTTCATTGACATATTTTGTTGTGCAAAAGAAAGAAGTTTTTATAACCTTAATTTTGTATTGTTAAAAATTTCACTATAAAAATTAAGATGAGAAGGCTTTATGTCCAAAGTGCCCAAAACCCTTAAATCATCCTTGAATTCAATGACCATATTGAAAATTTAGTTGATTGGTTTGTTTGTTTTTTTAAACCAGATTATATTACTAGAAATAAATTATTCAAATTACAATGCCATGCCATGGTACTCATACTCCAAGATATATCCTTAGACTTCCAACAACATATTAAAGAAGAAAGAGAGCATATCTGCAACTTATCCATCCAATGATTGCAAGTGAAGGATCTTTTCAATCTGATTCCGCTTCTCTGGAGACCATGTCAAAGGAAAAGGACCAAAGTTGATCAGATTATTATGATCCAAGGCCCAATTTGCCAAAGCATCTGCCACCTTGTTCTGATCTCTAGGAACATGTTGATATATGATGGTCTGAAATTGTCTAGCAATAACTTGAATATTATCCTGAATCCTGGCGATTAGCCAATTATTGGATCTATGTTGCTCTTGAGCTGACAGAAGGTTGATAATAACCTTAGAGTCAGATTCGACTATAATTCTAAGACATCCCAATTTAGTTACTTCAGGAGAGCTCGCTGAATTGCCAAGATTTCAGCCACATTATTAGTAAAGTACCCCAATTGATGAGCAAAGAAGAAAAGGGGAGTTCCCAAAGAATCATGAGCTATCCCTCCAATACTAGTTGGACCTGGATTGCCTCTTGCTGCTCCATCAGTATTTAGTTTAACAAAATCAAACGGAGGTGGTTTCCATTTTCTTAATACAGAGGGCACGATAGTCTAGTACATGACCTAGACTTTAATTTGCTTTCCTCCAAATTGAGCTTTTGTAGTAGATTTTTCCATTTTCCAGAGTAAGGGGAAGGGATTTTCACATTATGCTCAATAGTTTCCACTATATTACTTCTAGTTAATTCCTTGACATACCAAATGTCTCTATTTTCATATTTGAAGATGCATTTGTTTCGCTCTTTCCACACATTCCACAACATAAGAGAAATAGCAATCCAAACTCCTTTGTTAAGATCCTAAGTATCAAAAACCGAGCGTTTCCAAACTCTAACATTTCCACAAGATTCATAGAAGAATTCCAATTGACAGATAGCCAATCAGCCAAAATATTCCATAGAGACATAACAAAAGGGCATTGAAGAAAAAGGTGAACCGAGTTTTTTCGCTTCTTTGCATAAAGGACACCAAAAAGGTCCTACCATACCCCTTTTCATCAAATTGTCTCTAGTAAGAATCCTCTTGTATAAGAGAAGCCAGATAAAGAATCTAACTTTAGGCCACAAAGTAGGTTGTCCAGAGATCAGCAAAAATATCCTTCCAAGGGTGCGGCTGAGTACTGTCAAAGTATTATATCCTTCAGCTACAGAATAATTCCCTTCCGAAGATTTTCCCCAAACAAGGGTATCATGATTGGAAGAAATAGGTGGGATTACTGTTTTATAGGAGAGTTTGAAAAATTTGAATTTTGGTCATAGACAAGTTGGTCTGCCACATAGACAGAGAGATCCACTCAGTCCCCTGAGACGATGATTGTAAATAATGGACCACCTTTTCCTTTCCTTTATGAAGAGTATTCATAATACTTCTAAAATCTGGATATTGCTCAATCAAAGGTGGGTGCCCATCCCACGAATCATCCAAAAGTTAGCTTGGTCACCTTTCCCAATTTTCCAAAAAAAATGTTTTTAATAATTTCTTCACCAATTTTGAGGACCGATAAAATCGGAGATCCCCGAGAAGGTAAGGAATGTCGAATCAACTCTTGCGGCATCATTCCTTCCGCATATTTTGCTCTAATGTTGATGGCCCATAGATGATAGGGATTTTGCAACAATCTCCAATATAACTTTGCAGCTAAAGCCTTATTATTCAGCAAACTGGATCTAAAACCCAAACCCCCTTCTTTCTTTGGCAAACATAATGTTTTCCATTTCACAAGATGTCATTTCCTAACTTGTTGAGTCCCTATCCATAAAAAAAATGGTGATGGAATCCAACAAATCTAAAACTTTTGCAGGAATATTCAAAGGGAAGAAAAATAGATAGGGATAACCTGTAGAACAACTTTAATCAAAGTAATACATCCCCCAGAAGTTAACCATCTATGAGTCCATTTACTAAATTTCTTAAGAATCTTTGTGGGTAGCCATGTCCAAGTCAGTTAATCTTTTAGAATCCAATGGGATACCCAAATATTTTAGAGGTAACATTCCCTTTTGAAATCCTAATTTAGCCAAAATATCCTGCTCCAGCCTAGGCAAGCAATGAAAGAAAATGATTTTTGACTTTTGCCTATTTATATCTTGACTTGTAGCCTTTGAAAAGAGCTCCAAGTTGTTGTGGATTTGGGTAGCTTCTTTTAAAGATGTTTCTCCCATAATGGAGGAATCATCTACAAACTGGAGATGAGACAAAGGATCAACCTGTCTAGCCAATTTGATACCCTTCAACTTCTTTGGATTCTCGTCCTGGAAAACAGTCTACCGAAAGATTCAGTAACTATTATGAAAAGAAAAGGAGATAAAGGATCTCCTTGCCTTATGCCTCGAGAAGCAAAGAATCTAGCAGTAGGAGATCCATTAACCAAAATAGAATAAGAAACTAAAGAAATACAAGCTTGTATCCACTGAACCCAAAGGGGGAAAAACCAAACCTCAACAGGATTTCAATCAGGAGAGACCAATTCACCCTATCATATGCTTTAGACAAATCCAATCTCAAAAACATAGCTGGTTTTTTTTGAATTTCCATGGAATGGAGGACTTCCTGAGCCAAAACAATATCATCATAAATTTGTCTATGAGGTACAAATCCCCCTTGTTCCAGAGATATTACTTTATGAATGATGGTCTTCAACCTTTCAACTATAACTTTGGTAATTATTTTATAGAGCACGTTGCATAAAGCAATGGGATGATATTCCGCAAGGGTAGAAGCCTCTTCTTTCTTGGGAATCAAAGCGATATAAGTTTGATTGATAATTTTTAGGACAATCTTAGTTTGTCTGCATTCTTCCACCACTTCCAATAGATCATTTTTGATAATGTCCCAAAATTCTTGATAGAATTCTATAGGAAATCCATCTGGTCCTGGTGTTTTTCCTTTTTCATAGCCCAAACAACTGTTTGGAGTTCCTTCTCTGAAACCGGCTACAAAAGAAAAGTATTGTCCTCCTCTCCAATTAAGGTTGGAATGGTATTAAGCAATTGTTGTTGAGCATTTCCATCCAGATTAGTAGCAGCAAAGATCCCAGAAAAGTATTGAATTGCTAATTGTTGAATATCTTCTTGCGTATTGGCATGAGTTCCATCCCCTTTATCCAAGTAAGCTATATGATTATGAGAATGACGAACTAAGAGAGACTTATGGAAGAAAGAAGTTTTTTTATCTCCCTCTTTCAACCATTTAATTCTGGACTTTTGTTTCCAGAAAATTTCTTCTCTTAATTCCCATTATATCAACTCCTGCTTAAGGGAGATTTCCTTTGTTTGCAATTCTTTAGAGTACCCTTGCATTCTCACTTGATGGCTCACTTCTTGTAATGATTCTAAGATTTCACGTTTTTTCCCATGAACATTCCCAAAATCAAATTTATTCCACTGCCTCAATTGATTAGTAATATGTTGCATCCTTCTGGTGAAACAAAACATTTTGGTACCATACCTAGGTTGACCCTCCTCCCACCATTTCTTAATTAAAGAGGGAAGTTGTTCATCCCTTAATCACATCAATTGGTTTGTTGTTAATTGTAAATATTATATTGTATTTTGTTGTTATCTATAATTTACTATAACAAGCCAATAAACTATTCAACTTTTTTTTAGTGTTATTTTTATATTCATAGGTGAATATTTCCACATAGAACCTATATGATGTAACAATAAAAACATATCAAATTCTTACACTTTGTAGTGGTATTACACTTTTTCCTCTTGCCCCACCACGCCATCTTCCTAACAACGACAACAATACAATTTGTAAAAATATTTTTTCGATCAATATGTCAACACCACCATACATATGCATCAAATCCTTCCCAAGTGCCCACCAATATACATATAAGAGTCATTCTTTCAATGCCTTTTTTATATTATATTAGTGGAATTCTTTCAATGTCTTTTTTATATTATACTATCAATTGCACCAAACGTGCTCAATGAACATGTTGAAGGGGAGCAAAATTAACTTTAGAAATTAATGTAAGGAAACCTAGAAACAAAAATGCACACATGACACAAACTCATGTGCCATGTGATTGGTTTTAAAGGGAATGTTTTATTTGATTCCCGAACTCTCACTAATTCCCACCATGCTACGAATTGGCCATGATTTTCAACTCTTTTCCAAAATTGAAAGAGAAACAAATATTTTACTCCTAAATAAAGCCCAATCTACAAGAATCAATTTGGTCTATATAATTTTAACACTCTTTCGAAAAATTCATAAAGCAAAGTGAAACCCTAAATGTTCATCAATTCATACGAGACATACAAAGAGCCTCTGTGGAGGAAAATAAAGAAGTTTGATTACATGGTGAAGTGTCATTTTTAACTTAGAATATTATAAAATCTTAAAATCTTGTGATGTGAGATCCAAACTTAGTGTGAAAGCGATCGAGAACTAGATTTACGAAACTTAGTCCATCATAATTGAAGAAAGTGCCTAAGCTCAAGCCAAACCATGAAGATTGATGTTGAAGAAAACAAGCTATTTTTTAATTTGTAGTTCTCATAGATTGGAAATGAAGTTCAAATTTCATAGTGGACAAGAGAGCATGATGAGCAAGTGGATCTCCTCATAGAAGTCCAAATGTGAGTGTGAGTGCGTCGAAGGGGTGATCGCCAAGTAGCATGGATTCTCAATCTCAACCTCCTCCTTCTCATTCTGACATAACGAACCACTGCTAGTGCCTTTCATGTTGAAACCTTCTCAACAATGTCATTGACTTCCATGTTATCTTCACAAAGCACATGAGCCCCTCCTTAGCTTCTTTAGTGGAATATAAGACCATAATGTCGTGCAATGAGCAAGGGGCTCATGTACTCATTAAGATTATATTGGCGAGAGGCTCCACTCTTAGTGTACAATCTTCAACACTTTCTCACAAAACAAGCTCCACAACCTAATAGAAATCTATTTAATGGTCATCCAGGGCGTAAACGCTATTCTCAATCGTTCTATGTGCATTGTAAGCTAACTCTTATAGTATATGTTATGCCTTCGAGAATTCTTCAAGTTGCGTAGCCAAATAGTCAATAACTATTGGTGAGAATATATCTAAAAATGTCAAAACCCTTTGGAGAGAAGTAATTTATTTGAACATGTATTTCTAATGCTCTACTTATTTATAACTAACATTAATATCTTAAATATATTTATTTGAAAAATATTAATATCCACGTATTTATATTAAAAAATTTACGTACCCGTTTACTAATACCCCCATTACCTTGTCCACAACTTTCCTATTAACAGAAATAAATGGTGTCAATTTAATTATAACACAATGGCATGTTGGGGCACATATTTCCACGTTTTAAAAAATAGGCTCACAACTCCACCATATGGTCAATATATTATGATTTTTCCAAGCCAAAAAAGATGAAACATCTAAGTGAACCAAAGTTAAGATTGAAAGTTTCATGTGACAATCAAATGGATGTCAAATTTAAGGTCGAGTGTTAATTATGGCAATAGGCATTCCCCAATGGCAACAAGGGGTTAGATCTAATGGTGCAACCATGTATATTTTGGTTTTATACCTTAAACCTAGTGTTTATTTGACCATCACTTACATTAAAAAAATAATAATTTGAACATGGCAATCAAAGAATAGTAATATCTTGGTCGCATGGCAAAGTTTTGGGGCCCTTGTTCCAACAAGAGTTTTTGTTACCAATTGGTGAGAAATATGAAGAGAATGTAATGAAATTATTAAGCATTGTGGCATTTATTTTGTACTTAAAATTTGACGTGAGTGAACTATCACTTAAAAGATTTTTAAAACATCGAGACGACAATCAAAAAAATAAGAATATATTGACCACATAGTAGAGTTTGGAGTTTTTTTTTTAAGTTTTTTTGTCACCAAACAATGGCAAACATGAAGAGAGTAATAAAATTAGTCATCAATGTAATACAAATAAAATCCTAGATGAGAAAATTGAAATTGATATTTATCAACAATTTTCATATATTTTTATTTAAGATATTTGTACTAGTTATCGACTCACAAGGATTACAATCCACCACATACCCCTCCCCCTTTGTAAGTTTTCTATTGACGAAATAAGCATTTTATTATTAGCATATGTGAGAACGTACACAACAATTATATTACAACAATTTGGGGTGAAGTTATTTATGTTGACCATGTTTATGAGAGCATGGATGTATAGACACGTAATTTTGGTACAAAAGTTGTTACTTGCAATGGTAATAGTGTATTTATGAGTTTATCGATTATTGGTCCAAGTTAGACTCTTGTTGGCACATATTCCCTTGTGTCAACAATCTTTGACTCGATTATTTTGAGCCCCTTGTTGCTTTCTCTTTTGGTCCAAATGTGGCCATTTGGTAATGTAGTTGTCACTTTTGGCTTTGATGACCCCAATTTTCCCTTTTCTAGTTCTCTCTACCCTTCTATTTTTTTGCCCTGGTCTAAGATCTTGACTACTTTTGTAGGATGTTGATCATTTTGGTACCTTATGAAAATGGTCACATCTCTATGAAATATAGTTCCATTCCTAGGCATTCGAGTCCCCTAACTTGTTTCATTGAGTTTTATGTCTCTTTTGGTCAAATTTTTTGCTCGTTGTGTTTTAACTTGCACACAAATAAGTTCCTAATTTGAACTCAAGAAGGGCATATAAATACAAAGGTGCGCCGCAACATTTAAGAGACAAATTATCACACATTGAGGTATTCCTTTGCACAAAAGTGATATTGATGTTATAAGAGAAAAAATTATTTTATTTCCAAAGTATCCCCATACCAAAAGCATAAGTCAAGCATTTATAGATTCGATCTAGTCAATATTAGTTGTGTGCATATGAAAAATGAGTTTAGATACTTGCATACACCAAATTAATTGTTGAGTTTCATCTAGTGTTGTTTTTTATTTTGTCAAGTCATACGGGACCTCATAATAATGGAAGAATAGCACACACCCCCATTAGCATCTTTGTTTTTATGGGTTTAACAACGCACTTAGGTTGCGGTCCCATGTAAAGGTAAAGCTAGATTTTTTGTGTAGGTGAGGGAGAGAAAAAATAGAATATTTTACCATTAATAGACTCTCATGAACTTTTATTTTTCTCTCCAAAGACAAAATAGCAATCTTTAGCACTAACAGAAATATGGTCCCATGAATCCCTATAAGGAAAAATTGAGAGGGAAGCTTAAATTGAAATGCAAGTGTCACAAAAGCTCCCTAAAATTTATAAGCAATTGCTTTTTTTTGTGCCCCCAACTACTTAATGGGGCTGGAAATCCTCTCCCTAAAATGTAGTTGCTGAGAAATTTTAGGATTTTTGTTGAGTTTTAGTAACAACAATAATTTTTTTAAACATGGGACCACATTTCCCATACAAATAGGAGCAATAGCCCCTAACATGGGACTGCCCTCTTAGTGTGGATTGAAGTTTTGAGCAAAGGATGTCAAGTTCAATTGATTAGTGATATAACCAAGCAATTTGAGACGAGCTTTGCAGATTATGGCACAGAACAATTGCAAAGTCATATTAACTTTAGTGCAGATAGTGCCAGTTTAGTAGGTTTCCTTATCTCTATGAAAATGGTCCAATCTCCATAAAACTTGTCAACATAATTTTAAGGTTTCACAGACTGCCACAGATGGCTCCATCCAAATTCACCGATTACAACGTATTTATGTCTTTAACCATTATTCTCTGCTCTTTCGAAACATTTAATTATTCATTATCTCTACGCTTTCTTACGATTTGGATTAAATCCTTACAATTTGTAATTAAATCTGTATTATTATTTTAAGGCATAATTATTCCGAGTGATCGATTAGTACACTTATATATCTAAAACTACTTTCCACATCTAATATGTTGCCAAAAGAAATCATTGAACAAAATTTTTAATTGTTGAGCCCTTGGATAACTATCGTAGGCACCCTTTTGTTTTTGTTTTTTTTCGGAAAAATTAATCTTTTGGCATTACTTGGGCATTCTAACACAAGGAAGATTACGGTTAACGAAAAAGATCTTGCAGCTTTTGAATTAATGTTGGTTGTACATTTTTCTAAACTATTTTAAAAGTTATGTGCTATGGCAAAAGAGATGGGACTTGCATTAGAATTTCTTATTAGTCATAGTTCCTACAACTCGGAATTCTCCTCGAATTTCAAAAGCAGAATTGCTTAACTTTCCCAAAGTGGTGTACTTTTGAGACTCTAAAACCAGTCATTAGTTGAGCTGGAAAATGAAGAATCAATGATGTATAAGACTGAAAAAAATTGACATGAAACCAAAAGTTTGTCATGCTAATCTATTATTGGCCTATTCAATTAATAGATGAATAAAGTAAAAATTGACTGTTGGATGAAGTGCAAAAATATAATACAAACACACTAATGTCAGATGTACAAAGTAAATGATTATACATTTTAACAATATATGTGTGATACCAGCAAAGAAAAATCGTTATCAAAGGTTGGTCTAGCATATTACACACCCTACAATCCTCTTTATAGAATGTCATTTCATAAACCAATATTAAACATAGCATTGCACTCTCATAATTTATACAAGACAATGCTAGTGCTGCGAGGGGATTAAGCCTTACGCAAACTAATGGCAGTTGCCTATGTACAATCTAAAAATTTCCTTTTTGTCGGTTAATTTTAGAACTTAACTTTAAAATAATGAAGACTTAATATTGATTAACCCATTTATAATATGATTGTATAGTAACATAAATTTCACGCATACACATAAAAAAAATTTGTAATATTTTTGCAAGTACACATATTTATAAGCACATATGATTTTTTTGGTATTGTTACCCATTCTCTAATGTAGCTCTAGATTATGTAGGTGTGTAATTTGTTCTACAAAAAGGTTAATGTATTTTTATAATCTAGTGTATCTAGTAGAGGTGAGTATAATTAAAGGAAAAAGTATTTGATTTTCTATTCTTAATTTTTTGGGGAAATTTTCTATTATTTTGTTATGGAGGAATCCGTAGGCCTGGTCCAAATACGACTCTTCACAAAACCATGGGAGCTACATAAACATTTTTGTTTCTTTGTAAAAAAATGGTGCTTTCTTTCAGGATAGAGTTCCTGTCACCTACTTGATATGGCTAAATCAGACTTGTAAGAAGCCTTGTATAAAATATTGTATTTTTTGCATTATGAGCATCTCCTACGACTAATGTTTTCCATCCACATAATATTTTTCGATAATTTAATAATATATTTTTATTATTATTTTATTATGACCATGATGTAAATTTAAAAATACGAAAATATAGACATATTTTATTTATTAATTTTATGGAAAAAATATTAAATAATTTTTGAGGAGGGCGCCCACTCAAACTATTATACCTTTAATTATGTATATACATTAATTTTTTTCCCCCACTTTAAATAGTCAAGGAAGCTATAATACAATTTAGCATAAGGCAAAAAGACAGAAAGCTCCTTACAAACTCAAAGTTTTGTTTTTTCAAAATAAGAAGTATAAATTCAAATCTAAGTTTTAAAGTTTTGTTTTTTCAATATAGTATTATAATATGAAAAATCAGAAGAAAAAACTAAATCCTCTTAAAATTTTCATCTCATTTATAAAAATGGTTAGAGGGATTAATTAAAATTTTATGTGATAACCAAATAAAAATGACCATGTTTTTTAAAATTTTCTTAAAATCAAAGTTGGTTAAACAAATGAGATAAATCTATATGAAGAAAAAAACCTCTAAATTGATCCTTTTATTTATCAATTAACAATCTCAATATCATTGAAAGGCTCGCCTTTATGAAGGCTTAGAGCACATTCGCCAACAACCTGCAATTAAAAATAAAAAAATGTTTTAACAAAAACAAAATAAATAAAATAATCATAAAATAAAAATGAACATCGTAGAGTTTACAACTTAAAAGGCTTAATATTAGATTCCCTTTAAAAACTGTCATAAACCCATTAAATGCACTCTTCTTTCTCCAGCTACGTTTAAGAAACACAAATAAGATGTAATTTTTGTACAAACTATTTATTCTTTAAAAATTTACATCATACCCACATTTTTTTTTTTTAATTTATAATATTAAGGAGAGTTAAGAAAATGATTGACTATTGAATGTTGCCGAACTATCATATTGATTATAAGACTGATACTAAACTTAGTCTGGAATGTATCCAACATCAATACTAATCAAAATGTTAAGAAGACATTTAATTTCTAATATCATATGAGTTAAGAAAATGATTAACAATTAAAAATGTTTTCTATGTTGTGGAAGTATCCTAGGTTTAATCTTCCAAGTTTACAATATATTAGACGTTATTATGTCTTTCAAAATTATCATATTGATTATAAGAGGGTATCGCTGTGAACATTTCTAATCTTAGTTCTGTGATGTAAATATCATCAGTTACCAAAATGTTAAGAATTGTGGTCTTGAATGGGAATATTCAAACAATCAATATGTCAATGGTAGCATAAATATTTTTAAAAAGCCTTGGCAGTTTTATTGTTGAAAACCATGACATTCGTTAATACAGAACTGGTGATATTCAAAGTAAACACACTACACTCTACTTGATTATTATAACATTTAACGGATGACGTGGAATCCACAAGGATGTCACTCGGTGAATGGATGAAAAAGAAGTTACTAGAGGTCGACACAATTGATTGTTGTAGACACCTAAAATATGCTTACACTTAGCATTTCCTCCAATTCAACCAATTGACGACACTTCGTTAATTCCCTATTCTTCGCTCCATTCTCGGATGCCCATTTACAACACCTTCTTGGTCGTATTCCTCCTATAATCAACTTATTTGGCTAATATCTCTCTTATTAGCTAAACATTCCTCCTTTCGACCATTTAGAATCTCCCTAGTTCTCTCTGAACCACTTCTGCAAGCTTCCTAGGCTATCTATCAGTCACAAATGGTTATCCAAACCCCTCCCAACTCTCAATGAGTCTCTAATCACTTGCTAATCAAGTTTAACTAGCCTAAACCCTAGTTAACTAGCCTAAACCAAGCTTAACTAAGCCTAAAGCATGTTTATCCTAATCTAATCTAAAAGTGTTTTTGAGCTTTAGTCCCACATGCACCCAAATTCCAAACTCTTCCAAACCAAAAACTATAAATACAAGCCTAAGGCTTTCCTTTCAAATGGTCCTCTCTCATATTTGGAGATCTTGGCATTAGAAATCATTTGTGATAGCTTTAAGCTATAAAACATTTGGATCTTGGCCATACTCCATTGTTAAGAGCTCCTCCATCTTGCATCCATCCACTCCAAATATAGTTAGTAAGGGAAGATCTAAAGCTTGGCCATGTAGCCAACTTGGAGAGATCTCTTCACTATGTTTAGGAGTAAAACAACACACAATTTTATTTCTTAGAATCTAACTAGGTTCACTTTCATTAAGCTTTCATGGAGTAGAGAGTAGTATATATGCTAGGGTTTGAATGTTTGTTTCAAATTTATATATGCATACATAGTTTCTTGTTTAGCTCTAATCTTATGGTGCATGGTTAAGTTTAGTCAAGCTTTGAGGTTCTTTAACCTCATTCCATAGCTTCGTAAAACCTTTCCATCGCATACATTTGGCACGCCCTGGTGGGACACTTAGTCCATCCCCCATTAATGGGGTCTTTTTAAGCTTTTATTTCAGTTTTTAACTTTTACATGTTTTTGTGGTGTTAAATATTTTGCCTTGGGCTTTTTGGCTAAGTTTTAGGTAGTTAACACTCATTTTCATGCTTCTTTGTTAAGTTTATACTAAAAACTACATTTAATGGCTAATTTCTAACCTATTGACACTTTTGAAATTTAATTTTCCGTGTTTTTTGGTGGTTTTCAGGGGCACACACCTTTCTGTAAGCAGACGCCTTCAATCTGTCATTTTTAGCAAATGCGCAGGTACCCAAACCCACACGCAGGTACCTTAAACCGGGCGCACACACCCAAACCTTGGCACACACGCCCAAACTAGGGCGCACACACTCTGCCAATTGTCAATTCTACTAGGCGCGTAGGCACCCAAACCCACGCACAAGCACCCTGTGTACTCTTGGCCCTGTCAGAAAATTTACCTTAGCGCACACACCTATACCTTGGCGCACACACCTATACCTGGCACACACGCCCATACCCAGCACATGCACACTTACCCTAGTGCAGACATCTCTCAGGTGGCGTAGGTGCACCGCGGATCTAAAACTACAGAGGCGCGCAATCGCCCTAACCCATGCGCACATGCCCTAACCCATGCGCAGGTGCTTCGATTCAAGTTGGCATATTAATTTCAGGTTTCTAAAAATTTGTTTCTTAAGGTGCTAACATCATTGCAGGTTTTATTTTTGCATGGGTATACTAAACTAAACATTGGATAAACCTTGCATGTTTAATTATAAGAATAAGGTCGTGTATGCTCTTCCCTCGCGTCTTTTGGGGCAATCTTGGGAATCAAAAATGATTCTTATGTCTTTTATTGCTAAAAGCAAAGGTATATTTCGTGTTTGCATTAAGTGTTTCCATTTGTTGATTTCTTGGATTTTGTGTCGTGTATGATCTTCTCTTGCGTCTTAGGGCGATCTTGAGAATCAAAAACGACGCTTATTCTTTTCATGGAAAATTACTAACTCATCTCGCATACAGGCCTAACGCTTGTCAAAGAAAAGGCGTCAAAACGAAACACAAAACCTTCTAATACATGTGTTTTCATACAAGGTTGTCCAAATGGTGTGCTACTTAAAACCACATTAAGTTAAGCAAGATAAAAAACACACCACTTCACTTCACATTGTATTGCAAGTTTCGGAAAAGGGTACGTCCCTATCCGCTCAACTGGAACATAACCCCTTTGGCATAACGCCTTAAGCTATAACAATGGGGGTGGTTCCAGGAACCCTAAAGTAATCCACCGCTGAGTAACCTTGTGGATGAAACAGGAAGCGCTCCGCTTACCCACTTGACTAGTACGCCTTGTGAGTTAGAGTCAAATATTGTTTGTATCGTGGTCCCAGTGACGGTACAATTCAACACACTAGTTGCTCATCAGAGTAAGGGGTAAACAAAGCCAAGATACTCCCAAATCGGTTAAGAGAACTCTGTTAAGGAGGCCATTCTATCTTGGAGCCCACTTTACTAGTCCGTTGTTGCGTCAAGCCATCACGAAGTGACAACTCACTTGGAGTCTGAACCTTGTTTCTCAAACAAGGCAAAGAACCCACATAAGTTTGACCTAAGTGTCTTTCATCACGGAACTAAATGACATCTCACTTAGCTTAGCTTCTTTTTCGCCTTCTGGACAAGGCGAAGCTATGCCCAAGTGGCACTTAGTTTATTTTCATCTTTTTGATCTATACCCTTGCGTTCTCGCTTCCCATTTTTAGGGTGAGAAGGAGGCATACCTCGTGGGTTTTATCAGAGATAGTACTCGCCACTTTTTTGTCCGTTTACACCCATCCATGTTTACGTTTGGGTTGTTAAACATCTAAAGTGCGCAGTACGTTTCCGTATCTTTGGTAAAGTCTTTGATCTTGATTTCAAGATCATCTTCACTGCTGCAAGTTTGGTTCATCATTTGATCTCCTTTTGACATGTTACCTTGTTCGCATTGTCTCGACACAATTAAGATACTTATGTCATGTTTTTCGTAAACGTGATCTAAGTATCCACATTGTGGCATTATGCTACGCACATTTTAGCACATCCTTAGTATACTTTGACTTGGTTTAAATTCAAACATTTCTCCAAATCTTGACAAGTGTCACTTACTTTGTGTCGTTTCGATACCACTTTGCCACTAATATCTCACTTCTTCATGAAGCTTGATTAACGTGTCAAATTGGTGTGGTTACGTAGCTTACATTTGTAATCCTCGCCCTTTAACATTTAGGCCTTGTTGGTTGTTGAACTTGTCGTGGTATCCTTTGATTGGGAGTCGCACTTACGCTTTGTTAATACTTATGCCTTGTTCATTTTGAACTTGACTTAAGCATTAACATTGTGTTGATCATCTTTGCATCGAACTGTCATTTTGCACACATTTTACATAGGGAGTATTTCCTTATTGATTGGCTTTGTGTTTCACACTTGCATGATTGTTCCTTGTGGTTATTCATCCGGAAAACTTATTTTCTAGGACAATCTGTTTTTATCTCATTGAGATTGCGTCATCACAATGTCTAATTTTCTTAGACCTTTTTTGAAAAATCACGCACGCATCTCCATACTTACGAGATATCTAGTTGGTTGTCATTGTGCTTCCCGAATCAACATGGAACTTCCTTCCCTTTGAAGGTTTTTCATCACACTATCTAGGTCTAGGCATTTGTACCTAAACGGCACCAACAATGACTGACTATCACATGGTTCACATACTTACAAAATACGGAACCTAGGTTTAGGAATTCAAATCAAAAGATTCCCATTACGACTAAGCCTCGTTTGGTTCTTCGCGCTAGAGGGCCCATTCAAGTACCATGTTCCCCACCTTCAGCTCGTAGTCGGTGGTATAGTTTGAACACTTCTGATCCAAATTATTACTCAGGTTCCCCCCACTCTTCTTGATTTAGATCCAAACTACCATTCGGATTCTCACTCTTCTTCCGAAGATTCGGATCCCAACTATTGTTCGGATACCCCTAGATCAAATCTTGAATCACGGTCCTCCCTTCCTTCGCAGGATTTTTATTCCAAATCACCTTAACGTCGTCTTCTTTCTTTGAAGACTCGTGCGACTCCAAGTTTCGTCAATCAAACATCTAATCTGGTTCTTAAGTCACACCCTCCCTTTCTTCGCAGGACCTCCTTCATCGGGCCGTCTCGACAACCTCATCCTCCGTCGAAGAGTTCCACGACTCAAATTCCCTCTAGTCAATCATCCAATTCGACTCCTATGTCACAACTTAATGGATGGCTATGTGATCCTACTTTCCAACCTACATTACGTCGTCTTCTAGAAAAATGACCTAGGTCCAAATCCAAATCATCCATTCATGAGACGCCCGCCTCCAAGTTTACTTCCCTCGTCTACATCATCGAACATCTTCATCTTCGTCTATCAATCAATCTTCCCCGTTTATCGGGTCCATTTCTTCTAGTCAACCTCCTATGGCCGAAGAACAACAACCTCTACTGATTGATTTCTCTCAGAATGAAGGAACAATTAGACTACACGATGATATCCCTTTAGAGGATTGCAAACAAGGATTCTTTCTAGAACTCGATACGCTCGCGTATTGGGGAGAAGAAATTGATTCCTTTTATCAGAAAGTAAAGGAAGAGCCTAAGGTCATGGAACTTGATTCTTCTTCTATTGATCCATCTTCACCTTCTTCTGAGCATGATGAGATGTCGGGGTCTAGCATTGATCCGTGGCCTATCTTCTCATTACCAACTCATTCCTTATCTATCATCATTCCTCAATCAAAATCTCACCTTGGGTCACCGCTGAGTAGCCCATTGTCTTCTTCTATAATGAAGCCACCCCGGGTAGCCCTCCATTTTCTACTTGTGGTGCAGCTCCTGGTAGTCCCTCCTCATCTATACTTGGGCCACGCCTTGGTAGCCCTTCGTCATCTTCTTCTATTCTTGGGCCATGTCTTCATAGCTGAATTTCTTCCATCTTAGGGCCATATCCTAGTAGCCCTTCGTCATCTTCTATTAGTGGCTCACCTCCTCGTAGCCCATCCTCTTCATTCCTATCATCAATCATAAACGTTCTCTTTCTTCTCCTTCTCGAGATCAGACAAGTCACGCATCAACTTATAAGAAACCCAACAGTTTCTTAATCAAACTCAGGTCAAAACTTCCAAGAGCTCCAAAGCTCCTAACAAATCAAATGATCTTAGGGTTAAAAATCAAGCGCAATTCAAGAATGCACACCAACGTAACCATCAAGTATGGCACAAAGTGCATAAACCTATGAATCAAGAATTCAAGCTCCCACATGAACAATCCTTGTTTCAGGATAAATCACAGTCATTTGTTGAGTATGAGCTCACCTCGATCATTGAGATCAGGGATAACATGACTCTTGATAAACAAACACACCTAGTCTCCCTTATTAAGGAAATTCGCAAACATTGTTGTTGGATCTTACCATGCAAAGTGACTCGTTGTTCCCACCTTTCCAAAACTATCAAAAATATTATCAAATCAATTCAAAAATACAAAAAAATTGAGAAAACATAACAAAATCAAAGGTACAAAGATCAAACATTGCAATCAGGTATTGCGTACACATGGAAGTTTCTTTCTTCCCTTGTTATTCTTCTACAAGTCTTCCTACCATTTTCATCCCTTCGATGATATTTTGGTTAGCCTATTCGCACGCATTTTGCGACATTTATCTCTATGGTATCTGTTTGATCGTGGTCTTTCATCACCTTGGTAAATTAAAGAACGACTAACCTCTTAGAGATCCTATCACATTCAACAGTTAATAAACTTGATTGAAAGAACTTTTGGACATATTTGTTTACACTAGTCAATGTCATCATCGCAATCAATTCCACCTTCTTCCATCAAGCCATCAATGGTTCTTAACCCTTGTCAAAGAAGAGAGCTGAAATAAGTTTTTAAAGAAAAAAATCAATCAAAATCAAAATCAAAAGCTAAAAGCTAAAGGCAAAAACAAATTGATATATAACTCTCTCTTGGGGTATTTCCAATAATCTCTATCGGGGCTATGGACGCTGATGGTAGTAGTGGAACAATGTTATGATTAGAATCAAATGCATCTCCGCGGGCTATGGATGTCTTACGCGTGGCAACGGAGCAATGTACGGCTATCCTTCCACCCTCCATTCACAAATCACCTATCACCTATCAAAATAAATCATTCCTACACATTGGCTAGGGTGTCTTCACTTGTTGTCTATTAAATATTCCCTTCAAGAGGTAATTAAATTCCACGTGCACACACTAGATCTCTATGAGCAAAGCAAGATTAGTATGTTACCAAGTGTCTTTTTTTTACCTTGTTCAAACTCTTACTCTAGTCCGTATCTTGTCTCACGATTTGTGCCTTTGGCTAATCACTTCTTCATCGCAAGGCTTCTAAGCTACATTCATATCATTCACATCGTTCTTCTACTTCGTTCAAAACATCCATGTGTATAAGATTCCTTTTGCCATGTTTGCGGACACCTTTGTCCCCTTTCACAAAATCAATATCCTCCTTCCTTTCTATTATGTGCTTTTAGGCTAACTTACACTGGGGGCATCCTTGCTCCTTCCCATCACTTCATTGGTTTACATTCATCATCATGTTGAACCTATCCATAATGGCCTTGGGTCCCGCTTCTACCCGTGAAAAGTTTCCCTTTAAATACTCCCACCTAATTTGGGGCATTTTTGCATCTTCACCTTTCTCGTACGCACGTGGCCTTTTACCCTTGTACATCTCATCTATCGCTAGGGGCATCCACGCTTCCTTGTCTTCTGTACATAGCTTCAGAAAACTTTCAAAATCAAAACATTCAAATATGATTCAAAAAAACTTCTAAACAATATAAATCATCCTACAAAACGCCATTATTTGGTTCTCACTGTTCATGCGCGCGACTCGCAAATCATATTGATCTACCTCCATCAACAAAAGCTAGGTTGCTTACTTCGCCTCAGTACTCTAGGGCACAACGAGTTGCAGCTCTGGTATTGTTTCTTAGTGCACATTGCTTTTCATCGGACCCAAGTGTCCTCTGTTATTCCCCTCGCATGTATCCTTGCTGGGACCCCGTCATTAACCCAGTCGTTAATTCAAATAGGTGGAACTAAAACTCGATAACAAACACATTACATTATGTTTCTCTATTAGGTTAGTTTGTTTACTTTCTCGTATTGCATTGCATTATGTATGTTGCATGGAGTTAGGCATCTTTTACTTTCTCGTATTGCATTGCATTTTGTATGTAACCATGGAGTTGGTGTTTTTAGCAATGGACATTTGTCCATATATGGCTTTCCATGTCATACTACACTTTTGTTCATTCTTTTTAATAAGGACCGATGATGAAGATCACTAGCAATATGATGAAAAATAAAGTTGTTTAAAAGACACTAGTTGGATGTTAGCTCAATCCCCCTTCCTCATTCTCCTTTTCTTATGTATCCCCTTTCCTCTTTCATCACATTGTTCTTTCTTCTATTCTCTTTCTGTCATCTTTTCGATCGTCGATCAAGTTCTTCCATCACCCCATCGACAATCGAGGGGGCATCCTTCATTCTAATCATTTTTCTTCTACCCTTTCAAATTTCTACTTGTTTATGCTTGTCTACTTTCTTTGAAGTGACGTTATTTATGCCACCCCAAAGAGGGGCAAATGTAGACACCTAAAATATGCTTACACCTAGCATTTCCTCCAATTCAACCAATTGACGACACTTCGTTAATTCCCTATTCTTCGCTCCATTCTCGAATGCCCATTTACGACACCTTCTTGGTCGTATTCCTCCTATAATCAACTTATTTGGCTAATATCTCTTATTAGCTAAACATTCCTCCTTTCGACCATTCATAATCTACCTAGTTCTCTCTGAACCACTTCTACAAGCTTCCTAGGCTATCTATCAGTCATAATTGGTTATCGAGACCCCTCTCAACTCTCAATGAGTCTCTAATCACTTGCTAATCAAGTTTAACTAGCCTAAACCCTTGTTAACTAGCCTAAACCAAGCTTAACTAAGCCTAAAGCATGTTTATCCTAATCTAATCTAAAAGTGTTTTTTGAGCTTTAGTCCCACATGCACCCAAATTCCAAACTCTTCCAAACCAAAAACTATAAATACAAGCCTAAGATTTTCCTTTCAAATGGTCCTTCTCTCTCATATTTGGAGATATTGGCATTAGAAATCATTTGTGATAGCTTTAAGCTATAAAACAGTTGGATCTTGGCCATACTCTATTGTTAAGAGCTCCTCCATCTTGCATCCATCCACTCCAAATATAGTTAGTAAGGGAAGATCTAAAGTTTGGCCATGTAGCCAACTTGGAGAGATCTCTTCACTATGTTTGGGAGTAAAACAACACACAATTTGATTGCTTAAAATCTAACTAGGTTCACTTTCATTAAGCTTTCATGGAGTAGAGAGTAGTATATATGCTAGGGTTTGAATGTTTGTTTCAAATTTATATATGCATACATAGTTTCTTGTTTAGCTCTAATCTTATGGTGCATGGTTAAGTTTAGTCAAGCTTTGAGGTTCTTTAACCTCATTCCATAGCTTGCAAACCTTTCCATCGCATACAATTATCTCCATAATAGAACACTCCAATATTCAAGTAATCTTGCAAACAGAAATTACATCCTTACATAGGACTCCCAATGTCCTACAATCAAGGAGACCAAACTAATCCATATCCCCAAAGATTAGGAAGCTCCTAATAAGTAGAAGAAAACAAACAACTCCAAACAAATAAAGAACTATAAAAGAGAATGACTTGTCACATCCTAATTGACTAGGAGAGAATCTAAGAATGTGTGGATGAGAAATGTAAGTTACTTCTCACTTATTAGAACACACGCGGTGAAATATGAAACTACAACATGGGCTATAAACATAAGTACCCTTTGCTTCCTCATCATTCCTCCCAAGCATAGAATCATTGGACTCCAATGCTTTTAACAAGGAAAACTATGAGACATCTAATGTTGTGAAAACAATTTGGTTTGATATGGAAGTTGATCTTGCTTCGCAACAAGATATGAAGTTGTTGACCCTGTTGGGCCTAAAGAAGTATTTATGTCCAACTAGATCATCATCCAATGGAATCCGAGAATCTAGAATATCTATGGGATGGTTGATGGATACATTGCTTGTTGAATGCAAAGTTGAAGAAGATGTTTCACTTCCAAAGGTACATATCAATGAGTCATTGTCATATGGGATGGATTTACCAAGCCATAGTATTGATGGGCATGAAATTGTGAAGAGTGTTGATTCTTGTGTTGTGTCTGAAATCATGAGTCACAATAGGGATGGTGTTGTTTTGGAGGTTTCTAAATCAGCAATAGAAGGTAAACCTTTTGATGATCTTCTTTATGAGGAGATACATGAGAAGCAAGATGATGAAAGGAAAGGAGATAACAAGTAGCTTGCTGATCCAAACACAACAACAGCTAGTGGTGAGTCATTTTGTGTTTTTAACAAGTGTTTTATGCTTCATAATATGACACTTACAGATGGGCAACATCCTAAGGGATACTCTATCAACAACAAAGAGTCCAAGGATGATAGATATGCAAGAAAAAAAGAGAAATCAGCTGTTGATCCTACTTTTAGAATTCTGAGGTACAGTGTTCCACTCTTGAATTGGGTACATTCTTTGACTAATGTGTGGCAAGATAGCGGTGGAAAGAAGCAAAGATGGAAGACCTCTCATGATATAAGTGTTCATGAGCACTATAAGGTATGGGATCCAGGTAATATGTTGCATTTGTCCAAAGTTATCAATTCTGATTTTGAAAACTTCGTGACTGATCTCAAGAGAGCTATATATTTTGGCAAGAGCTCTCTAATTTAACAGGTACAGGATCAAGACTTGTCGAGCACTACATTATGTTTTATCTATTGCATATGGCACTTGGGCATAAGAGCTGCAATTGCTTAAGGGCGAGAAATTGGGGAAGGAAGAATTGTAATATCCCCTTCTTGGTTGAAGACCCTTAGGCCAATTTTGTTTCCCGACGGCTAAGAGGTGATAAAAAGGAAACTATAGTCTTAATAAATTATTATGAAGTGCTTAAAAAAGAAATTTAAAAAAACACTTATATTAATTTATTAATATAATTATTTAAAATAAAAGAGAAAAGATAAAGTGAAATTATAAAAGAAAAAGACAAGAAGTCATTTTATGTTTTTATTTCCCCTAGGGGAAAATGCAACCCATGTTGGGGATGATACAAGGCCAAAAAAGAATTAAATGTGGGCCAAAGGATGTGATTGGTGTTTGTGGGTGGCTACTAAGCCAAAATTGCTTATAAAAGCAAGTGTACTTGGCTTTGTAAAACATCTCTTTTATTTTATACAAATCCTGATTTTTGTTTGAACTTAAGAGCTTTTGTTGGCTAAATTTTCTCGCATATCATCAAACCTAGGCAGTCATGAGATAAATCTCCCTCATTTAACCGGTGAGGCTCCCGTGTCAGATTTGTCAATGAAAATGTATTATTATCTATCAGGGGTTTTACTTTAACCACTTAGTTCATGAACCATAACTAAGAAGTTCTGCAGCAAGTAAGCAGCTTGTTCAAGGAAGTATTTTATAGAAGAAGGAAGTAAAGGAAATACGAGAGAAGAAATGGGAAAGATGTGCATCCCAATTAGTAGATAACATAGCTAATTGCATGCACATAGAAGAAACTTAATAGATATGAACACACAAAATTATGAAACAAAGGCAGCTCTAGATCCAGATCTAAAATAACACAAAGTTTATTAAGAGATCTAAGATTAAAAGTAAGAAACACAATACAATGTGACACAAAGTTCTCCAGGAAACCTGCTCCTTTGTATTCCTTTTCTCCAAATTGCTCTCGGGGTTCAAAGACAAAGTCTAGAACACAAGATTGTTGCTTACAAATTCTGATCATTAACCCAGAGGTTCTTCTCCTACTTATAGAATGTAGGAGGGAAAGTACAAATGGGAAGTCTAACTGAACTGAAACATAAACAACAAGTAAAGATGACATTTGGCAATCATCCTCAACTAACTTCTCCTTAAGTGACACATGTATCACTTAACTAATAGAATGGTTCCACATGACTTTAAGTAATGGTTGCAAAACCAATAACTTAGAAGTTTTACAATTTCATCCGGGAACATAGAAAATAGAAGTAAGAATAGAAGAAGTCATGTCATGTAATGTTTATGTCTTCTTCTTGTTCGATATCGGATATACTTGTTTCGAACATGTAATTCAAAGCATCCTTCCATCTGTTTTAGCAACGCTTCTTTCTCTCTCCGAATCAGAAGACCCTTCATTCAACATTTTGATGCACGCTTCCACATCTTCCAAGCTCGGCCCAAACCTCATGAATGTCTCCGCTCGCATCGCCACCAATCTACTAATAAAATTCATCGTGAAAGGCTTAGTAGCTTTGTCAATTCTCTTTTGTACCATCAGAAGAGACCCTTCCAGGGAATTAGGCACCTTAGTTGGGACGATCCGCACGTATGAAGTAACATTCCCGTCCACTCTTTCCTCAGTGAAAGAAATGATACTGTCTGGTAAGTCTGATGTCTTACTCTCAAGTGTCTGTATCATCTTAACAAAACTCTGCAGATTTCCAAACGGAAAGATACTGCAAATTCTAGCTGCTTCCCCTTCTCAACTGATCCATCCGGTACAATTTGTTCTGCAACCAATACATCTCTCGGCAACTTGTTGATCTCGGCCAAAATACTCAAGTTACTTTCTTCCCGCAATGTATTCATGCCTACTATGTTCGCCATCGGATTGCTTGACCTGATTCTTTGCATCATCCATAACCTTTAGGCGGGCTGGCACTTCTCCAAGTTGTACAGAAGCTTGACGAATAATCAAATCCTTCCATTCGTCAATAGCTTTTACTTGATTGCTTGCATCCTCCATTTCCTGCATAAGATGATCACTCACCGCTTCTAAAATGGAAATTTTGAATGGAAGGTTTAGCAACCTTGACTATGATCTCACATAATTGAGATACTTGCTTCGTAGCTCTTCTTTCTCCGCCTTTTCACTTTATCAAGCATAAGGAATAAAGTGGTGAGGGGAGAAGATGAATGTCATTGGATTGATAGAGGCATGGAAGCATCCTGCTGCGGTGCAATAGTTGGTGAAGTACTGGGTACTGGAGAAACCGGAGCTAAAGTCATGGTCGTAGAAGTGATCCTCTCCTTTGATTGAGATCTTCTATGCACTTTCAACTTCTCGGCTTTCCTGCTGCTTTCTCCTCCGTGCTTCCGCTTGAGGGAATCTCCGCTGCGCCGAAGTTGCCGTGACTTGATTCATCAATGCTTCATCAAGGCAATATCCCTTCGTCAGTAACCAGTTTGAAGTATTCACCAACACAGCTCCTGACCTTTCTTCAATTGTGTTGCAGCCTCCTACGTTATCCTACAGTATGGCTTTATCTCCTCCCATTTGATGGTAAGTGTCAAGTACCACATTCCCATCATCTTTAAGATCCGCAGGTATCCATGCTAGTCCAAATTCGAATACTTGCTTTGTTGATAGCCTGCTGAAATCTCTCTTTCTAACCTCGTACTCACTTTTGCACTTCATCCAGAAATCTTCTAATGAAGGCACATGTGCGTACTCCTGGGAGATCATCTTCCTGGCTACTCCAAATGGATCGAAGTTCAGCCATGCAGAGAAGAACTCTTGCTCATACTCGGATAACATTTGTGCCTCCATCCCTCGAGCTCTATGAATGCTAATGCAGTTGTAATGTCCCAAAGTGATTGGGAAGAAGCCCATAGACTTGTGCCGCTTTGACTGAAGGTCGTGTAACTCCACAAGTTGCCTGCTCAGCTCCATGGCGATCAATCTATCATTCGGATACCTGGGCATCTTTATTGGTTCTCCAGAAAGCCCATAACCCTAAGGTATGTGAAATCTGCAAATTGAATGAATAGACTGCCAATCTTGGACACAGCTTCCCACGCTTCCTTGCTTACCATGTTGGCCTTCAAGTCTTTGTCTAGCTTGCAGATGAAATCGTAGAAGAATTCATCATTGACCACTTTGAAATCTTTCTCGCATGCAGGTACAGTAAGCTGCGGGTAGCACTCGAAAATGGGGTCCTTAGAAAGAACACCACATCTATCCAGCTTGGAAAAGACACCTTGTGAAGCTGCAGCATACACCAAGTAGGAAGTCATTTTGAAGTTAAAAGTTCGCTTCACGTTCCGGAGTTGCTCACCAATGTTGTTGCTAATAATTTCCGACCAATTGATTATAGAATCAACCTTGTTGACTTCAATGGTCCTGATGAAAGCATACATCCATGTACGGAAAGTGTAAGCATTCGCCTCGCCATTCATCCTGCATAGCAATTTGACAACATCATCTACTTCCTACACCAAATTGAACCGCAGAAAAGTTCTCGGGAACTTTGAAGGAGATCTAGGCTTCTTCATGTATCGGCTATTCATTATGCTCACGCAATCAGCTCTATGCTTCTCCCACCTGTTGTCGGCATCCTGAAGACTAATGGAAGTCACCACCTTTCGCACTGGAATCTTCAAACAATAATTGATGAACTCTGCGTCCAAACGAATTATTGTCTTTCCCGAAGCATCACGCACTGATCTGGATGAAGGATGGTAAGATCTAGCGCACTCCATAACAAACTTTGGCAACTGGGTTGTGCATGGAAAGGCTGCAGCTCGGATAATCCCACTGCTTTTAACCGCACGCATGAGTGAAGTCTTTCTCGCTCTGGATCTATCGATCAAATCGAAAAGAGGTTCGGGCCTAGATCTGTGTCTCCTATGTCTGCAAGTTTGGAAGCAATGCATGACTCCATCGTGCTTTCTTTTTCATCTCTCTTCGCCATGGCTTTGTCTATCTTTGTCTGAATAATTCTTTTTCTTCTTACTTGGCTGGATTTCTTCAAAACTGGTGCAAATCTGGACAATTCTTCAGATTCAGAGGATATATGCAATGTATTGGACATTGATAAAAGCTCATTTTCTTTTGTAAAGCACCTGTAATGAATTCCTGCAATTTATTCAGACAAAAATGGCCACCGGAGCATGAATAGTGAATTTTAATTGTAAAAATCTGCACTTTTCAAGCCCGCTGCCCCAAAAATTGGTGTTTAATTTGCACATAAAGAGAGCATGAATCCTTTCAACAACACCTGAGCACCTGTAACACCTATGCAAACAATTATGCAGACAAAGATCCACCTCCTTCAAAGCATGCGCCAAATCTGGAAGCTTTTAGCCTTGTTACCACCTTGCCTGAGCAAAATCCTTCTTCAAATGGGGGCGCACTTTTCCTCTTGGCTGCAATTCTTTACCTGTGAATTAAATAATTCACCCATATGGCTGCCCATGCTTATATAACCCTCACAATTCTATAATTAATAATTGCCCTAACAATTAAAGGCAATTAATTAATTAAAAATCATGCTCTTCTCTTTAAAAATAGCATGTTTAAGGACAGCCATCCAATAAATTAAATTAATCCTTCACACTTCACTTCACTTAAGCTTCACAGTGTGCCTTGACTATAGCCACTGAAAATAGAAATTAATTTAATGATTTAATGCCTTAAAAATCATTAAATATGTCCCAAATGGGGCGCACTTTTTGAAAGAAAGGGGGCAGCCTTTAAATGAATTAAATTTAATCCATTTAGTCCATTTAAATCTATTTCTTTTATTCCCCTTTTGACTTGTTGACTTCTTCCAAGCTTGGGCGCACTTTTTAGAAGGATAAATTAATTAAAATAATCACTTAAAGGCTGCCATCATCTCACCAAAGGGGGCGACTTTTTTGCACAATATAATTCTATTTTTAAGAATTTTTCATAATGGGATTCTTTACCCTGCAAGGCAGGCACTAAAATCCCATGATCCACTTAAGTGATTTGACTTTGACAATGGGATTATTTACCTGCAAGCAGTGTACCAAAATCCCATGATTTCACTTAAGTCACTTTCCTTTTATTTTATCATGGGAATTTTTACCCTACAAGGCAGGCAATAAATTCCCGCCTACTCTGACCTCTAACTTTCCCACTGCAGAACTTAAGTGAATTTTATATCACGGGAAAAGTACCTGCAGGCAGTGTATAAAATTCCCACCTTGCCTCGCCGCTTCCATTTTTCCCATCAGTAGCGTGAATCCTTTGTTTTCCAAAATGCGCCCAACCCGCAGGGGCTTTTCTGTGCACAACTTCGCTTTTTCCCAGTGATCCAGACCTCCGATGGTGACTTCCTCCGGGCATAACATGCGTATATGTTTTCCAGCAACTCCAGGCCAGAAATCGGGCTTACCCAGCAAAGGAATTGTTCTAGAGAAATTTCATAGAAAACAAAACGGGACAACACAAAAAAATGAAAAATTGTCAAAAGTTACAAATAAAGCCCAAAACTTATTCCAAGTTAAAACCCTTCTGGTACATAGGAATAATGACATGTTCAATCATAACAGAGTTAAAACGGAGCGCAAATAGCCTCATACGGGGCTCAAAATAATTAAATACAAATTTCCCGCAGACAAATCCCAACGACAGAATATAACAATTTTGGGCATCTGGGTATTTGGCAAAAAAGGCTAATATGGCTCTTTGGGAATATTTTGACGCAATACAAGAACTTTCAGGCAATAAAAACACAAAACAACCCATTATTTTAAAAGTACGAAAAAATTTCGGATAGGGTAGTCGCAGATTTCATGATGAAATGCGGGTGACTTGACTTTGCAAAATAATTTCTAAAGACGAAAACTCTTGGAGATTTTCTCTTGAGGACGAAAACCCTCTTGAGATCTATAAGGAGAACGAAAACTCTTCTTCTATGTTGTGAGGATTCTCCATTCAAGGGTTTCCATTGAGGATCAAAGAGTTATCTATGTTTTCCAATAGTTTTCCTACAGTTGTTGAAAACTTATTGCTGCTGGTTCGTGAGTGGTTTGAAGACCTACAAGGGTTGAATATTGCATGTTTGTTGTGAGTGTCATTGAAACTACCATTTCTAGTTTTTGCATTACTAGGGCATCGATTTCAAATTGAATTAAAGGAGAGATCAAATCTGAAGTGTTTGATCATTTTTGAGGTGTTTTACGCCTTTCCTAAGTGGGGAGAAATTGTATTTCTAGCTTTCCCTTACTATTAGGGCATCGATTTCAAACTGAATTAAAGGAGAGATCAAATCTGAAGTGTTTGATCATTTTTGAGGTGTTTTGCGCCTTTCCTAAGTGGGGAGAAATTGTATTTCCAGCTTTCACTTATAACTAGGGTTTATCTACATTGTTCCAGAATTGCATATCCATTTTGGATGCCTTCCCGCCATTGAAAAATTCTGATTTTGGGTTCATTGGAAAGCTTATTTTTCAAGCTTCAGTATGAGCTATCATTTGCCCAGAAATTTGGAGTAATTTGCAAGTTATTGAATTTACAAGTTTTGCTGCGTTTTTGCCCTGATAAGTTCCAGAATTAATATTTTTCGAATCTGATTGGAGATCCTATTTTGATTATTCATTATCTATTTCCAAATAAAATTTCATAATTTTTGGAGGTATTTTGAGGTGGAAAAAAATAGTTTTGCTAAATCGTTGGCCTAGCGCAGCGAACTTGGGTTTTCTCAAAAATATTCAGTTTGTGGCCTAATTTCATTCTAAATTTCAGTTTGATAGTAATTGAGATTTTTGGATTAATCAGATTTGGCCCTAGTGGGAATTGCAGGAAATCCATCTAGGGTAAGAATATGTTCATTTGGGGACATTACGAGACTACATCTTGTAGACAAAGACAATACAAATGGTAGACTTACTAAATCAGAGATCACACATTATTAACAACAAAAATGACACGATATTGAAAATATGGATCCTACACCTCAAACAATATTTCGATTTGACTATGGATGACACTCATAGACATTTTTTATCAATATTGCTGACTCACTAAATAATCAAATCGACTTGAACTAAACACCTATTTTGACACAATACAACAGACTATAGACACTTAAGAAGACCGTTTTTTTTTCTTAAAAATAAAACAATAACCACTTTATGAACCTAAAGATAACTAAGATCTAAAGATAGACCTATACCAAAAAGATACAATTGCTATAAAAAGCGACAATGAAACTAAACTAGAAAATAATTGAATTTAATAAACTCTAAGCTTAATACAGTGGTGACGGACTGTGTATGGCACAAGAACACAATAATATGAGAATTGCCACGTGTACGTGAGAAGACATGGATGTTGATATTTGAGCAAATGCATTGAGCAATAGATCTGCACAAGGAACACTTTATCATGAATAGCTCAGGACCGTGATCTAATTGCCTATGGCTTTCACTCTTGATGAAACTTGATTAAGCAAGGAGCACATTGAATCGGGTCTCCATAGGATGCGGGCTTCAATTATGGAGCTTGGGGATATACCAAAATGGTGGAGATGACTGTATAGGCATTTTCTCAGGGTCAACCAGCAGCTGTGTCCTTTGATGAGTAATAGCTCTTTCCAGGCAAGCTTCCCTTTCTATTTTTCATGCTACTTCTGGCTTGGAGAGGAGTCAATTAGGAGACACAATAGCACTTGGATGCCGTCTACCGCCGTTACAGTCAGATACTGAATCCAATTTCTAAGTTGATCGCCTTTAAACAAGCCCAGATAAAACAAAGCGCAGTCCAATGCTACTTAGTCAAGGCCATGATTAATGCAAATTGATCCCGCTATAAGACTGTCACACAATAATTAGATGCTCAAACATATTAGCTAGATCTGCAGAAACTGAATGAAGCTCTCTTTACTTGGGAAACTCAAGCTATAATGCTGCCCGTATATGAAAAACACTCTTCCGTTTGAACACCCATAGCTCTGATTCCAAATGATTAGGTATGCAAATTCACACAGAGAATATAATCATTTTCTCTCTTAAATCATTCGGAAAATAATTCATACGCAATGAATACAAATATAAATAACAAATAGTAATCCTATTAATAAGGAGGCTGCTTCAACTACATACCAATCTATGTGAGTTTGGTTTAACTAACAAATCTCACATAAACTAAACTAAACAAACCATAATACGAGTTGTTATTACAACTTATTACAACCGTAAATATTATTTCGCCCATGAATTATTTTCACCCACTAATCAAACGTGAGTGCTAATAGTTATTTCCTAACAGAAGAATAAGGCATTCTTCACATATCTGATAACTAAGATGCAAATGACATGGGCTACAAAATCCACATTAAAAAAATGAGTCTAAAGGAATTAACGAAAGTGACCAATTAAATGCAAAGAATGTGCACTTCTAAATCACTCAGTATGATAAACAAAAGCCCGCATCACAAAACAAAATTCTCTAGACCTACTGAATATTGGAAAAGTTAAAGTTCAGAAAATCCTGCTAAAAATGAGAAAAAGGCAAAATGTAGGGATTACTGGATCATGTTTATCCAGAAGAACATCAATATGAAATTCATGAACTAGCAGTTTTGGCGATTTTAATTCATCCATTCCCACTCTAAAGCCTGAAAGTTATCAAGCTAACAAAATGTCACTGCTCATATGTGTGTGTGCAGCGCTGCTGTGTGTGTGTGTGAGAGAGAGAGAGAGAGACTCACTTTGGCCATGTTTCTATAAGACAATTCTGTTACTCCTGCAATATGAGGTGTTATCAAGACTTTGGGATGTTGCGCAATAGGGTCAGCAGGATCAAATGGTTCAAACCAAGCAACGTCAAGACCCAAGCCTCCCAAATGACCAGATTCGAGGGAAGCTTTGATTGCTTCATAGTCCAAGAGACCTCCCGAGCAACATTTACAAGGAATGCACCCTTCAAAATAAAAAAGAAGTAATAAGTAAAGACAACTGAAATGTATGTTTATCATAACCACAACCACCAGAATTTATCCTTAGTTTAGGTAAGAGGCTAAAACTACAACGACATGATGCTATTTGTCATAATCTAGTCTTTACAGTTAATTGCAAAGGACAGAAAATTCTTTCAGATTTAAAAGATGCTTTGAGAGATAAAAGAAAGTTCAATTTTATCAAAAAGAAGCAACACACCACAGAAAACAGGCAGGAAATCAACCACAAACAGAAAAAAATGTGGTGAAACAAACTGAAAATTCATTGAAAAACAATCAGATATCCTAATCAATGGAATCCATTATAATTTTGCACAGATACATCAGCTATAAACAAGAAACACATATTTTCTGACCTTGACTTTGATGATAACCTATTCAAATGTTCTAAAGCTTAGCTGTTATGACCATTGGCCATTTGCAGTGACAGATAGACATTCAAGCAAGTAAACACATTTTTACAATTGTGCAATTAAAATCCATCTCCTGAAGCCTAACCTTGAAGTTGAAGTGTTACAAAATAAAAATGAAGGCAATATATTATTGTACTTTCGGATTCATGTATTTTTACATAAAAATCAGATACTAGAAATATGTATCCTTGTGATGCACTTAGCTAGCAACACTCTATTCTGTTGTAATGTCCCCTTTTTCAAATTAATGGACATTAATAATATTTCTAAGTTGGGCCCAGTCAATTCATCATCTAGGGGCAACTTATTAATATTATTATAAGAATAAAATGTATTTTTAAATACTGGCAGGTAGAAGACCCCTTTTAGCCTATTTTCCATTGTATTCAATCAGCTAAAGGGAGAATAAAGGAGGAATTAATAATCTAATTTTAGTACTAAAGTAATTCTTATTACTGGTATTTTAATTAATTATTAAAGATGGGTGGAAAAAGTAAAGTAATATTAAAATAAAAAATAAAGTTACCTTACTAATCCCACATGGAACGTCCCACTTGAAAAATGGACACAAAAAGTATAAAAGGAGGTGAAAAGGGGTTCATTTGGCATATTTGGTCATTTATCTAATTTCACTTTGGAGAGTTGAATGCATTTGCTTTCACTTTCAGCCATAGAGGACGGAAACCCTTCTTGGTATCCTATGGGGATGAAACCCTCGATAGAATTCAGATTTGAAGACGAAAACCCTCAACATCTATTGGTGACTTCATTCGAGAGGTCACATTTAGGCGCAAAGATCATATTATCATTACTAGGGCACATTTTCCAAGCACTTTTTCTACATTTTCCACTTTAGATTTGCATTCCAAGCGAAGATATTCAGCCAGTGGAGAGACATTTGCTAAGACTTCAAGCAGAGACAGCTAGGGCACGATTTGCAGCCATATCTAGGGTTATCTACACTATGAGATTTCAGAATGGCATTTAGGGCATCATCTATGGGAAGATTTTTCGATCGATTCCAATTTGCATATTCATCATTTTTCCTCTTCATACCACTCAGGGTGTCAGTTCTCAAAACTGTTGTAGCCATTCACAGGTATTTTCTTGGTTTTGGGTGTTAAAAATAAATAAGATAAATTCATAACCTTGCTAGAAAAATTATTTTCTTTCATGATTATGTTCCTAGAGGCTTATTGGATGTTTTAAACCTTTTGGGTATTCTAGATTATGGATATTTTGATCAATAAATAGAAATTTCAGAAGTCTGCATTTTTTGGTATCAAGGGTTTGAAATAAAAATCAAGACATTATCTTATTCTTCGCATTAACAATTAATTGTTGTCATAAATTTCAATCTGTTATATTTTTTGCAAAAAGGTTTGTGGAAATCTGATTTTACCCTAGGCACTAGGGTTTGGAGAATTAAAAAACTGAATATTCATTCTTTTCCAAAATTTATTATTAGTTGAGTTTGCATACTTTGAAATATTTCTTTTAGGATATCACTCTAAAACTTAAAAAATTTATCAAAAATCTGCAAACTGTAATTACAATTTTTCTAGGACAGCAAGGTACGAACTAAAAACATTATATATTTCAAATAATCACTTCCAACAATACCCAGAAGCTTCAAAAGATGTGGGAAAGTACAGAGAACAATAAAGAGTTGAGAAATAATTTTTAATGGCCAAATCTAAATTTATTTTATGACAGCAAATGAGAAAGTACAACTGACCGTAAACTCTAGAATATCAAGGGAAAATGATTGGAATAATTTTATTTGGCATCAATATGACAAGAACAATCTTCATATCTGAAATCTCCAGAAACGGGCCACAGAAACCCTTCCAAAATGCTTGTCGAATTTCCTGTAGGTCGCTCCACTTGTGGGAGACACCCAACAACCCCAAATCTGAAAATAACTGAAACCCTTGTTGAAGAATGGCTGTCCTCTTTCTCTGAATCTGAATTTATGATTGCTCTCTGAATGTGATCCAAAATCTAAATAGCAAGCTAGGGATATGGGGTGGAAAACCCTCACCGAAGAATGCTCTACCAACTAGGGATGGATCTCTCACCACCAAAGCTAGGGATCCTATAGAATCTGACCTCCACAAGCAATAAGATTGAAAATAGCAATAGCTCAAAATAGTTGGATGTATGAATGATCTCCAAAAGACCCTAAAGGTATATTTATAACCTTTTTCCTCCAAAAACCCAAGTCGCACTCCTTTGGGAATTTTCTCATAAAATAAATATAACTTAAGTGACTTTATTGTGCACATGCTAAAAATTACACTTAAGTTGTCCCAATGAAGAAATAGAACATAAAGTACCACCTAGTTGCCCAACACTTAAGTCAATGACGAAATATAACATAAAGTGAAGGTGGTATCAAAATAAACCCATACCCAATAGCCTCCAACGTCTCTAGCCTCTTGGGTATGACCAAAGCTAAGACGGAAATAAGCCTCTAGGCCTCTGGCGTAGGAATGGGGACATTACAGTCCTCCCTTCCCGAAATTTGCTTGCCCACAAGCAAATGCAAACCAGGATGCTATAAAATCTACTCACCCTCCCAAGTAGCATCCTCAAGTGGCAAATCCTTCCACCGCACTAGATACTCGGTAATAACCATGTTTCTGAGCTTCCTTTACCTCACCTCAATGATAGTCTCTGGTTCTAAGACCAACTTCCCCTCATCGTCCAAAGGTGGCAAAACGTAGAAGGCACAATATGTTGTCCAAGTGCCCTTTTGAGATACGAAACATGAAAACGATGTCGATCTTGCTCTGTTCTAGAAGCTCCAACTCATATGCAAACACCCAACTCTCTATACTATCATGTATGGCCCATAGAACCGCGGTTTCAACTTCTCAGCACCGCTCTTCTTAAGTGAGAATTTCCTATAGGGCTACGATCGTAGAAAGACTAAATCCCCTATCTCAAAATATCTCTCAGCCATGTGTCTGTTTGCATAAATCTTCTGCTAATTTTGTGCTCTCTGCAGATTCTCCTTGAGGGCCTTCATAATATCCTGGTTCTCTTGTAACCAATCGCGAGTTTTGGGAGCTCGGCTATCTAATAATACCGGGTCCACGAACAATGAGGCATCGTATCCGTACAATGCCAAAAAGGGAGCCATGCCAACACTCATCTGGTAGGTGGTATTGTAATGATACTCACCCATGTGTAGCCATCTAACCCATAGATACACAAATAGAACTGCAACATAGCTACACAAATAGCCCTCTATCCACTTATTAACTATCTTTGTTTGCCCATCTGCATTTTGTGGATGATAGCTCGTACTAAGAACTCCTACTTGCAAGTCTCGAAGATCTCTCCAAAACGTGCCCATGAAAATATTTTCCCGGTCACTGACAATGTTCTTAGGCAAGCCATGAAGCCTAAAAACACCTATGAAGAATGTCTGAGCTACCTGTGATGCCTTATGCCTAGAAGGCATAAAAAATAAATGGGCATACTTGGTCAACTGATTGACCACCACATAAATGATGTCCCCTTTTCGGGACATTATTAATATTTATTTTTCATTTGCATTTGTACCCCTTGGCATGCCTAGCGCTACAAGTGGGAGTCTCTTTAGTTAGTTTAATGTGCACATAGGTTAGTTACTTTTATTTATTTAATTAAAAATAAATAAAGTGCACATAGTCTTAGTATTAAATATTTTAATGAGAGTTTATGTTTTCCCTCCAAAAGGGAAAGGTCGGTCTTTATTGGATATTGCACCCCTTAGTTCTATAAAAGGGAGGTCACATTTCCTTAGAGGGTATGTTGATTGATCATTTGATGTTCACTCCATGCTTGGAGTTGGGATGCATGCCCATTAATGTTCTCTCTCTCTTGTGTGGGAGTTATTGTGTTGGTTTGATATTCAATTGAAGTATTTTCATGAGATTTGCAAATCTACTTGTTGGTGATTCTCTTTCTAGCTTTGGCACCTTTTATTGAGAGTAAAATCTGCATGTTATTGAATATTATGAAGGGTTTTATGGTGTTTTAGATCTGTTGGTTATTGCTGGTTTTATTCTAACTATGGCGACTTGATTAGGGTATCTTTTAGCATGCTTGAAGGATTATTAAGTGCTGGAAATTAGTTGTGCAATTTATTCTAACCTTGGCAATTGGGTTTGGGATTTCGGGGGTTGTTTTGAAGGGGTTTCAGTTATCATAAAATTCAGATTTTAATATCTTTGGAAAGCTCTTGAATTATAGATTAATCTGCACTTTATTTCATGGCAAAAGATGAAGTATTGAGCAAGTTATGAATTTTCCAAGTTTCAGCTTGTTTGTGTCAGGGTTTTATCTACATAGTTTCAGATTTCGTGGGTTGATTTGCATGCCTTCTACTTATCCAAAAATTGTGATCTATAGCTTGTTGGAAAGCTAAAAATATTAAGAATATTTTGGCATGAGTTTGATAGAAAAATAATGGATGGTGAAGGAGTTATTAATTTTTGAAGTTTGCAGCAGTTTAGTGCATTTATAAATTAATTATTGTTGTAATTAATTTCAGATTTGAAGTGATTAATTTCCTAACTGGTTCTCCCATCTAATCCACCACCTTGGCTCACTCTAACCCTTTTAGGGTTGTATTGAAGCTAACATTGGATTATTTGAGGTCGAACTAGAGGGTTTAGTCCTTTGAGTCGACATTCAAGAAAGTAATTTTTGCATATTTGGATAATATCCCAAAAGGGATATTATGTGTGGTGGTATCATTAAAATCGAGCTTCTTCCTCTACTCTTGTGGGGGTTTGTGTGGCAAAAACAAGGAGGAATAAGGAGAAATTAATTTCATAAATTTTGGAGTTGAATTGGTGCCCTAAATGTGTTGGGCGACCTATTTTAGGGAAAATTTAGGGTTTGGTGTTGGCTATGCAAAATATGGTTTTGGGATATTGTTCCTCATATTTTTGTGACCCAAGATCCAAAATTTCAGCTCTTTTGGACTTCTCTAGCCAAAGATACGGATTTTTGAAGTTGCTTATATTTTTTCAGTATTTTGGGTTTTAAAAATCAGATTTCAATTATTTCGAAAAATTCTTTTGGAAAAGTTGCTCCATAATATTATCTACCATTCCCCAAAGTTTCATGCAATTCCGAGGTGTTTTGAGCAAGTTATGCAATTTTTCTAAATTCAGCTAGGGATAGTGATGAACTTACTATTTATAGTAAGTCTCCCATTTTCAGATTTAGAAAATTTCTGTTTTGGCATATTCAAATTGGAAAAAATATTTCAGACTTATTGCAAGTTGTTTGAGGTAAATCAGAGTAGTTTTCTTCTTTTCCGACGAGTATTGTTTTGCAGATCATGGAGATTGCCAGTGACGGAGGTTTGAGAACCAAGCTCTATAAGCTTGGAAAACGGCTCAAAAGCTTTCATTTGAGAAGAGTGTATTGCTCCACACTCTTGAAGAGATAGTGAGTTGTTTATGTTTGATAGAGCAATCTGATTATAGCTCTATGTTTTCAGTTGTAGCTCCTTTGGTAACACACTTGGCTAGAACTAATTTGTTGAGACATGAGGAGGTGGATGTGAGACTTTTGGTCATTGCATGCATTAGTGAGGTCACACGGATAACAACCCCAAGTTTTCATATGATGATACTACTATGGAGGAGGTATATGATCTCATGATTGGAAGCTTTCAAAAGCTTTGGGACATCACAAACCCTCACTTTGATAAGAGGGTTAAGATCTTGAAGAACATGGCTCAGGTAAGGTCTTGCATTCCAATGTTAGATCTTGATTGTAATGACCTCATTTTGCACATGTTTGAGGTTTTCTTTGATGTTATACATGAGGAACATTCACATGAAGTAATGGATGCTATGCAAACAATAATGTCCCTAATGTTGAATGAGTATGAAGAACCTCCACAACCTTTGTTATCCATACTTGTGGAAGGATTGGAACAAAAGGAGTCATGTCTTGCTCACTCCTTAGCAAGAAGAGTTGTAAATCAATGTGCAAGCAAAGTAAAGACATGCATCCAAGGTATGAGCACTTTTGTTTTTGATGATGAATTTTTGGCATCTAATGATTGCATGAGTTTGAATGGGTGCAAGGAGAAATCAGATTTGGTTGATGGGCATGAAAGAGGACATATCAAGGAGAAAGATGGGCATTGATGGAAGAGGTATGCTATTTTGCATGGAAGAAAGGACATCATGGAATGTTTATGGCAAAAAGAAGGTAATTTGCAGTAATAATATTGTGATGTAATTTTTGCTTACTAAATCAAGTTGAACATGAGTGCAGGCCCTAATAATGGGCTTATGAAGAAAGGAATTGAATGAGGTTTGTCACCCAAGCATGAGTCTCATGGATGTCCCAAGTCATTACCCACCAAGTATGAATGCTTGTGGGGAAGACAAAAGGGTTTTAGACAAGGAAAGTAATGAGGAACTAAGTGTTGTTCCAAACTCAGAAATTCTAAGTTTTGTAGATGTTGGGGGCAGCCCAAGGTATGATCTTTCTTGTTTTATTTCTCCTCATATGTTAAGTTTTGATGGATATGATTTTGAGCATGATAGGGAGATGGATATGAGGTGCAACATGGAGTATATTGGTTGCATTTTTGTTGGTACTCTTGCTCTTAACATTTGGGTGCATATGGAGCATGATGGAAAAGGAGAAAGAGTGATTATCACTCTTCCTAAAGATGAAAACCATACCAATAAGCTTGCTGGTCCGTATGAGGAATTCATCATTAGAAGGCACAAAGGTATGATGATTTCATGTGTTTTGCCCCTATCATAAGGGAAAGTCATTGGCACAAAGTAAGGTACAAGGCTCATTGGTTTCCCTATGATAATATTCATAAATGCATGCATTATATTTCAGCTCTATCCTTTCTTTTTGAGTATAGAAGAAGAGGAAATTTGTGGTGTTATCTTGCACATATTGCTTCATGTGGTGAGGGGATAAAAGGATTTGGGTTTTACAAGTTTGGTTTGGATACAAGAATATCATTTCATTTCCTTTGTCAAATGATGCTAACTCCTATCTCTTTGGAAGACGTGAAAGAAGGATGGATCACATGGACTACACTTTGCATGGTAAGAAGTTCATTTTCAGATTTTGAGCTACAATTATGTCTTCCATTTGGGTGTTTGATTGAGATGCTTCCAAGGGTAAAATCAACCAAGGATAGGTATTGGGAATGTATGGTTGATGTTGCTTGCATGGCCACCATCTTTTGGGCTTCAATGAAAAGTATGAGAAGTTTGAAGGGACATGGTATGAACTTTTCTCAAGATACTTCATTTTCAGCTGTGTTTTTGGATAATTTTCAGTTTGTCATGGTTGAGGATGAAATTTCAGTTACATGGGAGCCATTTTTGTTCACTAGCTTGATGATCATTCATGTGGGGAAAATTTTCTGAATTATGTTAGTTGTTGTCCTCTCATTTTTATCAATAATACCATTAGAACCAGCTCCACTATCACCTCCAAAATTCAGATTTTTTACATACATTTGGTGACATGGTTGTTGGTACTTGATTTTGGCTCAAGGGTGACTATTTGGGGGTGGAAACCAGCCATCCTAATTCTGATTTTTGAAGGAATAATGCATGATTACAGCAGTGTTGGGAGCCACATAACATATTTTGGGGACAACCCATGCATGAAGAAGATTTGGGAGCTCTCCATGCCTTGGAGACATGAAGAAGAAACAGGAAAAGTGTTTCTCAACACTTGTTTTTCTAATGAGTTTGCTTCATGTGCAGGATCGAAGACATGTGATGGAAGACTGTTGTCCTATTCATTTCATGAGGGCATTTTTGAGTGGGCATCCTTGGATCTTAGCAAAGCTCATCCTTTTGACTCTCTATGCCATGTTAAGGACACCATCTCTTGGAGCACATGTTATGGAGCTGATGACCCATTTTTTTGGGTTGACATGAGGGAAAGAAATTTGTTCTTTCCAACTCTTCGCCACTTGACAGGCACCGGATCGAGGCTTTGGATGCACCACCCCACATCTTCTCTTTGGGGCATGATGCATGGACCTATGAGCTTGCTATTGCTTGAGGGAAAGCAATTTCCTAGAGGGGAGGACTGTAATGTCCCCTTTTTGGGACATTATTAATATTTATTTTTCATTTGCATTTGTAACCCCTTGGCATGCCTAGCGCTACAAGTGGGAGTCTCTTTAGTTAGTTTAATGTGCACATAGGTTAGTTACTTTTATTTATTTAATTAAAAAATAAATAAAGTGCACATAGTCTTAGTATTAAATATTTTAATGAGAGTTTATGTTTTCCCTCCAAAAGGGAAAGGTCGGTCTTTATTGGATATTGCACCCCTTAGTTCTATAAAAGGGAGGTCACATTTCCTTAGAGGGTATGTTGATTGATCATTTGATGTTCACTCCATGCTTGGAGTTGGGATGCATGCCCATTAATGTTCTCTCTCTCTTGCGTGGGAGTTATTGTGTTGGTTTGATATTCAATTGAAGTATTTTCATGAGATTTGCAAATCTACTTGTTGGTGATTCTCTTTCTAGCTTTGGCACCTTTTATTGAGAGTAAAATCTGCATGTTATTGAATATTATGAAGGGTTTTATGGTGTTTTAGATCTGTTGGTTATTGCTGGTTTTATTCTAACTATGGCGACTTGATTAGGGTATCTTTTAGCATGCTTGAAGGATTATTAAGTGTTGGAAATTAGTTGTGCAATTTATTCTAACCCTAACGACTGGGTTTGGGATTTCGGGGGCTGTTTTGAAGGGGTTTCAGTTATCATAAAATTCAGATTTTAATATCTTTGGAAAGCTCTTGAATTATAGATTAATCTGCACTTTATTTCATGGCAAAAGATGAAGTATTGAGCAAGTTATGAATTTTCCAAGTTTCAGTTGTTTGTGTCAGGGTTTTATCTACACAGTTTCAAATTTCGTGGGTTGATTTGCATGCCTTCTACTTATCCAAAATTGTGATCTATAGCTTGTTGGAAAGCTAAAAATATTAAGAATATTTTGGCATGAGTTTGATAGAAAAATAATGGATGGTGAAGGAGTTATTAATTTTTGAAGTTTGCAGCAGTTTAGTGCATTTATAAATTAATTACTGTTGTAATTAATTTCAGATTTGAAGTGATTAATTTTTTAATTGGTTCTCCCATCTAATCCACCACCTTGGCTCACTCTAACCCTTTTAGGGTTGTATTGAAGCTAACATTGGATTATTTGAGGTCGAACTAGGAGGGTTTAGTCCTTCTAGAGTCGATTCAATAAAGTAATTTTGCATATTTGGATAATATCCCAAAAGGGGATATTACATAGGTCTTAAAATACCCAAGATGTCCTGCTAGAGGCGTATCATGCACTGCTCGAAGGATCTTCTTCTTCATCTTGGACTCGGGTACAAGGAAAATCCTATCCTTATAGTATATGAGGTCATCAAATATTATGTATTTTTCATCCTGAATAATGTCATCCATGATCTCACATGCAAACTGATTTTGGAATACTAAACAAGTATGTGAACCTTCCAATCAGTTGAAACCTCTGACATAGAACTAATCATAGAGGTAAGGTGAGGCCTCCTAGATAATGCATCGGCTACCACATTATTCTTACCTTTTGTGTACTCTATGTCGAAATCATAAGTTTGTACCTTGTTCACCCTTCTCTACGAGCAATCATTGAGATCCTTCTACCCCAAAAAAACCTCCAACTGTTGTGATTTGTACAAACCACAAGTTTGGTCACAACAAGATACTACCTGAATTTGGCCAATGCATGCATAATGGCCAACATCTCCTTGTCGTAAATTGAGTACCCCCTCTCCACATTACTCAACTTCCGACTCTCATAGGCAATGGGATGCTTATCCTGCATGAGTACCAATCCAATGCCCTCACTTGATGCATCACACTCGAGTACAAATGGCCGAGTGAAATTTGGTAATGCGAGAATCTGGACATGAGCTCATCACCTCCTTAAGGTGATCAAAAACATGTTGTGCAAACCAAGCAAAAGCCCTCCTTGATCAAATTTGTCAAAGGCGCAGTTAATTGAAAAAGTTCTTCATGCAAGCCTCCTATAATAAGTGCATAGACCTAAGAACACTCAACTATGTCAAAGTCCCTGGCGGTGGCCAATGCAATATTGCCTTAATCTTTTCTCTGTCAACCTTGACTCCGCCTCCTCCAATCACATGGCCCAAGTATAACAACTTTGTCATGCCAAACTCGCACTTAAAAAGCTTAACATATAATGAATTTCCCTCTAGAATACCCAATATCTCATCAAGATGTCTCATGTGATACTCGCAAGTCCTGTTATAGACCAGAATGTCATCGAAGAATACCAACACGAACTTCCGCAGGTGGCGGTTGAACACATGGTTCATATAGGACTGAAATGTAGCAGTGCATTAGACAATCCAAACGGCATCACAAGAAACTCAAAGTGACCATAGTGGCATCTGAAAGTTGTCTTCTACACATCCCCCTCTCTAACCTTAATCTAATACTTATTCATTAATGCATCAATACGAGGCACATGGATACTTATTCTTAACGGTTTTCTTATTCGAGGCACGGTAATCTACACACATCTGCATGGTTCCATCCTTCACCAAAACTACCGAAGAAACAAAGGGACTGGAACTGGGCCTAATATGTCCCATGTCTAGAAGATCACGTATGGTCCTCTCAATCTCATCCTTAAACCGTTTGGGGTGATGGTAAGGATTTGTGACCACGGGCTTGTTGTCCTCAAGCTCAATCACATGCTCGAACCCTCTATCTGGAGGTACACCTGGAGGTATATCGCTGAAAACTGCATTGTGCTTGTCCAGTAGGGCCTGGACATCAACATGATACTCTGGTCTATCCTCGTTTGAATTCTTGGTCGAAACCAAGCACTGAATTGCCCAATCCACATCATTGTGCTTGAATATCCTCTCCATCCGTTTGGCCGTGACAACTTTGGGTGCATCTGAAGATAATCCTCTCAAGACCACATTCCTACCATCGGACTTAAACTTCAACTCCATCGTTTGAAAGTTAGTCCGAAACTCGCCAAGTGAGTGAAGCCACTGTACTCCAAGCACTATGTTGGTCTCTCTAATACCAACAATATAGAAATCATCGGTAACTATATAGTTACCCATAGTGATGCTCAACTGTGGGATCCTCCGTGTACATCTCATGGACTCCCCATTGGCAATAACAATGTTGAAGCCCTCGATTCCCTTTTGATGAAGATACCCTAGGGCCATACTCTTTTGCAAGAGAACAAAAGGGCCATTAAAAAAGCATTTAACATTGAGAAGAGAGAAATTGCAGATGAATTGGTGGCTCAGTGTATATATGCATATGGGCTACCATTCAATGTCATGAGGTCGCCTTATTGGCAGCAGATGGTGAGAGGCATTAGTGAGGCACCACAGTATCAAGCCATTGGTATAATAACAAGGGTCGCACTTCTCTTTTGGCAAAAGAAGTGCAACACATACAAACATCTCTACAACCAATTAGAGATTCTTGGACTGAATCAGGAGTCTTTATTATCTCAAATGGATGGAAAGACTCCAGAAACAGACCTCTCATCAACATTATTGCAGTATGCCCTAAAGGGCCAATGTTTCTAAGGCTATTGATTGTGAGGGGGAAATAAAAGATGCCCAATTCATTGCAAATATTCTCATTGAGGCTATTGAGTCATGGGCCCAAAGAAAACGTTGTCCAAGTCATTACGAACAATGACAAAATTGCAAGGCAAAGCAGGGTTGATAGTAGAGGGTAGGTATGAGCACATATTTTGCACACCATGTGCAATACACTCCTTAAATCTAATGCTACAAAAGATTGGGAAAATTGCATGGATTGAGCAAATCTACACGGAGACAAACGAGATTCAGAGGTTTGTCACCAACCATCACATGTCTCAAGCCATATTCAGAAGATTCTCAAAGTTGGAGTTGTTGAAGGTAAAGGAACAACTCATGAGCCATAACTTATAAGTTTTTACTTTTAAGTTTTTAAAGTTTTTCATTTTAAATTTAATATTTGATTTTAAATCAATTTCAATTTGTGTTGTTATTGAATTGTTTCCATTCTTTTTTAATAGGTTGTTGAGACTAGGTTTGCCTCTCACACACTCATCTTGAGACAACTTGTGAAGGTGAGACGTCCTTTGGGTGGCATGGTGATTGATAATGTTTGGACAGTCTAGAGGCAAGCTAAAACAGAGAGAGCCCAAAGGATAAAATTATGGATCCTCGATGATGATGGTGGGGAAAAGTTGAGTATTTGTTGAGTTTCACTGAGCCTATTCTAAGTATGATACGATTTGTAGACAAAGATAATGCTTACACTGGAGAAATATATGATGGCATTGACTCCATGCTTGAAAAAATCAAAGATATCATACAAGCCATAGAAGAGCAGGACCCTGAGAAAAACTTTTACAATGAAGTTAAAAATGTGGTCATGAAAAGGTGGAACAAAATGACCACCTCATTGCATCTCCTTGCTTATGCCTTAAATCCCAAATATTACAACAGTGAAATAGTTGGGATAGCTAGTAGGTAGCGGCCATTTAGATGACCATGAGGTTGCATGAATGGGACGAGGGCGATTCGGGAGGTTGTTTCTCACGATGCAGCTATATCTAGTAGAGTCCGCCAGAGATGGCAATGTTTCAGAATCGGACAAAGTAGCATGGGAGAGATAGAGGCTTTTTTGTGACAAACCCACCTTGGATCCAATCATGTGGTGGACTTTCGTACATGGCCATGACACCAAGTACCTACAACTAGTTGCAATCAAATTGCTCTTACAAGTATAAAGTTTGAACTTGTTATTTGATATTTTAATTACCAATTAAGAATTAAAATTCAAAACGATATCACTCTTTTTTTTATATTAATTATACTTTGTTTATGTGACAAGTGGCTAGTAATTCTTCTACAGAGCGCAATTGGAGTACTTATGGCTTCATCCACTCAGCCAAACGCACCATGTTGGCATTGAAGAACGTTGAGGATCTAGTATACGTTCATTCCAACTTGCGCCTCCTGACGCACAGGACGAAAGAGTATACTAGTGGTCCTAAGACCTCCAACCTGAAAACACGGACTTTAAAGTTTTTGCTGCTTGTTTGTCCAATGTTTCACTTCTTGGCGTTGATGACGAACTTCTAGGGAGACCCTTCACAAGGGTTCGAAAGTGGAGCTAGTCGGAGTGGAGCTGCAAGTGGCATCCATGAAGATGATTTTGACAATCATCTAGATCAAGATGATATGCTCTAGAAGTTGAGAACTTGAATGTATTATGTTTTGAACATTATGAATCAATACAAACTCAAGTCTCAATTCTCAAAGTATTGGAAATTTCAAATTTGTTTTCATGTTCTATGAATGATTTTAAGTTGTATGAGTATTAAATTTCAATAAGTATGCAAATACTTTTTTAAATTTATAATTTATATACATATTTATATTTATTATTTATATATATATATATATATATATATATAACGTACCCAAAAGCGTACATCGTGCCCAAGGTTTTAAAAAAATTCGTTTCAACGTGCATCGAACCCGTACCCATACCAAAACAATGTAGATGTGGGGTCTCTCCTAGGTGGAGTGACTTACCTAGTGTGGATTTTAGTGCCTTCTAGGGACACGACAATGAATTTGAAGGCATATTTGACTTCCTTATTATTTATAAGGATGGAATCAAAATTTATATGTGGAGTTTGGGGTTTCTAAACCCTTATTTCATAATCTTATTGAGTTGTACTTAGCTGGGTTTTAATTAATTTCCAGCAATGCTTTTTATCATAATTCATATTGAATATTGATTTGGTGGATTCCTAAAATACATATATTTATTTTGGCAAAGTTGTTTGAAAGAATTTCAAGTGTTTTTGCATGCTCTTTGTACTATTGTCCTAAGGATCTGATCGTTGTTCAATTCTGGGTTTTATTTTCAATTTGTTGGTCCTAAAATCAGATTTGTTAATATTGGGGTTTGAGCTAATTTCCTTACTTTTCAGTTTTGTCCCAAAAAGGGATATTAGGTCATGGTGGCCCCACTATCAATAAGCACTACCACACGTTGTCCCTACATGACTCCTCGAATTTCAATTCCTTGTACCTAGAGGTACTAGACAATGTAACTACAGGTCTCAGTGGGAAAAGCCTCCTCTGCAGTCTCAACACCCGCACTATCTAAAGTATCACTGCCATCAAGCTCATGAGGGTCTACTACCTCCTCTCCCTCATCATCGTTGTCCTCGTTGACCTCAATGTAGTGGGCCTTGCCCTTCCTAGAGAAATTATGGCCACGCTTCTTCTACCTCAATTCCTCCCTAAGCTCTAGTGCAATGCTTGGCTTCCTAGTCGAGTCTTGTCTCCTGTCATCTTGTCTAGGTGGAGGCATTTTCTACTAAACTCTGGGTGGGAATCTAGACTTTGGAGTAGACAACTCCAAATCTCAAGCTCTCCTAATGGCCTCATGTAATGAAGGAGGCTCAAATGCCTTCACAAATCCATCCAAAGCATTTGTCAACCCTGCTATGAATAATGAAGTCAACCTCATCTCAGAAATATCATGAACCATCACCGAGAGTCTCGAAAATCTGCAATGTACACATCCAAGGAACCTGTCTGTCTCAAGTGAGTCAACTCCCGAAGAATCTATCAGGATCTCTCCTATCAAATCTGTCCTCTAACCTCCATGTGAACTCTGCATATGTAGCAATGTGCATGTGCCCTTGTGTCACTAGTCCATGATGCCACCAATCATGTGCATCTCCCTCAAGATGTAAGATTGCAAATTTAATTACATCCTCCTCATGCATGGGGTTCAAATCAAAATAGGTCTTCAACTTTTGGACCCATGACCGTGCGGTACACTTCTTAGAGCCATCAAAGTGTGGAATAGAAATCTTCCCCAAACGCCTTTGTAACTCGAATGCCGGCGTATGATGGTCTCTCTTGGGCTTGTTACCAATCTTCATCCTGTAATAATCTGGAAATGGCATATTATCTCTGAAACCCTCACTCAAAGATTGGTATTTTTCCCAACAAGACTCCTCATCAAGCACCTCTGTTGGCTGCCCTACATGTGACGCTTCAAAATCTTTCAAGAAAGAGGGCTCATGAAGACTCAAAGGCTTGTTAGAAGAATGGGGGATTGATTCCCGAATTACTATTCTCACTTTTTTCCCTATTATTCCCATATCTTATATGATTCATGTTTTGTGTAAGCTAACTCAAGTAGAGGTTGGTTTTCTCTTGTTGTTTCACCATGTTGATGAACATTTTCTTCATAAAATCCTCATTGAGCTCTTCCACATTCTCTTCCTGATCTGCCATATTTTGACCTTTTCGAGGTGTATTCCTCCTAGAATATACCTTCATTCACTACTGACAGGCTGGAAGAAAGTTGGCTTTGATACCATTGAAATATCCCTTTAAGGATATCACTCTAGAGCTCAAAAAGTTATCAAAAATCTGCAAACTGTAATTCTGATTTTTCCAAGACAGCAAGATACAAAAATCTAAAAAAATATATATTTCAAAATAATCACTTCCAACAATACCCAGAAGCTTCAAAAGATGTGGAAAAATATAGAGAACAATAAACAACTGAGAAATAATTTTTAATGGCCAAATCTGAATTTATTTTATTTATTTTATTTATTTTATGACAACAAATGAGGAGAAAGTACAGATGACCATAAACTCCAGAATATCAAGGGAAAATGATTGGAATAATTTTATTTGGCATCAATATGACAAGAACAATCTTCAGATCTGAAATATCCCTTTTAGGATATCACTTTAAAACTCAAAAATTATCAAAAATCTGCAAACTGTAATTATGATTTTTCCAGGCCAGCAAGGTACAGAAATCTAAAAAAAATTATATCTTTCAAAATAATCACTTCCAACAATACCCAGAAGCTTCAAAAGATGTGGAAATATAGAGAACAACAAATAACTGAGAAATAGTTTTTAGTGGCCAAATCTGAATTTATTTTATTTATTTTGTAACAAATGAGAAAGTACAATTGACCATAAACTCTAGATTATCAAGGGAAAATGATTGGAATAATTTTATTTGGCATCAATATGACAAGAACAATCTTCAGATCTGAAATCTCCAAAAACATGCCACAAAAACCCTTCCAAAACGTTTTCCGAATTTCCCAAGTAGGTCTCTCCACATGTGGGAGACACTCAGCAGCCCCAAATCTGAAAATAACTAAAACCCTTGTTGAAGAATGGTTGTCCTCTTTCTTTGAATCTAAATTTCTGATTACTCTCCAAATCTGATCCAAAATCTAAATAGCAAGCTAGGGATATGGGTGGAAAACCCTCACCGAAGAATGCTCTACTAGTTAGGGATGGATCTCTCACCACCGAAGCTAGGGATCCTGTAGAATCTGACCTCCACAAGCAATAAGACTGAAAATAGCAATAGCTCAAAATGGTTGCATGTATGAATGATCTCCAAAAGACCCCAAAGGTATATTTATAACCTTTTTCCTCCAAAAACCCAAGTCGCACCCCTTTGGGAATTTTCTCATAAACATAAATATAACTTAAGTGACTTTATTGTGCACATGTTAAAATTACACTTAAGTTGTCCCAATGAAGAAATAGAATATAAAGTACCACCTAGTCGCCCAACACTTAAGTCAATGAAGAAATATAACATAAAGTGAAGGTGGTATCTAAATAAACCCATATACAATAGCCTCCAACGTCTCTAGCCTCTTGGGTATGACCAAAGCTAAGACGGAAATAAGCCTTCAAGCCTTTGCAATAGGATTGGTGACGTTACATACTTTCAAATTTTATTTTTGGGGTTTTGGGGAAAACCCGTTTGGTACTAATTTTAGCCTGAAAGGGGACATTACATCTTGTAAGACATTGACTTCATATTAGTATTTTGTAATGTTTAAATTATCAATGTTGATCTAGAATATAATGTTCCCTTTTCCGAATTGATCTAGTTGAAGGCTTCTTGCGCATTCTTCTTCCCATGGGCAAAAAAAGATGAACAAGAGTAGCCCTTCAATTATATTTTAGACTTTCTTTAATTAATAATTTGTAATGTCGCTTTTTAGAGGGGGACTCAAGAAATGGCCAAAAGCTCACAAACCAGATTATAGAGTTGTTATAACCCTGCAAAAACTGTAATCCAAACCCTTCCTAGGGCATCGACTTCCCTAGAGGAGTTAAACCCTTCAAGGATGGGTTAAACCTTACAAAACTCCTTCAAACCTTATGCCAAAATTAGTAGTAAAACCGTAGAAACACATTCAGTTGTTAAAAGTCGGAATTGAGTGTGAAAATAATTAATTGTGGAACCCTAACCAACGAACATCATCGAGCTTGGAAAAATAGTAGAACACCTCCAAAATTCACCAAATTCGAGATCTTGGCCTTAGAAAATATAGAGAACAAGAGAGTAATTTCAGATTTGCCAAATTAACATCACACATACCAAATTACCACTCCAAAGTGGGTCGCTCCACTCCAAACAATTATATTATTGCACCAAAGAGACCAATCATGCAAGAAAATGATACTTTATTGCTTTTCAAATCAACTTGCACACACAAAACCTCATGAAGGGTTTTCGTCCTTCACAAGTTCTCAACCAAGGGTTTTCATCCTTGGATGAGGTCCTCAACCCAAGGGGTTTCGTCCTTGAGAGAGAGAGAGTAAAAGGGCTACACTAGCCAACTTTCACCAAAATATGAATAATCACCAAAAGCATAATTCTATAATGTCGAAGCACCCTCCTTAATTAGCCATAAGGAGGGCTTAACAACATAAAAATGATGGCTAACCCCTTAAGGTAAGTGCTTTTAAATATTCAAATGGTATTTGGAGCCTACATGCTCATAATACCTTTATTACCTAACTACTTAAGTTCCTCTATTGGAGTGCTAGGTTTCTCAATAGAATATATGATAATGAATGAAAACCACCTAAACAACAATAAAAAGGTAATTCAGATCTTCCCTTGCTTTCCTCCTTAGACCCACGGGGAGAGAATGGGTTAAGGTCTTCAAAAATCAGCCTCCAAAAAGGGACATGACAGTCCCCCTTCCCAAGATTGCTTGTCCCCAAGCAATTGAAAATCTGGATGCTCCAAGATAGCCGTTCCTTCCCATGTAGCATCTTCAAGTGGTAGGCCCTTCCAATGTACCAAGTATTCCCGGATGCTTTGGTTCCTTAGCTTCCTCTCTCGAACATCAAGGATGGTTTTCGGAACAAGAATGATCTTCCCTTCCTCATCTAAAGGGGGCAGCTGTAGTGAAGGGGTAATATGCTTCCCTAATGCCTTCTTAAGACAAGAGACATGGAAGACATCGTGGATCTTGCTCTCTGGAGGTAGCTCAAGATGATATGCAACTTGTCCTATCCTTTCCTTCACCTTGTAGGGTCCATAAAATCTTGGTTTTAACTTCTCAGTCCCACTTTGTTTAAGTGAGGATTGTCTATAGGCTGCAACCTATGTTGCCAGGAAACGGAAACGGAAACGGGTACGAAACGTGGAAACGGCAATTTTCAAAAAACCTTGGATACAAAACGTTACGGGAAACATCTGTACAATATATTATTAAAATATATATGTGTGTGTGTGCATAGTACTCATTTTAAAATTGTACTCATACACCATAAGAGATAAGTATAATCGATAAAACACTCAAAATATTTTGTATTCATTGGAATAATACATTATTATCGTGTATACTTATCTCTCGGGAGACTAGGACGTTTGAAGGAGTTTCCGTTTCGGAACGAACGGGGGCCCTAGGCATTTCTGTAGCAGAGGTCTGCAACCTTAGGAAAACCAAGTCCCCTACTTCAAAAGATCTCTCTATGCGTTGTTGGTCTGCATATTGTTTCTGCTGATTCTAAGCTTGTTGGAGGTTCTCCTTGAGTGCTTTCAAGATGTCTTGACTCTCTTGGATCAGATTTTTAGCACCGGGAACCCTACTATCCCCAATGATCAAGTCCATGAAGGAAAAAGCCTCATAACCATAGAGTGCTCTAAAAGGGGACATTCCAATGGATACATGAAATGTTGTATTGTAACAAAACTCAGCCAAGTGAATCCATTTTATCCAAGTTGATTGTTGTCCAAAAATGTAGTTTCTCAAATATCCTTCCACCCATTTATTCACAATTTCAGTTTGCCCATCCGTTTGGGGATGGTAACTAGTGCTTGGAGTGAGTTCGGTACCTTGCCAAAATATACTCATAAAGCGGTAATCCCTATCACTAACAATGTTTTGTGGGAGCCCATGAAGTCTAAATATTTCCTTAAAGAACACATCAGCAATCATAGGGGCATCATACTTGGTGGGAAGTGGATGAAAGTGAGCATATTTTGTTAATCTATCCACTACAACATATAAGCAACTCTTACCTTGGGTTATGGGCAGCCCCGTAATGAAATCCATGGAGATGCTTTCCCATTTTTGAGAAGGAATGGGAAGAGGTTGTAACAACCCAGCTGGAAAGTTATGTTCTCCTTTGTTATGTTGGCAAGTTACACACTCCCGAATGTGTTGCAAGACATCCTCCTTGAGCCCTTTCCAAAAGAACCTTTCACGGATTTGCTTGTATGTCTTAAAGTATCCTTGGTGACCAGCTAGAGGTGAATCATGAGCAACCCTCATTATCCTTAATCTCATCTTGGAATCCGGTATCAAAAAGATCCTATTCTTATAGAGGATCAGCCCATCCATTACCTTGTAATTCTCCGCCACTATATGCCCTTCCATGATGTCATTAGCAAACTGATTTTTGGCATATTCAGCTGTGATAATGTTTTTCCAATCAGCGGTTATGTGTGAAAGCAAACCACAATGTGATTCCCAAGCATTTGCCATTATATTCCCTTCATCCTCTATACCTTGAATTCTGATTTCTTTGTCTTTATCATAGAATTTCAGTTCTCTATCATGATAATTGAGGGTGAATTCCCCATGGTTGCAGCCATTGAACTCCAAGAACTACTTCATCATTAGCTAGCTTAATCACAAAAAATTCATCACATACCTCATAATTTTCTAGGAGAAGTGATAGCTGTCCTATTTTCTTTGTGCAAGGTATGGTGGTCCCATTGGCAATGGTTACTTGGAAGCCTTCAAAACTTCTCACCCTCAATCCCAACTTGTCTGCAAGTCCTTCATTGATGAAATTATTGGTAGCACCACTATCAATGAGAACTACCACTTTGTGACTATTGATGTGTCCTCTTACCCGGAAGGAATGGTATGCTTGGGCACTCTCTAGAGATGTAAGAGTGTTGGTTATAACTGGATCAGACTTTGATGTTCCTTCTTTTCCTAGCTCAGAAATTGCTGTCACCTTTTCCTCTTCATTGCCCTCTCCTTCATCATCGGACACCACTTCTATGTAGTGTATTTGCCCCTTTCCAAGGCACCTATGTCCGGTGACCACGGATCTCTACATGTGAAGCAAAGCTTCTTCCTTCTCAGCTCACTTTTGGACTCTTGGTTTTGTCTTCTTGCTTCCTTCCTTCTTGGCTATTAGCCCCTTGAAAAGGCTTCATAGGCTGCCCCAAAATAGGTACTTTAGGCTGAGATAGAAGACCCTTTGGCTGCCCTCCCATTGCTGGTCTGATCTGCCCCTTTCGCCCATAACTTTTGATGAAAAACCAGTCCTAGGGATTGCACCTTCGAGGTCCAAGGACTTCCTTATGGTTTCTTGCAAGGAAGATGGGTCAAAAGCCCTTACTAAACTCTTTAGGGGTTCGGTCAGCCCTTCTATAAACAATACCATGAGTCTCCCTTCAGAAATATCATCTACCATGACTGAAATCTTTTGAAAATCAGCAACATATTCTTCTACCGTACCTTTTTGTTTGAGTTGGGCAAGATCATGGAAGTATGCTTCCAGATCCATTCGTTCGAACCTCTCCACGAGCCTTGTGCAAAACTCTTCATAGGAATGAATGCGGTGATGCCCTTGTGTCAACATGCCATGATGCCACCAATCATGGGCAACTCCTTCAAGGTGAAGGGTTGCAAATTTTATCGCTTCTTCCGCCATAGGTCTCAAGGACAAGTATGTGTCAAGTTTTTGGATCCATGCCCTAGCTGATCCTTTTGTGGAGCCATCAAAAGTAGGAAGACTCATCTTTCCCAAAACATGTTGCACTTCTCCCTTTGGCGCTAGGGTTCTTTTCAGTAATGTTTATCTTCCGTCCTTAATCTAATGAAATCCGTGAGAGACATTGCCTCCCGAAACTCATCCGTCATTGCCTGGTATTCTTCAAGCCATATGGTGTAATCATGAGCTTGTCTAGGGCTCCCATGTGGAGCAACTGCCTCCTTGGCCATGAACTGGGGTTTGTAGGGCCTTGCAAAAGAATTTTCTCCTTCTTTGATTCATGGGGATTGTAGGAATCTTCTTCCCTTGGCCGAACCACCACCTTGCATGTTTTGGATGGCTAGAGAAAGCCTATCCAATACATCCACTATTCCTTCTTGTGTCTTCATAATCATCTCCAACTTCTCTTCCCGATCTCTATTGTCTCCTTTTCCCTTCTTGTAGTGCCCCTCCCGTTACCACCTCTCGATTGTAGTTGTGTGGGCTCGAGTCAGCCTTGGTTTGAGTGAGTTCGTTGTTCTAGCGTCATGCTTACATTATGAATAATTCGTAAAATAATGGTAGCATTTAAATTAAGCATTTGTGACAATAAAATAATAAGGGCAATTTTGAAGTGTCCTTTCATGGACTAACCTTTTGGAACCCTAGGATCGTCCTCGTGTCTTCGATTTGTGAGGTGAAGTCATTCTTCTCGCAACTCATCCAACTCGGGATCATTCTCGAACCTTGAGTTTGAAATATTTATAAATTTCTTTATAACGTTTAAAGCGTATTTCGTTATCAATAAAAGGATTCCGCATAATTCTCAATGAAGATATTTATGTGTTAATTAAGGGCGTATCGGGAGCGGTGGAGGTTTGGATTAAAGAAAATGTTAAAACAATTAAATAAATCATGAAATTAGCACAATGAAAGAGTTTTCATTTAAAAATAAATAATTCATTATTATCCTAAAATCTCTCCAAATTTATTTTGGAGCTTGAGCCAAACCACATTTCAAGAAGAATTAATGTAAATCCTTGGGTATAGTAATTTGGTTTTACCGTGAGAGAATTAATGAAATTCTTTCTTGGGTTTGTAAGTTTCCTGCTGTGAGATGATTTTAGAAAATTCTGGGTCAGGAATGTATTGCTGGAAAAATCTTGGGGATTGGATACCTGCTCACACCTTTTCTGCTCTGAAAGGAAGAATGGTGGTCTCATGGAACCTTTTCATTTGGATTCACATATTGCAATCACTTTCAAGAGGGTGAGAATTTGGAGCCATATGTTAATGCTAATGCCAATGGATGCCCTTCATGCAAGCAGAACAGTTATTGTTGTCTCCTTGTTAGGTTGGCCTCATAAGATGACAGGAGGGACTGAGAAAATTAAGAATCTACCCAATTTCTTGTGTATTCCACGGCTGCACTGACTTGTTCACTCTCACTAGCATCGCCCTTGCCTGTCCACCATTGGAGCTTCAGTCTGGATCTGGACTTCCATCAAAGCATGAAGGACAAGGAAAATTTGTCAAATGTGGCTGCAACTGCCCTGGTAGACATGTATACAAAATGTGCAACATAGACAAGGTCATGTATTGTTTATCTTTTGTCCAAAATAAATATGGGCTCTTGGACAACCTCTTTTACTGGAGTTGGGACACATTTAGTTGCAGGGTATAAACAAAAACAGATTTGTTGGCACGGCTTGGAAACTTTCAAGCAATTGAAAATGCCAGGTGTGAAGCCAGTTTCCACAAACCATGGCAGCATTCTCCCTGCCTTTATCAAAATTGGGAGCTTAGACAGGGCACATGGGCGGTTGTCTATTTGCCACAAAGAAATGCGGCCTCTCAAGCCTGTTTTATCTGTTGTGTGCAAAAGGGTAGAGTTTTGTTTTTTGTTTTTTTTGTCTGCTAAAAGGAGGAATAGGGTGGACGTTTGGACTGTCATGATTGCAGAGTTAGGACACCTCTGAGATTATAGAAAAAACCCCTGCGCATGGGTGAAAATTGCCTGACAAAATGCCAAAAATGTGGCCACCTAGACAACAAGGATTGTTGGACGTTGCACAAATGGATTTGTTGAAAAGGCTTAAGAGCCTCTTTTGTTGGACTCTAGGAGGATTCACAAAGTGCAGAGGATGAAGAATAACATGAGTTTGTAGATAGAATTGTGGTGCAGCCAGATTAACATGCTAGAACGTGGCAGATTTTGGAATGTCTCGTATGAGATTGTAGTTTTGAGTTGCAAAAGGAGGAGCTTTGGAACACGGTATGGAAAGCCATAAAAGCATCATGGATAGAGAATTTTCGTCAATTGTTGATAAAGCCCTCTTTTGGGTATTGTTTTAATGGAAAAAGAGCTATGTAGTTGCAAATGCCCTGATAGATAGATGTGCAAAATGTGGAAACTTTCTCAAGGCATGCAAAATGTTTGACAGAATGCATCAAACAAAATGTTCGTGGAATGTTTGATCATTGGATTTACACAAAGAGTTATGTGGAATGGTTTTGGAGGTTTTAAATAATGCAAGCATTGGTGTAAAACTCAACTCAACAATCTTTTCTAACATATTCACAGCATGCACGAAAAATGGAAGTATTCACAAGGCCGCAAACCACACCCCTTGTGTCCTTCGGTCACTCGTCAACTCAATTCTAGGCATGGTCATCTTGCCCTTCTTGCACGATTTTAATGATTCTAGTTTTCTTATTTTAATGTGGTAGAAAATCAAACTAAAGTAGATTAAATTATCGGTGATCTAAATGAGACATAGTGGCTTATAGCAAATTTATCTTTGTTTTTGTACACATCTAGAATAGTAAATCTGGAATGTAAAATCTACTCCTAATCTACCTCGTGAGATATTTGGACAACTCTTATACTAGTTTTGGTCTTGGAAACCACGCAGTTGGCATGATAAACAGAAAACTTAGTGAAAACTACTTCTAGATGACTTTGTGCAATGTTAATAAAAACTTATTTCCTTGGAGGCGCAAAATATCCTTATAAACCCCGATTTGTGAAAAACAAACTTTAGTTGTGTACCTTGTCATGTGGAGTGCCCAATCGAACCCCGAGTTGTCCTTTGGAAATCCGTTTAACCTTATTTCGTAACGCATTTAGGAGCCTAGCGAGCTAGTTCACAGCTTTAAGCAACTGCTGAAAGTGAAAAATGCAGTTTGGTTTTGACCCGCCATTTTGGCCTTGGGTGTCGAAACGGATTTTGGCTTCCGCATATCTCTAATATTTCTATGAGACAATTGCTACAAACCCTCAGTTTGGAGAAAAACATCCTACAAGCTAGTTTTCTGATAGGTTTTGTAGGCCTCCGGTCGTTGGGCGACAAGGCCACTTGAGTGCATCTATGATCAGTAGCTCCGGAAAAATGAGCGCCATTTTAATCATGTTTGTCAGTTTAGGGTTCCGTCACTCTCGAGTGTTTCCCTATATATAGGGAATAGGTAGGAATTTGTTTCCGTGGTTGTTTGAGTCTCGAAGATGGTTTTGAATGTTGATTTTTGAGCAACTTGCCTAAATTTATCGCTTTTTTGGAACTTGTAATCAAATGGGGAAAATGGTCGTATGACCTTACTCAAGCAAACTATCGATCGGGAAACTTTATATACACTAACATATGACTGTAGAAAACTTCCTTTGACGCTTGTTTTGAAAATAATTTGATTGTGGAAAAATAGTGTTTTCTCTCTCCTTGATAGCTCTGAAAATGAATTGAAATGGCATTTACATTTCTTACTCTCCTTAGAAGTATGTTAAGTATTGTTTTTATTATTCTTGGAAATCTTTGAAATCATGAATCGTGCTAGTTTAGAGGTAGATGCCATGCCAGCCGTAGTGTTGACCATGTGTGTGGTGTACCCAGACAAGGAGAAGTACAACAATACTTGTGTCTTCTTATTAGCATGCTATCTGAAAGCAATGAAATTGTATAGAATATATCTATGAATAGAATGCATTATTTCATTGTTTCCATGATGTATACCATATTGTTGCATATTGATGAAATGTATTGTTTTCTTACGTAGTTGTACTTTTGCATGTTTGACTAATTCCACACTTAGTCGTATTTCAGTATTTGTTTACGTAAATGAAGTCGATTGTATCATGTTGCATTGGAAAACGATGTAAGAGGATCCCTTTTACAAGAGAATGAAATTGAAATCATGTTATTTAAAATTGTTTGTACCATCGTAATTTTGGATGTGATTGTACCAATAAAATTGATGGTAGTAATCTGGTAATGGCGTAATTCATCTATTTGTTAGGGATGTATTGACCTAGGAAATCTCTTAGCCTTCAAAGAAAAATACAACTCGTATGTGTGTTTCCTTTTGGGCGGAAAGCATCAACCAAACTTATAGTTTGAAATATCAACCCTTGTGGTATGGAATGGTCCCCTTTGAGCTTAACCTTGTGCCTTGTTTCTATAGTGGAACCGAACACCACTTGGGACATCACTACGCCTTAGGAATGGAAGTGTTTTCCTTAGCTTTTGATTATAGGAACACCTTTGAGTTTTCAGAGGTCTTGGGGATTAAGTTGTTGAACGCTAGCTTTGGCCTGTAGTAGGGCATAGATCCCTTGGGGTAAATGGGAATAAATTTAAAACTAATCCTAGGACCCTTTTGAGGTTAATATGTGGACATAATTTTGTATCTAAACCTTAACAGATGGGATTGTTATCGGTAGGATGTTGACCCATTAGAAAGGTGAGAATTGTGACTTGTTCCTTAACTCCTTGCTAGGTCTCCATTTTTAACATTAAAGATAAAATGAGATGTCTCCTTTGAGAACATGATATTCTAGAACATTAACTTTTGACTTGAACACTAACCACATGTGACTCTTTTGTATCTTATAAATGCTCCCAATCATCTCTATCTTCAAGATGTACCGCAAGCATAAGATTAGCTTAAGATTCTCCTCTTATCATCATGAGATCTTTTCCTCGCAATGAAAACTAAGTAAAATGACGAGTAACCATGCTCTTTAAGAAACGAACCCATAGTCTAAGAACAAGTGTTGGGTGACATATATGTGTTCAAAATGTTTATAACTAACATTGAGTTTTGCAAATTAATGGCAATTGAAATGTGAACCAATTAGTGTACACTTATTATAAGATATTCGCGATGTGTAATAGAGTTATGAAGTTTTGAGAAGAGGGGATTCATACCTTACATGTTAATGCTCTTTAAACCAATGTTAACTCTTTCGTGTGATTAAGTGTACTTGTTATAAGTTAAACCCGAAATGAAATAAATAATGTGTATCGTTGTGAATGAAACTACATGCTCTCATGATTAATGGATTCGAGACCTATAAGGTTAAATAAGGGAATGTAAATGGTAGTGAAGAGGGAATCAACTTAAATTAAGTGTTAAACGAAGTAAGGGAAATGCAATCTAGAGAAAAAGGAAAATGTATGTTTTTCATGTTATATACTTTCACCACTCCAATATGATTTACCAAATTTATTAAGCCAAAATATGAAAGAAAATGCAGATTTTTTATGCAAACAAGGTTGAAATTAATTTATTAAATCTGCAGAATTGGAATTGAGAGAAATATATTCATGTGTCTCCATAAGGCAAGTCGACTTGCCTAAATAGTGTTTGTGACCCAAAATGGCCACTCATGAAAGCCAATCACCTTTTTCTTCATTAAATGCCTTTTTCCCTCCATTTCTCTTTCCTAGAGCAAGTCGCATTTGCCTAGAAATAATCATTTGGCCCATATGCTTTTTCTTTATGTTGCCCTTTTTAATCACTAACTTTTGCTCCATAAGCAAGTCGCACTTTTCCATGAATAATTTATTTTTATTAAGTGTTTTTTCCTTTGTTTTTTCGTGTTTTATGTCACTAATAAATTATTATAAGTGCATCTAATGTTTCCTTTTTTATTTTTTTATTTTGCACTTTATAATAAAATATTTGAACTTAAGTCACACTTATTTTCATTCCTTAGTCACATCAGTAGACAAAATAGGCTAAGGGTCTTCGTCATGATTATCCTAGGAAGTGGGACATTTTAGTCCTCCCTTCCCAAGATTGTTTGCCCTCAAGCAATTCTGATTTCACTTGTCTAAGTGCCATGCACAATAGACAAAACATGCTGAAGTGTTTCAGGATCTTGGCACCTGTACCTGTTAGATGAGCTAAAACTTGCCACCACTTTTCATTAACAAGTTGCTCATATACACATGGTTGTACCCAAGGCATTACATAATGCAAATTGCAGATTTTATCATCTAAATCATCACTTTTTTCAACAAAAATCTGAATATGCTGCATATATGACATTAATTTTCTTGTAGCATACCTCATGAAGTCACCATGATCTAAAAAAGGCTGAATTTCATCCTCAATCAAGCTGGTGCGATGTTATGCCTCTGTCTTTACCAATTACCTCTTGTGAAATCTGCCCTTCTTTGACAACTCCAATCATGCTCTTGGTTGCCATTCTTTGAGGAACTCCCTTCCTCATACCTTGCAAAACAATTTCCTTGTCTTGCACTTTGAATTTCAGCTCCATGGTTTGATAGTTTTGATTGAAATCACCCAAGGATTGAAGCCATTGCACACAAGAACTAAATCCAACCCACCAATGCCAACAACATAAAACTCATCACTTACCTCATGTCCTCCCATGGTGAATTGAAGTTGAGGAATCTTCTTGGTGCATGTGATTGAATGTCCATCCGCCACAATCACATTGAATCCTTGGAATTCTTCTTCTTGCAAGCCCAATTTAGCAACCAAACCTTCATCAATGAAGTTGTGTGTTGCTCCACCATCAATTAATATGGTGATCTTTTCCCAAGAAGATCACCTTTCACATGGAATGCATAGAAACTAGGCAATATTGTTAGTGTAGCTAAAGTAGCACCTGTGACAACCACATCATCTTCTTTTGCTTGATCTTTTGGATCAACATTACCTTCATCCTCATCATCTGAAACAACTTCAATATAATGGATAGATCCCTTACCTTTGCAACGATGATTGGGTGTCCATGGGTCCTTACAATCAAAGCACAATTTCTTCCTTCTTAATTCATTTCTTGCTTCAATTTCAGACTTGTTTCTTTCCCATTCTTGTGCTCTTCCTTGCTGCCCACTAACTGTTGCTCCTTGCTTCTCATTTGGGGTTGTCCTTGAAGGTTCATGTGGACTTGTTTGCTGCCCCAAAGGTGATGTTTTCTGCTGCCCAAACTGCAGATTTCTACCTTTTCCTGCTGTAAATTCCATATTTAGTGATCTTTTTATAGCATCTTGAAGGCTCAAAAGCCTTTACCAAACCTCTAAGGGGTTCGGTCAAGCCCTCCATGAACAAAACAATCAATCTTCTCTCACTAATATCTGGAACCATGACTGCTAATTTCTGAAAATCAGCAACATACCTTTCCACGGATGCCTCTTGCTTGAGTTGTGCCAACTCCCTGAAGTGTACCTTTGGATCCTTTCTATCAAATCTTTTTGTTAGCCTTTTGCCAAACTCCTCAAGAGTGGTGATGGAACCATGTCCTTGTGTTATTAGACCATGATACCACCATTCATGAGCCACACCATCTAAATGCAAGGTAACAAATTTAAGGGCCTCTTCCTCAAACATAGGATTCAATGACAAGTATCTAACTTTTGCAACCAAGCTCTAGTTGAACATCTATCTGTACCATCAAATGTAGGAAGAGTAATCTTACCCAATCTATGTTGAATATCTTTCCTTGGCTCTTGTGGTTGACTTACCCTTTTTCTTGGCCCTTTGTTCCTCCTTAGTTGGCAAAAATCCCTGAATGAAAGCAAATCCCTTGTGTTGGGATTCAAGGATGCATACTCATCTCCAAAAAGATTGACTTCTTCCGCAAACCCGTGTGTAGGTGGCTACTCTTCCTCCCCTTGTGGCTCATTTCTTTGAAGGAAACTAGCACGAAAGAATTTGGAAGGAGTCTTGTTTGAAACCCTTCCCGCATGATGGCTAGAAGAACTTCCCTCACCATGATTGCCTTGATTCCCTTAAGAGTTAGACAATATCCCCTGCAAGGATCTACCCAAATCAGCAATGGCTCCTACGACGGAGTCTCTAAGATCTCTCTGTGACTCCAAAGCAATCTGTTATGCAGCTCTCTGTTACCCCTAGAAAACACTTCATTCATGTAGCTCAATTCATCATTGGGAGGCCTTTCTTCATCATCCATCCCTCCTCTTCTTGGAGTTCTTCTTTGGTATTGATATCTAAAATTTTCTTCACCTCTATCTATGCAAATATGAATCTTTCCCTCACAAGCTGGGAGGAAAACTAGTTTTGATACCATTGTAATGTCCCCAAATGGACATTTTTTACCCCAAATGGATTTTAGGCCAATCCAAAAACCCAAATGCAATTTTATAAAATGTTTATCAAACCAAATCCTGAAGATCTGAATTAAAATCTGAAAATTATGACTAGGGCATAGCAAGAAACTCATACAAATCAGCCAATAATTATACTTTCACCACTCCAATCTGATTTACCAAATTTATTAAGCCAAAATATGAAAGAACATGCAGATTTTTGATGCAAACAAGGCTGAAATAAATTTATTAAATCTACAAACTGGCTGCCCTGAAAATGACACTTTTTGCACACCAAAATTTCTGAAAATAGATTGATTCAATCTCTAAAAATGAGCTTTGTTGATAGCTCTCCAAATCAGATCTGAAACAACCTTAAAACATACCAGATTTGACAAGAAGTGGGTCGCTCCACATGAAATAAATAAGCAAAACACTGCTGCAATCTTTCCCACAAACCCTTGGACCAAAATCTGCAATACTCCTTTATTCAACTACTGGAAATACTCAGAAAATTACTATAAATCCGTTGAAGCACAATGGAAGCCCTTGTGTAGAGAATCCTCACAAACTCTTGGAGGGTTTTTCGTCCTCAAGAGTGTATTTCTAAAGGGTTTCGTCTTTAGAAATTGGTGTCCCTGGATTTCACCCTAAAATCTAGGACTACCCATTTGAAAAAAATTCGTTCTTTTTAAAATAACGGGTCTTTTTGTGTTTTTATTGCCAGAAGATGTCTGTATTATGTTAGGATATTCCCAGTGTATCATATGAGCCAATTTCGACAAATACCCAGATGCCCAAACTCATTTTATCCCTCCGCCAAGTTTTGTCTACGGGAAATTTTTATTTAATTATTTATTAAATAAATAGTGCCCCGTTTGAAGTAAATTGTGCTCCGGTTGAACCCTGTTGAAGTTTCGCATGCCAGTATTCACATATATCAATAGGGTTTTCATCATAAATGAATCCTGAGCTTTGTCTACAACTTCTGGCAACGTTTTTGCTTTTATTTATTTCTTTTGTGTTTTTCTTCGGTTTTCTCCTCGGTTTCTCTGTGAAATTCCCCTAGGTCAATTCTTTCGCCAATATAGTCTGTTTAATTGCCCGAAGCATCTAGAGATCATCTACCAACACAGCGCCAGAAGGAATCAGCCTCAAAATGTAAGCTTCTAATCAAAAATGATAAAGTCATGCACAAAAAGCCTCTCCCAAGCAAGTCGCACTTTTTGGGAATGAATAGGTTTAAGCTGTAGTGGGATTTTTGGTAGCAGCAGGCAGGTGGGAATTTATTACCTGCCTTGCAGAGTGAAAATTCCCATCAAGTCAAAGTCACTTAAGCTGCGATGGGAAAATTAGAGGCGGCAAGCAGGCGGGAATTTCTTACCTGCCTTGCAATGTAAAAATCACATTATAAAATAAAGAAAAAATCACTTAAAGCACCGATGGGATTTTTCCGCCTACCTAGCAGGCTAACTTTTCCCATCAGAAGGTTTTATTCACCCAAACAAGTCGCACTTTTTCGAAGGAGGCTAATTTTAATGCAAGTTGCACTTTTTAGAAAGTCGCTTAAGCTGCAGTGGGAAAATTAGAAGTGGCAGGCAGGCGGGAATTTATTACCTGCCTTGCAGGGTAAAAATTCCCATTATGGAAGTCAAACAGCTTAAGTGAATGAAGGGATTTTTAGAGCTGCAGTGCAGGGTGAATAATCCCATCAAAGTTGACTTCTTAAATTTAGAAATCACCCATGCTAAAAAGTGTGACCCCTTTGGGCATTAAATAATGCTTTTAATGGCATTTATTAATTGTTTTTATTCCTAATTTTGGCGCCATGGATAAATAGAAGGTCAATGCATGATGTTAAGTCAAAGAGAACTGAAGGAAGCATGCTTTAAATAAATAAATTTAATTTATTTAATGGCAGCCAACAACATGCAAAAATAGGCGCCCAATTTGGGTGAATAAACATCATTGTTTATTAATTAATCGCCAGGAATAGGGTGGACAATTATTAGAAATAGAATATCGAGGGTTTGTAATGTCCCCATTTCTGAAGACCCTTAGCCTATACTTCCCCATGGGCTTCGGGATGTTGCAAGGGGAACATTTTTATTAAATAATTAAATATTATTGCCTGGAGCAATAATTATTTAATTATGAAGATTATTTAATTTAATTCCCAAAATATAAAAATTAAATGGGGAATTAATTAAATAAATATTTAGGTGGCTTTTATTGATAAAATCACCCTTTGAAAAGGGGACGCCACACCTAGGGAAAACAAACTGCTTTTATTTAATAATTTCCCTCTCCTAGGGATTTCGAATTTTGTGTCTCCTTGCTTATAAAAGGAGTGTTAGGATCATTATTATTATTATGTTATGATGATATTTATTTTATGCTCCATGCTTGGAGTTGGGATGCATGCCCATTGATGCTCTCTCTCTCTCTCTCTCTCTCTCTCTCTCTCTCTCTCTCTCTCTCTCTCTCTCTCTTGTGTGGGAGGTTGAATTGAGCCGGTTTTGAGATTCAATTAAAGTATTTATTTGTGAGATCCATATTTCTGGCTTTTGCAAACATTTTGATTAAATTTGCAAGTGGAAATCTGCCCTTTTCTACTGTAGCGATGTCACTGTAGCAATTGGATTTTGATATCAATTTGAAGAGTTTTGTGAGTGCTTTTGCAAATCGACTTGGGTGTTTGATACCTCTAAACCCTAGCGACTTCTTCTTATGATGTTTTGTGGACTGTTTGAGGTATTATTTGATACAAATCGACTGGTTATTGCATGATAATTGTGTCCTTGGCAGCGACCTGGTGTAAGGCAGGTTTTGCAATAAATTTGTATCATATCTGGTAAACAAAGGTCTGATTTTCATTTAATTAAATCTGCCATCCCCTCCTGGGTTTTAGCAACTTGTAGTTTGCATGTCCTTGTGTTGTTCTGAGGTCTTTCATTGCAGATTTAATGGTGTAGCATTCTTACAATATTAATTCCTTAGAAGCGACTGGGTTAGCGCATTATGTATGGGTGTTTGTAGCTTCTCATTGCAGCGAACTCGGTGAGATCAGTTTGATGTCTGCTGGGACAGCTAAATCCATGTTCCTTGTCTCTCTAGAGGTATGTGGACGCATGTTTTAAAGACACCAATAACAGCGACTATTTGGAAGAAGGTTTGAATCTGATCTTAATTACATTTCTACCTCTCCCTCATATCGATTGCATGTATATTGGTTGGCAAGGGTAGTGAACTGTTCGGGTGAGATTGGGGAGTCTATTTGGGCTTGATCTATTGAGCTTTTAGCGGTGCTAAGTCTCTATTACAGCGACTTGCACTAGAAGTGCTAAATCTGAGTTTATATGCCTCCTTATTATTCATTTGAAACAGCCAATTCATCCTACATTGATATGATATATTCACTAGATAGATCGACTAATGTTTAGTGTGCCTCGAGGCATCATATAGCTCCTGAATACTACGATCTGGACTTGATTTCATCTACAGGCTGGGAGCAGCAAACAGGTACTTTGGTTCAGTGTTTATTACATTCATGTGAGTGTGACAATCAGTATTATTGCAGCAGTCTGTGTTTGGGTTCATAGCAGCAGTCTATAAGAAGGTTTCATCAATATTATGTGAAGGGAATGTGAGGATTTGTTCGTTGTTATGTTATTATCAGATTGTAATAATTATTTCATAACCTTGTTGGCTGAGCTTGATCATTTTAGTGTCGATTCTACTTGTTTGGTAGCCATCTCCCACCGATCCCGGGAAGTGGGATATTACAGGTTATATAAGCATGGGCTGCCATAGTGAAGATGTAATTAATTCTTTTTGCAAAGGATTGCAGCCTGGACAGTTTTGGCGCCCAAGGAAGGAGGATTTTTGCATCAAAAAGTGTTTTTCATTGCCGGAAAGCTTCAAAGTTTGGTGCCTAGGGTTGGAGGAGCTTGATTTAAACCTTGTTAATTATCTGTATGTTGGTATAAGTGCCCGGTGAAGTTGAAAATATTTAAGCTTGATTTGCATGCAAACAAAGCCTCAAATTTTAGGGCAGCGGGCTTTATATGCAGATTTTTGTAATAAAAATCAAGTGTTCATGCTCGGATTCCGTCTTTATCTGAATTAATTGCAAGTATTCATTACAGGTGCTTATATAAGTGAAAGGAAGTTCAAATCAATGTCAGGTACATTGAATATATCTTCGAATCTGAAGAAATTACTAGATCTGCACCAATTGCAAAGAATTCCGGCAAGATTAAAAGAAAAAGAGTTCAGACAAAGGTTTCTCAGATAAAGATTGCTTCGGCCATGATGAAGCGGGATGAAAGAGAAGGATCAGCGGAATCATGCATTACTTCCAGATTTGTTGATATCAATGACACGGATTTAGGCCCCGAACCCCTCTCCGAATTGATTGACAGATCCAGGGCTGGAAAGACGTCTCTTATGCGGGCAATAAAAAGCAAGTGGAATTATTCGAGCTTCAGCATTCCCAGTCATAGCTCAGTTGCCTGAATTTGTCATGGAGTGTGCAAGGTCATACCATCTCCTATCCAGAACAATCCGGGATGCTGCGGGAAAGACGATAATCAGGCTAGATGCACAATTTATCAATTATTGTCTGAAGATTCCAACGCGACCGGTGGTGACTACAATTAGCATGTTGGACGCTGGCAACAAATGGGAGAAGCACAAAGCAGACTGTGTGGGCATAATGAATAGCAGATATATGAAGAAGCCCAGGTCTCCATCAAAGTTCCCGAGGACTCTTCCACGATCCAATTTGGTGCAGGAAGTGGATGATATTACTAAATTGCTATGCAGGATAAATGGAGAAGCCAACACTCACAACTTCCGCTCATGGATGTATGCCTTCATTAGAACCATTGAGATCAACAAAGTTGATTCAATAATCAATTGGGCGGAGATCATCAGTGATAACATCGGTGAGCAGCTCTAAAGTGTGAGGCGGACATACAACTTCAAGATGACTTCATACCTGGTATACGCAACAGCTTCGCAGGGTATATTTTCCAAGCTGGATAGACGGGGCATACTCTCGAAGGATCCCATTTTTGAGTGCTACCCACAGTTGACAGTTCTGAATGCCATAAAGATTACAAGGTGGTCAACGATGAATTCTTCTACGGATTCATTTGCAAATTAAACAGTGATCTAAAGACCAACAGGGTGAGCAAAGAAGCTTGGGAAGTTGTATCCCAGCATGGTTGTATTTTCATCCAGTTTACAGACTTCACATACCTCAGGGTAACCGGCTTTTCGGGAGAACCAATCAAGTTGCCAAGATATCCAAGTGACAAGTGGGTCATCATGGAGTTGTGCAGGCAGCTCGTGGAGATGCATGACCTACAATCAAAGCGACACAAGTCTACAGGTTCCTTTCCGATCACAGTAGGCTATTACAGCTGCCAGAGCATCCACAAGGCTAGAGGAATCGAAGCTGAAATGTTTTCTGAGTATGAGCATGAATTCTTCACAGCACGGATGAACTTCAATCCATATTGGGTAGCAAAGAAGACAATCTCCCAGGAATACTCGCATGTGCCTTCATTAGAAGACTTCTGGATGAAGTGCAGAAATGAGTACGAAGTCAGAAAGAAAGACTTCAACAGGTTATCGATGCAACAAGTGTTTGATTATGGATTAGCTCGATACTGCGGATCTCACATATGATAGACTGTGTTACTTGACACTTATCATCGGATGGGAGGATAGAGCTGCTCTTCAAGAAAACATTGGTGGCTGCCACACGATCGAGGAAAGATCTGCGCAGCGATTCTGGTCAACACTCGAATCAAGTCTTGATAAAGGGTATTGCCTTGATGAAGCTTTGATGAATCAAATCACAGGCAACCTTAGCGCAAGAGACTCCATCAAAAGAAAGCACAAAGGTGAAAGCAGAGAATGCCCGAAAAGCTTAAAGTGCACAAAAAGTCTCATACACAAGAAAAGGTCACTTCTACAGCTATGGTGCTAGTTCGACTTCTCCAAAGATCAACCCACCACTTCACCAACTCGTGAAACTCAAAGAAGATATTGTCATTCCTCCGTTGAACTGCAACATTTGTGTTCTCTCCTCACCACTCCTATCTTCACCTCTTCTGAAGAAACGCTAAAGTTCAGATGGCGAGAATTTGAAAAGCATTGTCTTTGGACAATTCGAGGAAGATGGCGATCCACAACACTGTAGCAATTTCGGATGGAGAGGAACCAGAGCATGAGATGGTGGTGCATTCAACGACTTCTCATTCTCCGAGAAGTAATTTCTCAAAGTGGTTGGCCTCACAATCAGTCCCAGAAGCTAGAGAGGAGATCAACTTGGAGGAACATGACTTGCAGTTGTTCCTGAGTTTGGGCGAAAAAGACAGAAGACCTAAAGTTGCTAAGGTGACTTCAAGGTTGATTATTGAAGAATCAAGGCAAAAGTTCGCTGAGGTATCAGTTCCGACAGAAGGAAAGCAGAAGAGCGAGCTTACGGCAGCAGATATAATAGTGACCAAAGTGTCGATAGGTCAAACCACTACTGAAGGATTAAAGCAAGACACGCAGACACTGATAAATGCTTTATTCCTTAAGCTTGACAAAGAGAAGGCAAAAAAGTGAACTTCAAAATCAGGTGTTCCCGGTTGTGCGAGATCATTGCTAAAGTTGTCAAACCTTTCTCTCCCAATTTCAAACACATGAGCGGTGAGTGATCATTTGATGCGGGAAATGGAAAACGCAGTAACCAAGTTAACGCTTATCGATGAATGGAAGAGCCTAATCATTCGCCAAGCTTCATGCATTTCGAGGAGGTGCCACTCATCTAAAGGTTATGAAGGATGCATTAGTTCAGCTAAAACAACTAGTGACAAGCACGATGGATATGAACACAGTGGCTGAAAGTAACCTGAGCACTTTGGTCAAGATAAATAAGCTGCCGAGGAGGTTTTGATTGCGAGCGAATTGTGCCCGATGGATCGGTTGAAAAGGGGAAGCAGCTTGAATTTACGGTCCCTTTCCATTTGGAGATCTTCAGAATCATGTTGAAAAGAATGTGGGTGCTCGAGAGTATGGTATCATCACTGTCAGGTAATGTCATTGCTTTCACCAACGAGGAAGTGGTTGGGAACGTTTCTTCATACAAAAGGACCATTCCCAACAAAGTGTCTGATTCCCTGGAAGGCTCTCTTCTAATGATTCAAGAGAGGATTGATGAAGTTGTTAGGCCTTTCACGATGAATTCAATCAGTAAGTTGGTAACACTGCAATCAAACATTAAGATGTTCGGGCCTAGTTTGAAGGAGGTGGAAGCGAGCATTAAAGTTTTGAACGAAGGATTGTTGGAGTTCAAGACAGAGAAAGAAGTTGTGGCTAAAGCAGATGGGAAATTGTTGAACTATATGTTCGAAAAGTATATTCAATATCAAAACAAAAAGAAAGTGTAGAAGTTACAACTAGCAGATCTTCCTTCTTTTCTTTCTTCTCTTATTTCTTATGTCCCCGGATGTAATTGTAAACTTAAAAGTTATTGGTTTGAAAACCATTACTTTAAGTTATTTGGAATGACTCTTTGAGTTAAGTGACAGATGTGCACAATTTTAGCTTGAACTCTTGATGCATGTCATTAAGAGAGGAATTAGGGGAAGATGATTGCCAGATGTTCTTTTTACTTCTTGTTTATGTTCTAGTTCAGTTATAGTCTCCCATTTGTAATTTCCCCTCTACGTGTTATAAGTAGAGGAAGAACCTACGGGTTAAAGGATCGGAATTTGTAATCAGCATTCTTGTGTTCCAGACTTTGAGCTGAAACCCCGATTTGCAAAGGCAGAGGAATATGTAATGTCCCCTTTCCTACGCCAAAGGCCTAAGGGCCAATTCGAGTCCCAGCCTTGGTCATACCCAAGGGGCTAGGGACGCTGGGAGCTATTGGGTGTGAATATCTAGTTCATTTGTTATAATTTTTCGTTGACATGAGCATAAAGTGATTTGGAGGGACTAGATGTTATGTTTTGTCGTTAGGGGGACCCCATAACACTTTATTATTCTATTTCTTCGTTGGGGTCACTTATGGTACTTTATTATTCTATTTCTTCGTTGGGGTCACTTAAGTCATTTTTAGTCCCACATGGAGCGCCCAACTTGGAAAAAGGTAATGAGATGTTATAAAAGGAGGTTTGGGGGAGTGATGGAATACATTCTTTCATACATAATTATTTTCCTTCATGTGCAATCTACACTTGCAAATTTACAGCTTGTGGAGTGAAATTCCACAAGGACCCTACCGGTGTTGAGAGATCTATCCCTAGCTAGTAGGGCATTCTTCGGTATCTACCCTAGCTTCGGTGTTGAGAGATCTATCCCTAGCTAGCAGGCATTCTTCGGTAGTGAGAGATCTACCCTAGCTTGTCATTTTGGAGCAGTTTTCAAGGCTGTTTTACAGAGGTATTTTTAGAGGTTTCAGAGGAAGGGTTTGAGAGTTTCGGTGACATTTTGTGGAGATAATCCAAGGGTTTTCAGATCTGATTTGTGGCAGTGATTAGAGCAAATTTTGGCGCCATATTTATAAACACTTTGAGGGTTTTTGGCCTCTTCCCAAGGGGAGCGACCCACTTTAGGATTTTGCAACAATTTTTGGAAGGGTTTCAGTGTGCCGTTTCCAGATCTGGAGGATGGGATCTCTTCTATATCAGTGGTAGATATTATTTCCAGAAATTCATATTTTTATCTATTTTCTAGGGTTTTATCTACTCAATTCCAGATTTGTAGCAGTGTTTTTTATGGCTTCCCGGTGTCCATTTTCAGATCTGGAGGTTGGGTTTTCATTCTCACTATTAGTAGATGTTATTTCCAAATTTTCATAATTTTATCATGCCTACTTGAGAAGATATGAATTTTTGAAGTTTTAGGGTTTTCTGTAATTTTCTGGCTGCATTATATCATAACAAAAATTCCAAAATAATTTTCTTATATTCTTTATAATATTAGCAAGCTCTCTTAAAATTTTCGAGTGATTTGAGTGAGTATTTTGAAAGATCAATTTTCTTCAGTTCGCTGCCCTAACTGTTAAAAATCTGCAAAAATTAGAATTTGGGTTTGCTGCAATTTCTTATTTTTTTGGTGCATTTTTAAGTGGTATCCCACAAGGGATATTTCAAAATATAGAAGAGATTTCCGGAGAACTTTGTGTCAACAAAGTGCATTTTGCTTCTTACTTTCTTTCTAGATTTGTTCATAAATTTTGTGTTATTATAAACGGATCTAAAAGTTTCATTTGCTTTGAATTTTGTGCTTAATGATCTATTTGTTTTAATCTATGTGCATGCAATCAACTCTGTAAACTATTGTTTGGGTTGCACATCCTCTCTACTTTCTTCCGTTTCCTATTATTTTCCTCTTCTGCAGATTTTTCCTTTCTTTTATAGTTGCTTACTTGTTGCAGAACCGTATAGCTATGGTTCATGAGCTACATGGTTAAAGTAATACCAACAGATAGATATTAGGACATATAAACTGACAAAATCTTACACGGGAGCCTCACCGATAAATGAGGGAGATTTATCTCATGACTGCCTAAGTTTTCAGCTATGCAGAAAATCTAGCCAATAGAATAAAATAGACAAAGCTAGAAGCTTCATACAAAAAATTAGAATTGAAAGAAATATTCAAGTGTGTCTCCATAAGGCAAGTCAACTTGCCTAAACAAGTGTTTGTGACCCAAAATGGCCACACATGAAAGTCAGTCACCTTTCTCTTCATTAAATGTTTTTTCCCTCCATTTCTCTTTCCTAGAGCAAGTCGCATTTGCCTAGAAACAATCATTTGGCCCATATGTTTTTCTTTATGTTGCCCTTTTTAATCACTAACTTTTGCTCTATAAGCAAGTCGCACTTTTCCATGAATAATTTATTTTTACTAAGTGTTTTTTCCCTTTGTTTGCTTTTTCTATGTTTTAAGTCACTAATAAATTATTACAAGTGCATCTAATGTTTCCTTTTTTATTTTATTTTTATTTTGAACTTTATAATAAAATATTAGAACTTAAGTCACGCTTATTTTCATTCCTTAGCGTCGGGTAGACAAAATAGGCTAATGATCTTCGTCGTGATTATCCTAGAAGCGAGACATTTCACTCTCCTAGGTTGGCGACTTAGGTGTGAGTGGGTTTGGAAGTCTTCTAGGCACGTTTTGGCATTCCCGATTCTTTATTCAAATTTCTACATATTTATAAGGTTGATCTATCATTTATTTGCCATTTTGAGGTTTGAAGACCTCACTTTCAGCTCATTTTGTGGATTGTACTTTTGTTGTCATTTATTTAATTGCAGTTGGGTATAATTTCATAATTTGCACATGTTTTGGGATGCTTTGGCTTGGTGTTTATTCCATTAATTGAATATAATATTTAGAAGAATTTGTGCACCTATTTTTAGCTTGTTTGGAGGGTGTTTGATGCCCTAAAAGTGTAAATTCAGTTTGCTGCTAGGGTTTCTAATATTTTTAGATCTACTATCATAAAAATCATATTACTCTCAAGTGGGATTGGTGTTATTTCTTTGTTTTTCAGTTCAGCCCTAGAAAGGGACATTATAGTGGTATCAAAGCTTCGGTCTTCCCAACCTAAGGGTTTCATGCAAGGTGAAGAGAAGATGGATAGAATGATGAAAATGCAAGAAAGACTAGCGGACACCTTGGACTCTCTTGCCCTCACTATGCAAAATCTACATAGGGGAAGGACATTCAAGGAGGAAAGGGCTTCTAGCACAATACATGATAGCCGAAGGGAGAGGCCATTCTCATCAAGGCCCTCTAGACCTACCTTCATTGCTAAGGAGGAAATCACAACCAAGGAAGAACCTAGGGTTTCAAAGGTTAATAATGTTGTAGCTAGATTTGAAGAGTATCAAGCCCTTCACGAAATTATTCGTGGTGCCATACCATTTTCCAATTTTGAAGGATGGAGAAAAGATAGAGTGGGCATTGGAACTTGGTCCAATCCCGAGCCATGCACAAGGGTCATGGGAAGGATATCCCAACCCTAGAGGAGAAGAGCCCCTTCATGTTGGCAAAGCAAGAAGAGGCTATGGAGCTTGAGGAGGAGGAATCCATGGTTGAATTAGAAGGTGAAAATAGTGATGAGGATGGCCATCCTTCTAAGGCTAAGAAGGAAAAAGATCTATCGCAGCAACTGGTTACCAAGAGGAAGCAGCCCTTGGGAGTCTTAGAAACCCCCAACACTCTTTAGCAAAGTGGAGCTCTTGACTGATTTTTCGAACAGCACTATGAAGACACAAGGGTTTGGAGAGATCATGAAGGCTGAGCCCAAGAGGGAAAAAAATCAGAATTGCAAGGGGTCAATGGGGCAAGAATTTCGGGTGACCTTGTTGGAAGCCATACACATGAAGAAAGGGCTTTTCCGGGTGCCCATAATCACTTTCAGTCTGCTGTAATTTTCAGGACAGCAACTAAGGGTAAGCAAATTAATTCTTTTCGTGATCATAGCAAGAGTCTATTGCATCACCCTATGTCATTACAATGCTTTGGTTATCATGAGGGTTATTCTAACAATGATGAGAAGGTGAAGGAGAAAAATGGGAGGAGGATCTTTGCCAAGAAGTTACTATCCATCTCCCAAGCATTGCCTATGAGTTGGATTTTCATGACAGCCAAAGGTATGATGGTCATTGCCCATATTCAATGCTCCATACTAAGGCATTTTCAAAGTCTTGGCAAGAGGGACAGCACCCTCATAATTTCAGTTCAAGGTATGATAAAAACAGCAATGGTCTACTCCAATTTTGCCATCACTCTATGGAAGATAAGAGAAGGAAGTTGGATCCCTTGTATCAAAATGGTTTGTACACATGGGTGTGGGATCCCGGTAATGTTTTGAGGCCAAAAAGGGTATGGGATCACGGTAATATTCTGAGTTCTACAAAGGGTAACAATTCTGATTTCAATATCTTTGATGTTGTTAATGTCATTGGGAAAAGGAAAAAATCAGAATTGATTTTGGATAAATGTAAGAAAAGCTTGGTACAAGTTTTAGAAAGTAGTACTCAGAGAAATTTTGGTTTGAATACAAAAGGCATTCAGGTGGACCGAATTGATGATGGCCAATGGGCAGCCCTTTGTTTGTTGAGTTACAGGTCTGAAGTTTTACAACAGCAGTCAAGTAATGTGGGTATTCAACCCATAATAGATAGACAGGACAAGATTTCTAACAAGGAGTTTGGTGCCAAGCATTTGGGCCAAATTGCTAGTGTTCAAGGCACACAAAAGAGTGTCAAACAAGGAGCATATGAGACTAAGTTTCAGGACAACCTTATTGGAGAGTTTGCACATGAGGAAAGCACCTTACGGGTAACAATGCTAAGGTTCAGTCTGTTGTACCTTTCGGAACAGCAAGCAATAAAGGGCAAGTTGATGGTTTTTACAACCTTGTTAAGGCCCATGAAGGTGTCTCGTGCATGTATCAACAAGTTATGGTTGTAGTCAAGGAAAAAGGACTTCATCAGGTGTATACAAGACCATGTCCAGCCATTACAATTCCCAAATTGTAGTTGTACAAGTGAGTTCAGTTATAGAGTTGCTGATTAGTAAGAGATTTTTGAGTAAGCTTTTGATTGTTGAAGAAGTTTCAGTCATCCCAACCTCCAAATTGTTGATAGGGATAGTTTTCAAAGAGAAACTTCAGTATTACAACTGTTATATCTTTTTAATGCTGGTAATAATTAAGGGTAGAATGAAGAACATGTTGAAGGGAAAAGAGCACATAGATCTTCTCATACAAAGTCCAAATTGTTTGTACATGAAGATTTGGAATCCAAATGGTCTTTGGAGATGCAAGACAGATCACTTTTTGGAACCAAGCTTCACACTTGAAAACAGAGGTATAAGGATAGTCACCATTACTGGGGCAGCGAGATGTTTGATATGGAAAGTGGGTAAGCCATATGGGGCTTTTAATATTTGTTGTCATACAAGTAGTTTCAATCATTGGAGTTAGTAAATGGTTGTTCTTGGACATTGTTGGGGCATATTCCATCAATGTTGGGTTGTTTCCAGCCCCCATGTCATTGATAGTGTGGAAATTTTTGGAGAGATGTCATGCTTACAACTGTTGTACTTTCCTTTCATCTGCTGTTCACAACTTTTCCACTACTTTTCTACTTATAAGACACCTGAAAAGAGCTTCCAATCATATGGTTGAAGAAATTCCAAACTACTACTAACATTGGCATATTTGTAGCTGATTTAAGGTGGTTTCCAGCCACTAACATTCTGATTTTTGAGAGAAAAATGCAAGGTTACAGTTGTGTTTGGGACAGCATTACTAAAGTTTTGGGAATCCATCATTTGAATGGAAATTATGAGATGGTGGCAAGCAAACATCATGGGAGCATTTGAAGAGAGTTAAAAGATGTATATCTGTTTTTTTATTTACCAGCTCTTCTATATTTTATTTCAGTTATCATCCATTCCATTCCCTCTAGAAAGCGTGCATGATTTAATCAATAAAAAAATAAAACATTACACAGTAAAATAATAAAACCAAAGATATTGTATTTCATTATGACATTTTTATTCAATATTTGATATGCCTTTATACAAGTAGCTTGATCCTATTGATTAGGAGTCAAAGCTTATAATGTACAACTCACACACAATCCCACTTATCATCAGAGACTTATTCTAACTTCTAGATCTCATGAGTTGGATAATTAGATATTGTTCACAGAAAATATATTTTTTCCTAACATTCCCAAAGGGAAATGGATTAATTACAGTTGTGGCATTGATAGCATGGATGCATATCAACCAAACAAGGAGAACAGGGAGTTTGATAGGCATGAGAGGAAGTTGATCATCATACTTTCAAAGTATGAGGGAAAGCGGATGAGAGAATATTTTTCTTTAACAATTTGCTTCATGTGCGAGGCACAAAGAAGGAGCAGATTGAGATTCATATTGGATCCAGTACTTGTAATTGCTTGAGGACAAGAAATTTCAAGAAGGGAGGACTATAATGTCCCCTTTTTCAAATTGATCCAGTTGAAGGCTTCTTGCCCATTCTTCTTCCCATGGGCAAGAAGAAGATGAACAAGGGAAGCCCTTGGATTATATTTTAGACTCTCTTTAATTAATAATTATATTTTTCTTTGTATTTTTCCCAATAAAGCAGGTTAATTGTGTTGGAGAGCTTTTAATTCAAGCTTAAAAGATAAAGTATTTTCTAATAGACAGCGGTTTTGGGGAAATTTCCTTAATGACTCTTAGCACCACCTTAAGGATGTATAAAGGGTCGCATAGGCTCCTTTTGGGCATGTTTTTGGCTTATATACTTTTATCTACTTGGTTCTAGAGCTGGTTGCTCTATTCCAATTCACTAAGGGGTGAAAATCCATTAATGTGGTAAGCAAGGAGGACGAAACCCTTTCTTGTTGAAGGTTGGAGAACAAAAACTCTCCAATTTGGTGGTGTTAAGGACTTCTACGAAGACTATCTCACTGATTGGGCAGCTAGGGCATCAAGGAGAAGAATATCAAGGGTTTATCATTCATTTTGGCTCCCTCTCCTAGGGTAGCGACTTGGGTGTGAGTGTGTTTGGGTGCCTTCTAGGGCACATTTTGGCATTCAAGTTGATATTCAGATTTCTACATATTTATAAGGCTGATCTATCATTTATTTGGCATTTATTGGGGTTTGGAGACCTCACTTTCAGCGCATTTTGTGGGTTGTACTTCTGTTGTCATTTAATTAATTGCAGTTGGGTATAATTTCATAATTTGCACATGGTTTGGGATACTTTGGCTTGGTATTTATTCCATTAATTGAATATAATATTTAGAAGAATTTGTGCACATATTTTCAGCTTGTTTAGAGGGTGTTTGATGCCCTAAAAGTGTCATAGTTTTAATATCTGCTAGGGTTTGTAATAGTTTTCAGATCTGCTGTCATAAAAATCAGATTACTCTCAACTGGGATTGGAGTTATTTGTTTGTTTTTCAGTTCAGCCCTAGAAAGGGACATTATATAGAAGCAAGAGTGCCAATAGTCCTAAAGCAGTAATGTACCAAAAGTAAATGGTTTTAAAACAGAATCTAGTTGTCATAGAACAAGTTTTGCAAACAATAAAATGTCTTTTTTGATGTAAGAATGTATGCAATGACTTCCTAACCTCCATCATAGATTCATATCCATTGTCTTTTGCATCTTCTCATAAGCATGCCATATGAACTGGTACCATCCAGGCTTGTTTATTAAGGTACTTCTGATTTATAGTAGTGGTCTTCAATCATCTGGAATATAACACATTCCGCAAGTGCTAGGGTTGAAGCATGTAACAGACAAGCCCTACAACCAGCATATGGTAGAGATAAGCATCGTATATAATCATTCCAAATTATCTTCGCAAGGTTTCTAATTAATAGTGATTTTTGCTGTCCCAATTGTCATTAAAATTTATCGTTATTCAGTGTTTTGGCAAGGAGAAAGTAAGGGCTAAAGAATCCTTCCGTCTTAGTCTAAATTACAGAATCTAAAAAAGGTACATGTTACCTACACCTGTATTGGGCTTGTAAATATTTACAAACATACAAGAAACATACTCTAAGCTGTGAATATTTGAATGAAAGGGAAAAGAATGAATTGTATCTTTTATAGATTTTATGGGAAGACACGATGCAAAGAGTGGCTTTAAAGAGTTCTTTTAACATAGGTAAGGATCTATTATTTAATATGCATTCTAAATGTTGTGGAGGATGAGTGGGGATGGCTGGGATCTAGCTCAAAGATCCGTTTGGTATTACAAGACACATCTATTGCTTCTATTCCCTGTTTCCAGGATCACAGATTGAGCAAAAAGGGAATATTGATTTGGACGGATTTATGGAATACCGCAGCACATGCCTAGAAGGATTGGAAGGAAATCTCAAGAGAATTTTCCCTTTCACCTGCTGACCCATTAGTGATTGAGGATATCTAGAACCTTATTTCTCCTGATCACATCTTCGAGCTAAACTTGGAACTGAAAGGCCCTATATGGAGAGATTGGAGATGGATATATGATAAGCCCATTTTTCAATATGATACACAAATTATATCATCTCTTACATCAGAAATTCCTTTTGCCCCGTATTCTTAATCCCATATGGCTTACTATTGATGCAAAATCATTGTGGATTCGCAAGTTGCATAGTGTTTGGTCAATCAAAGTGGCTTATAAATTAAGAGTGTTTGCATGGCTTGTCATTTACCGGGGCTGCCTACTAAAGCTCGGCTTTCAAAGAGTGGCTTTACAGATGGCTTTTGCCCCTATTGTGCTAAACTTGAAACTGTAAAACACATCATGTGGGACTGCCCCTTTGCTAAAACTTGTTGGCGAGACGTGCAAACCAAGTTGGCAATAGTTTTCCAGCGTACTCTTCAATGGAAGTAGCCTTACTTGGAGACTCACCTTTGCTGATCCAAAATCCTTTGTAAGTATATGGCAATGTGTGTGTATCCACCCTCTTCATCCTTTGGAAACTCAGATGCAAGTACATCTTCAAAGAAGAAGAGGGCACTTTGGAGAATTTTAAACATGCTTGGCAAGGTGAAGTTAGAATGCAATTGCTTGCAAAAGGGCATCTTCTGCTTAAAGAAGCTAGGCAATCTGATCCCTCTAACTATTCTGATTTAGCTACTCTTGTCTTTAGTCTAAGAAAAGTGTAATTCCTCATATATCCTGTACTTTTGTTGATTCTTTGTACAGGCCTTGCTGTAAATATTTTTGTTAATATATGAAGCATATATTCAAAATAAATTATTCTATTATTTTTATATCCTGAACCTCGTTATGATGTTGGAGGTCCCTTTCACAGCTCAACAAAGCTTCAATGCTTTCCATTCAAAGCGAATATGAAATGATGAGTTACAAGAGACCATTCAACTTCTGCAGGACAAAAAGAATTGTTTTGTTCAAATTTTCGGAGCCTCACAAAGATATCTACGTGGCCAATGAAAGTTGAGGAGATGGGAATCCCAATGAAGGAAGTGGGCTCTGCCCCCATGATTAATTTGGTAGGCATCGTGATTCCTCCTCCATGACACACTGCCAGGCTTGAAGTACAATCGACTTGCTCCTTTCCTCCACATCAAGGATTCTGTAGCCAATTTGAGGTGCCCCCTGCTCGTCCCCCTTGCTAGCAGTGTTAGCCTTGAAGACAATCTTATGCGCCTCTTTATTGGCAGTGTTGGTCTTGAGATCAACTTGATGCTGAAATATCCCTTTTAGGATATCACTCTAAAACTCAGAAATTAATTAAAAATCTGCAGACTGTAATTCTGATTTTTCCAGGACAGCAAGGTACAGAATTCTAAAAATATATATCTTCAAAAATATTCACTTTCAACAATACCCAGAAGCTTCAAAAGATGTAGAAAAATATAGAGAACAAGAATATCCAATCAGATTTCCAAAATTCTGATAATTGAATTTTTAATGATGAAAATATAGCTGAAACTTACAAAATTAATAACTTTGGAAATACTTGGGATCTGATTACAAATGATAGCTCAAAAGATAGATAAATCCAATATCTATCCAATGCATATTCAAGCACAATTTTCCAATGGGTGGAAGGCACCTAAAACTGCTCCTCAAATCTGGAACTAAGTAGATAAAACCCTAGAAAATAGTTCCAAATTTGAACTGGAAATCTAAATGTAAAAGGTTGGAAATATGAAATATCCCCAAATACGGACAGCAATCTAGGGATACGGATCTGAAACCTCACCGAAGAATGCTCTACCAGCTAGGAATGAATCTCTCACCAACGAAGCTAGGGATCCTGCAGAATCTGACCTCCACAAGCAATAAACTGAAAATAGCAATAGCTCCAACATGATTGAATGTCTGAATGAATGACCAAATGACCACAAGGGGAAAATATATAACGTTTTCCTCCAATAAACCCTAACCGCTCCCTTTGGGTATTTTCTCATGTGAAATAATATAACTTAAGTTATTTTATTGTGCACATGCCAAAAAAGTACACTTAAGTCACCCCAACAAAGAAATAGAACAAATGTTACCACCTTGTCGACCAACACTAAAGTCAACGACAAAATATAACATAAAGTGAAGCTAGTAACCGAAATCCATACCCAATAGCCGTAACGCGTCTCTAGCCCCTCGGGTATGACCAAGTCGAGACCGAAATAAGCCACTAGGCCTTAGGTGTAAGAATGGGGACATTACGGATGCATCACCATTTACGCGCATTTGGTGAGCTATAGGAATATAAGTCCACTGTAACTTAAGTTACTTTATTGTGCTCATGCCCAAAAAGTACACTTAAGTCAACCCAACGAAGAAATAGAATAGATGTTACCACCTAGTCGCCCAACACTAAAGTCAACGACAAAATATAACATAAAGTGAAGGTGGTAACCAGAAATCCATACCCAATAGCCTCCAACATCTCTAGCCCCTCGGGTATGACCAAGGCTGAGACTGAAATAAGCCGCTAGGCCTCAGGTGTAGGAATGGGGACATTACGGATGCATCACCATTTACGAGCATTTGGAGAGCTATAGGAATATAAGTCCGATGAGTTCCCAACTTACACCAACCTTTGCAAACACAAGTGTAACTTTAGGAGAAATAGTTGGTGGAGCGTGAAAACCTAGGCTACCCTTGCATAAACTTGGGGCATCCCCAAAAGTCAAGACAACCAAGCATTTTCCCAATATCATCAATTCCACGGATGCACACAACCAAAACAATAACAATAGTTTTTTTCCAAGGCCAAGGAGCGAGGTGGATACACATTCTTTGTCCTTTGCAAACCTTTCTTTCCATTTTTGGTGTGTTGATGTGATTAACGGGTTTGTCATATTTGTAATGTCCCACTTCTAGGATTAATGGAAAATGCAACACTCAAATAGAAAACAACACCACCAAAGTGATTAGAAATTAGATCTGTTGGCTAGATTTTCTGCATAGCACAAAACCTAGGCAGTCATGAGATAAATCTCCCTCATTTAACCGGTGAGGCTCCCGTGTCAGATTTGTCAATTTAAGTATGCTAATATCTAAATGGGGTTTTACTTTAATTACTCAGTTCATGAACCATAACTGAATAATTCTGCAGCAAGTAAGCAGTTGTTTAAAGAAAGGAAAAGTTATAGAAGAAGGTAATTACATAAACACATAGAAGAAATGGGGAAGATGTGCATCCCAATCAGTAGATGGCAGAGTTAATTGCATGCACATAGAAGAATCTAATAAATATGAACACACAGAATTATAAAACAAAGGCAGCTCTAGATCCGGATCTAAAATAACACAAAGTTTATTAAGAGATCTAAGATTAAAAGCAAGAAACACAAGATACACAAGTGACACAAAGTTCTCCGGAAACCTGCTCCTTTGTATTCCTTTGCTCCAAGTTGCTCTCAGGGGTTCAGCACAAAGTCTAGAACACAAGATTGTTGCTTACAAATTCTGATCATTAACCGGAGGTTCTTCTCCTACTTATAGAATGTAAGAGGGAAAGTACAAATGGGAAGTCTAACTGAACTAAAACATAAACAAGTAAAGATGACATTTGGCAATCATCCTCCACTAACTTCTTCTTAAGTGACACATGTATCACTTAACTAATAGAATGGTTCCACATGACTTTAAGTAAAGGTTGAAAAACCAATAACTTAAAGTTTTACAATTTCATCCAGGAACATAGAAAGTAGAAGAAGTAAGAATAGAAGAAGTCATGTCAGCTGTAATGTTTATGTCCTCTTCTTGTTCTGATATCGGATATACTTGTCGAACATGTAATTCAGCATCCTTCCATCTGTTTTAGCCACTGCTTCCTTCTTTGTCACGAACTTCAAAGCAAACCTTCATTCAACACTTTGATGCATGCTTCCACATCTTCAAGCTCGGCCCAAACTCTTGATGTCGCTGCGGCGCCACCGGTCACGATAGAATTCATCGTGAAAGGGTTGGTAGCTTTATCAATTCTCTTTTGTACCATCAGAAGAGAACCTTCCAGGGAATTAGGCACCTTAGTTGAGACGATCCACACGTGTGAAGTAACATTCCCGTCCACTCTCTACTCAGTGAAAGAAATGATATTATGCGGTAAGTCGATGTCCTATCTTCAAGCAAAACTCTGCAAATTTCCAAACGGAAAGATACTGCAAACTCTAGTTGCTTCCCCTTCTCAACTGATCCGTCCGGTACAATCATTCCTGCAATCAATACATCTCTCGCAGCTTGTTGATCTCGGCCAAAATACTCAGGTTACTCTCTGCAACTGTATTCATGCCTTCTATGTTTGCCATCATTGCTTCACTGATTTCTTTGCATCATCCATAACCTTTAAGCGGTGACACTTCTCCAAGTTGTATGAAGCTTGACGAATAATCAAATCCTTCCATTCATCAATAGTTTTTACTTGATTGTTTGCATCCTCCATTTCTGCATAAGATGATCACTCACCGCTCTCGAAATGGGTAAAATTTGAATGGAAGGTTTAGCAACCTTGGCTATGATCTCACATAATTGAGATACTTGCTTTTGTAGCTCTTCTTTCTCCGCATTTTCGCATCAAGCCTAAGGAATAAAGCATCCATCGATATGCGCACGTTCGCTTGATCTTTCGGTGGTGGCTTGACCGAGGGGTACTTTGGTTACTGTCACATCTTCTGCCGTGAGCTCCTCCTCTATCTTTCCTTCTGCCGGAATTGATATCTCAACAAACTTCTCTCCCGAATCCTCGATGATCAACCTAGAAGTTGCTTTGGCAACTTTAGGCCTTCTATCTCTTCCACCCAGATTCTGGAGTAGCTGCAAGTCGTGCTCCTCTAAGTTCATCTCCATTCTCGCTTCTGGAACCAACTGCGAAGCCAACCATTCCGAGAAGTTACTTCTCGGAGAATGAGAAGTCGCTGAGTGAACTACCATCTCCCGCACTGCATCCTCTCCATCAGAAAGTGCCACCGTGTTATGGCTGCCATCTTCTGAATCATCCAAGGACAAAGCCCTTTCGAATTCCGCCATCTGCAGCTTCAACGTATCCTCTGGAACAGGCGCTGAATGAAGTGGCTGAGGGGAGAAGATGAATGTCGCTGGATTCAGTAGAGGCATGGAAGCATCCTGCTGCGGTGCAATAGTTGGTGAAGTACTGGGTACTAGAGAAACCGGAGCTAAAGTCATGGTCGTAGAAGTGATCCTCTCCTTTGATTGAGATCTTCTATGCACTTTCAACTTCTCGGCTTTCCTGCTGCTTTCTCCTCCGTGCTTCCGCTTGAGGGAATCTCCTGCGCCGAAGTTGCCCGTGACTTGATTCATTAAGGCAATATCCCTTCGTCAGCAACCAGTTTCAAGTATTCACCAACACTGACTCCTAACCTTTCTTCGATTGTGTTGTAGCCTCCTACGTTATCCTGCAGCATGGCTTTATCTCCTCCCATTTGATGGTAAGTGTCAAGTACCACGTTCCCATCATCTTTAAGATCCATGAGATATCGCGCTAGTCAAAGTCGAACACTTGCTTTCTTTGATAGCTTTGCTGAAATCTCTCTTTCTAACCTCGTACTCACTTTTGCACTTCATCCAGAAATCTTCTAATGAAGGCACATGTGCGTACTCCTGGGAGATCGTCTTCCTGGCTACTCCAAATGGATCGAAGTTCAGCCGTGCGAGGAAGAACTCTTGCTCATACTCGGATAACATTTGCGTCTCCATCCCTCGAGCTCTATGAATGCTAATGCAGTTGTAATATCCCACAGTGATTGGGAAGAAGCCCGTAGATTTGTGCCGCTTTGAGTGAAGGTCGTGTAACTCCACAAGTTGCCTGCTCAGCTCCATGGCGATCAATCTATCATTCGGATACCTAGGCATCTTTATTGGTTCTCCAGAAAAGCCCGTAACCCTGAGGTATGTGAAATCTGCAAATTGAATAAATAGTCGCGATCTTGGACTGACTTCCCACGCTTCCTTGCTTACATGTTGGCCTTCAAATCTTTGTCTAGCACTGCGCAGATGAAATCGTAGAAGAATTCATCGTTGACCACTTTGAAATCTTCTCGCACGCAAGTACGGTAAGTTGTGGGTAGCATTCGAAAATGGGGTCCTCGAGAAAGAACACATCTATCCGACTTGGAAAAGACACCTTGTGAAGCTGAAAGATACACCAAGTAGGAAGTCATTTTGAAGTGAAAGTCGCTTCACGTTCGGAGTTGCTCACCCGATGTTGTTCTTAATAATTTCCGACCAATTAATTATGGAATCAACCTTGTTGACTTGATAGTCACGATGAAAGCATACATCCATGTACGGAAAGTGTAAGCATTCGCCTCGCCATTCATCCTGCATAGCAATTTGACAACATCATCTACCTCCTGCACCAAATTGGACCGCGGAAGAGTTCTCGGGAACTTTGAAGGAGATCTAGGCTTCTTCATGTATCGGCTATTCATTATGCTCACGCAATCAGCTCTATGCTTCTCCCACCTGCTGCCGGCATCCTGAAGACTAATGGAAGTCACCACCTTTCGCACTGGAATCTTCAAACAATAATTGATGAACTCTGCGTCCAAACGAATTATTGTCTTTCCCGTAGCATCACGCACTGATCTGGATGAAGGATGGTAAGATCTAGCGCACTCCATAACAAACTCTGGCAACTGGGTTGTGCATGGAAAGGCTGCAGCTCGGATAATCCACTTGCTTTTAACCGCACGCATGAGTGAAGTCTTTCCCGCTCTGGATCTATCAATCAAATCGGAAAGAGGTTCCGGACCTAGATCTGTGTCTCCTATGTCTGCAAGTTTGGAAGCGATGCATGACTCCATCGTGCTTTCTTTTTCATCTCTCTTCGCCATGGCTTTGTCTATCTTTGTCTGAATAATTCTTTTTCTTCTTACTTGGCCGGATTTCTTCAAAATTGGTGCAGATCTGGACAATTCTTCAAATTCGGAGGATATATGCAATGTATTGGACATTGATAAAAGCTCCTTTTCTTTTGTAAAGCACCTGTAATGAATTCCTGCAATTTATTCAGACAAAAATGGCCACCGGAGCATGAATAGTGAATTTTAATTGTAAAAATCTGCACTTTTCAAGCCTGCTGCCCCAAAAATTGGTGTTTAATTTGCACATAAAGAGAGCATGAATCCTTTCAACAACACTTGAGCACTGTAACACCTATGCAAACAATTATGCAGACAAAGATCCACCTCCTTCAAAGCATGCGCCAAATCTGAAAGCTTTTAGCCTTGTTACCACCTTGCACGAGCAAAATCCTTCTTCAAAAAGGGGCCCACTTTTCCTCTTGGCTGCAATTCTTTACCTGTGAATTAAATAATTCACCCATATGGCTGCCCATGCTTATATAACCCTCACAATTCTATAATTAATAATTGCCCTAACAATTAAAGGCAATTAATTAATTAAAAATCATGCTCTTCTCTTTAAAAAAATAGCATGTTTAAAAAGATGACCATCCAATAAATTAAATTAATCCTTCACACTTCACTTCACTTAAGCTTCACAGTGTGCCTTGACTATAGCCACTGAAAATAGAAATTAATTTAATGATTTAATGCCTTAAAAATCATTAAATATCTCCCAAATGGGGCGCACTTTTTGAAAGGAAGGGGGCAGCCATTAAATAAATTAAATTTAATGCATTTAATCCATTTCTTTTATTCCCCTTTTGACTTGTTGACTTCTTCCAAGCTTGGGCGCACTTTTTAGAAGAATAGATTAATTAAAATAATCACTTCAAGGCTGCCATCATCTCACCAAAGGGGGCGCACTTTTTTGCACATATAATTCTATTTTTAAGAATTTTTCACAATGGGATTCTTTACCCTACAAGGCAAGCACTAAAATCCCATGATCCACTTAAGTGATTTGACTTTGACAATGGGATTATTTACCCTGCAAGGCAGGCACTAAAATCCCATGATTTCACTTAAGTCACTTTCCTTTTATTTTATCATGGGAATTTTTACTGCTGAGGAAGGCAATAAATTCCATTTTGCCCTGACCTCTAACTTTCCCACTGCAACTTAAGTGAATTTTATATCACGAGAAAAAATACCTTGGCGGTATAAAATTCTCACCTTACTGCTTTGTTTGTATTTTTCCCATTGCAGCTTAAATCCTTTGTTTTCCAAAAATGCACCCAACCCCGCAAAGGCTTTTCGTGCTGCGACTTCGCTTTTTCCCAGTGATCCAGACCTCGATGGCGACTTCCTCCGGGCATAACGTGCGTATATGTTTTCCAGCTGCTCCAGGCCAAAAATCGGGCTTACCCGGCAAAGGAATTGTTCTAGAGAAATTTCACAGAAAATGAAACAGGACAACACAAAAACACGAAAAATTGCCAAAAGTTACAAATAAAGCCCAAAACTTATTCCAAGTTAAAACCCTTATGGTACATAAGAGTAATGACATATTCGATCATAACAGAGTTAAAACGGAGCGCAAATAGCCTCATACGGGGCTCAAAATAATTAAATACAAATTTCTCATGAGACAAATCCTGAATGAGAATATAACAATTTTGGGCATCGGGTATTTGCAAAAAAAGGCTAATATGGCTCTTTGGGAATATCTTGACACAATACAAGAACTTTCAGGCAATAAAAACACAAAACAACCCATTATTTTAAAAGTACGAAAAATTTTCGGATAGGGTAGTCGCAGATTTCAGGATGAAATCTAGGTGACACCAGATCCACATGATAAAACCCAGCCAATAGATGACTCAATAAACCCAAAGGTAGGGGTTTAATGGCCTCTACTAAATAGCTTAAGCAATTAATTCTCAGCGGGACTAATGAAACTCAGAAAATCAGATTGCTTTCCAATAAATATGAAGATCAAACACAGCTGCAAGAGATCTCCAAATCTGATATAAATCCACCAATACAATTTGCTAAATATATGTTTATAAAATCTGATCCAATTCCAGATGTGGATCGCTAAAAGGGTGATCAAACCATTCACAAAACATACCAAAACATTATCTTTTACTCAAGGATAGATTTCATGCCCAAAGATGCTCAAAATGATATCAAACTACCACCTTCAGTTCGCTGCAATTAAAGACCACCAAACACCAGTACCAAGGCATTAACCCAATCGATTTTCTCCAATAAATATGGCCCGAATAAACCACAGTTGGATCTGCAATGGAGAGCTTCAAAGTCACCTCAATAATATGCAAACACAGTTCATCAAGACTGTAACATATCAGCCATTAGAAAGAGCACTCAATCCAAAAGGAATCACTGCCAAGTGAGAGATAAAGCATGCACACAACTCAGATTAACTTCCTCATATATTTCGCTCCCATAAGACTTCTATTCATCATTAAATCATGTATTCAACCCAGCCGCTACACTCAGACCATTAGAGACACTCAATATGCATGGAAATCGATGCTAAAATCAGTGCTTGCACACCATAATGGTGACGCTAGGCTTATGCAAACAGTACTAACAGTTCGTGGATCAAATGAAGCTTAAATATGCATCAAAACATTCAACATTTACCCCCAAATGAAGTCGCTGGCTTTAAGGAAAGAACAGTAGTTTATTTCAAACCCAAAATCAGACCCTAACACATCAAATGAAGTCGCTGTAGCTAGTAAACTAAAATCAGCCAATTCGCTGGGCATTTAGCACACCAAACATGCATTGGAATATTCAAAGCACTGTCAAAAGAGGTCACTGCAGTTAGAGGACAACCAGCTGGTCGATTTCACTCCAATTATTGCATGCAAAATAGTCTACAAACATCATAAGAAATTCGCCAATCCTAGACCCCTTCAAAGCAACAATATTCCAGGCAATTAATTTGAAGATCAAATCGATTTGCTTCAGCTAGGGCAGAATGATTTATATGACACCAAAAGCACTCCAAAACAATCACAAAAGCACCATAAGAGTTCGCTAGGGCAAGTAGAAATCACACAACACAAGTCGATTTGCAAAAGCACATGAAAATACTCCAATTGATATCAAAACCAGCTTCAATGAGATCTCCCATGCAAGAGAGAACAAGTATCAAGGGTGGGCATACATCCCAACTCCAAGCATGGAGTTCAAATCGATTTCATCATAGCATAAGTTCTTACAATGATCCCAAGATCTTTTATAAACAAGGAGCACAAAATTTGAAGTCCCTTGTGGAGGGAAATCACAATTTAAAAATAGTTTATTCTCCCTATGTGTGGCGTCCCCTTTCTAAGGGTATTTTGACATTTAAAAGCCACCCAAATATTATTTAATTAATTCCCCTTTTTATTTTGCATTTTGGGAATTAAATTAAATAATAAATTACATCAATTGCTCCATAAATATTCTTTTGTGAGCAATACTCCAAGGTGGTGGAAAAACCACTCAACATCCATAATTAAATAATTAAATAAATATTGTTTTATAATGACAAATGATTAAAATCACTCTCCAGGCAATATTATTTAATTACTTAACATAATTTTCCCTTGCAACATCCCAAAAGCCCACAGGAAAGATAGGCTAAGGGTCTTCAAAATGGGGACATTACAATAGCACTCATGAATAGAAGGAAAAAGGAGTGGTTCTTGCCCCATTCAAATCTAAAAAGGATTATAAAAGGTCCTTAAGCGAATAGGCAATCAAGTTTTAGATCCCCTTTGGAATAGGAACTCAACTCATGACCACTAAAGTCATTGTAATTTTTGCCAAAAGTGATATTTCAATTCCGAGACTGCAAAAGGGAATCATGCTTGCCAAATTAGGAGAAGTTAGCAATCACTATCTCGGTGTCACTCAGATTTCACCCTGAAATCTGCGACTACCCTATCCGAAAAAATTTCGTACTTTTAAAATAATGGGTCGTTTGTTGTTTTTATTGCCTGAAAGTTCTTGTATTGCGTCAAGATAATCCCAAAGAGCCATATTAGCCCTTTTTGCCAAATACCCAGATGCCCAAAATTGTTTTATTCTGTCATCGGGATTTGTCTGCGGGAAATTTGTATTTAATTATTTTGAGCCCCGTATGAGGCTATTTGCGCTCTGTTTTAACTCTATTATGAGCGAATATGTTATTATTCCTATGTGCCAGAAGGATTTTAACTTATTTTAAGTTTTGGGCTTTATTTGTAACTTTTGGCAATTTTTCGTGTTTTTGTGGTGTCCCGTTTTGTTTTCTGTGAAATTTCTCTGGAGCAATTCCTCATGGGTAAGTCCTATTTTTGGCACGGAGGCGGTGGAAAACATATACGCACATTATGCCCGGAGGAAGTCGCCATCGGAGGTCTGGATCACTGGGAAAAAGCGAAGTCATGCACAGAAAAGCCCCTGCGGGGATGGGCGCATTTTTGGAAAACAAAGGATTTAAGCTGCAATGGGAAAAATAGAAGCCGCAGGCATGATGGGAATTTTATACCTGCCTAGCAAGGTACTTTTTCCCATGTTATAAAATTCACTTAAGCTGCAGTGGGAAAAATAGAAGCAGCAGGCAGGTGGGAATTTATTGCCTGCCTTGCAGGGTACTTTTTCCCGTGATAGAAAATTCACTTAAGCTGCAGTGGGAAAAATAGAAGCAACAGGCAGGTGGGAATTTTATACCTGCTTAGCAGGGTACTTTTTCCCGTGATATAAAATTCACTTAAGCTGCAGTGGGAAAGTTAGAGGCTGCAGGCAGGCGGGAATTTATTGCCTGCCTTGCAGGGTAAAAATTCCCATGGTGAAATAAAAGAAAAGTGACTTAAGTGAAATCACGGGATTTTATTGCCTGCCTTGCAGGGTAAATAATCTCATTGTCAAAGTCAAATCACTTAAGTGGATCATGGGATTTCGGGGCTGCCTTGCAGGTAAAAAAATCTCATTGTCAGAAATTCTTAAAAATAGAATTCTATTATGCAAAAAAGTGCGAGCCACCTTGGGTGAATAATAATGCATTAAATAAATATTTGTTAATATTTATTCACCCATTTTGGCACCTAGGCTTGTGGAAAAGTCAACAAAAGCAAAGGGAATAAATCAATTGGAAATAGAATTCCAAAATTAAATAAATTTAATTTATTTAATGTAGCCCCTTTTGAAAAGGAATAATACTTTTAAAGTATTAAATGATTATATTAATTCCTATTTTCAGTGGCTATGGTCAAAGCACACTGTGAAGCTTAAGTGAAGTGAAGTGTGGATGATTAAATTGGATTAATTTAATTTATTGGATGGTTGTCCTTAAACATGCTATTTTTAAAAGAGAAGAGCATGATTTTTAATTAATTAATTGCCTTTAATTGTTAGGGCAATTATTAATTATAGAATTGTGAAGGTTATATAAGCATGGGCAGCCATATGGGTGAATTATTTAATTCACAGGTCAAGAATTGCAGCCAAGAGGAAAAGTGCGCCCCCATTTGAAGAAGGATTTTGCTCAGGCAAGGTGGAAACAAGGCTAAAAGCTTCCAAATTTGGCGCATGCTTTGAAGGAGGTTGATCTTTGTCTGCATAATTGTTTGCACAGGTGTTACAAGAGCTTAGGTGTTGTTGAAAGGATTCATGCTCTCTTTATGTGCAAATTAAACACCATTTTTTGGGGCAGCAGGCTTGAAAAGTGCATATTTTTACAATTAAAATTCACTATTCATGCTCCGGTGGCTATTTTTGTGCGAATAAATTGCAGGAATTTATTACGGGTGTTTTCAAAGGAAAATGAGTTTTTATCAATGTCGATACATTGCATATATCCTCCGAATCGAAGAATTGTCAGATCTGCACCAAAAGTATTGAAGAATTCCAGTCAAATAAGAAGAAAAAGAATTGTTCAGACAAAGATAGACAAAGCTATGGCGAAGAAAGATGAAAAAGAAAGCACAACGGAGTCATGCATCACTTCTAAATTTGCAGATATTGGAAACACGGATCTAGGCTCGGAACCTCTTGCTAAATTGATAGACAGATCCAGAGCAAGAAAGACTTCACTCATGCGTGCAGGAGAAACTTCACTCATGCGTGCAGATTAAAAGCAGTGGAATTATTCGAGCTGCAGCTTTTCCATCCATAGCCCAGTTGCCAGAATTTGTTATGCAGGTGCAGATCCATATCCAGATGCAGATGCAGATGCAAATCCATATGCAGATCCAGATCTAGATCTCATAGTTGCAAAAGCTTCTGGCACAAAGGCTTCATCCTCTTGTTTCGAATGCAGCCCATGAAGAAGACAGTGCGTGGGAAATTCCTTCCAAGACCTTGTGCATGTGCTCTCATCTTCCAGTTGAAGCCTTCATTGAATTTTCATTCACCCTGAGTGCTTTCCAAAATTTTTAATTGCTCATATGCAATTAAAAATAAGGATGATGAGTTATCTACGGCCAACCTTGCACTGATGCATGTACAACAGAAGAACTGCAAAAGCTTCAAGGATAAAAGAGAAGACAATGCGAAGGCAAAATTCCAGCTTGCTTCCAATTCCAACTGCTTGCAATTCCAGCTTGTTTCCAGATCCAGCCGCTTCAAGATCCAACTAATTCCAGCTTGTTTCCAGATCCAGTTTGAATCAGCTGCATGCAGACATGAAAAAAGACAAAGTTAGCTTTCCTCTTCCTTCTTCTTTCCTCCGACAAAGTCAGCTTTCCTCTTCCTTCTTCTTTCCTTCGACAAAGTAATTGAGCGATCAATTCAATTATACAACTTAAGTGATTGGTTTAAAAGCCATTACTTGAAGAAGTCAACTACTTGGAGATAGGTGGCGGACGTGCAAAATAGAAGGTTCTATTTTCAGTTGCAAATCATACATGTCACGCAAAGAGGAATTCCAGGAGGAAGATTGCCAGTTGTTTCTTTCCAACTTCCACATGTGCCAGTTCAACTAAAGCTTTCAACTTGTAATTGCCCCTCTACATTCTATAAGTAGAGGAAGAACCTTCGGGTTAATCGATCAGAATTTGTAAGCAGCAATCTTGTGTTCTAGACTTTGTGCTGAACCCTTGAGAGCAACTTGGAGCAAAGGAATACAAAGGAGCAGGTTTCAGGAGAACTTTGTGTCACGGTGTACTGTGTTTCTTGCTTTTAAATCTTAGATCTTTAATAAACTTTGTGTTATTTTAGATCACGGATCTAGAGTGCCTTTGCTTTATAATTTTGTGTGTTCAAATCTATTAAGTTTCTTCTATGTGCATGCAATTAGCTCTGCTATCTACTAATTGGGATGCACATCTTCCTCATTTCTTCTCTGTAATTCCTTTACTTCCTTCTTCTATAGCTTTCCTTTCTTAAGCATTTGCTTACTTTGTGAGAACTTCTTAGTTATGGTTCATGAACTAAGTGGTTAAAGTAAAACCCCGATAGATAATAACACATTTTTATTGACAAATCGACACGGGAGCCTCACCGGTTAAATGAGGGAGATTTATCTCATGTTTGCCTAGGTTTGATGTTATGCGAGAAAATCTAGCCAACAATCTCGATGCCATAAATAGACTTGACAAATGAGTTTGGGTCTCAAAGTATAGCTTGAGTGGCTATGTGAAGTGACTTGAGTTTTGATTCTCCACAAAATATGCCTTGAGCAACACTAACTAAAATATCAATTATAACCTCTTCTATTTGTTGCCTTTGCTTCGAGAGATTTCGGTGTTGTGAAGATATCATGGCTTTCTGCAAAGATTCTAGCATTTAGCGATGGTTTTATATATCGCAAAGCTCTTCCCATGTGTTGCGGTGCTCCTCGGGATATGTAGAGCTCATTTAGTTTTTGGATGATTGCGCGGTTTCGCAAAGCTTTTAGCTTTATGATGCTTCTTGTGACTCTGCAAAGCTCACTTTCTTCTCCCTTATAGTAATCATATGAAGCTTTTGCAAAGCTTTATCTTTTCTTTACCAGCTTCTCAAACTATTTTGTAATGTCCCCTTCTTGAACTAATTCATTTTGAAGACTTCTAGCCCATTCCACTTCCCGTGGGCAAGAAGAAAGTGAACAAGGGAAGTGTTTGTTGATGTTTTTAGTCTTTTTGTGAACATTTACCTTTTCTTTCGTGGTTTCTCATATGAGACAGGTTGGCTGGGTTAGAGAGGTGAAAAGACAAGTTAAAAAATTAAAGCAATCATCCTAAAGAGGTGGCCTTGGGAAAGACTCCTTAATTGATCTTTGGCACCACAAAGAAGATGTATAAGGGGTCGTTTGGACTCATTTTGGGCATCCATCTTATTATAATTTTACACTTGGTTTTTAGGCTGATTGCTCAATTCCATTCCCTAGAGGTGAAAATCCTTTGGTGTGGCACTGAGGAGAACTAAACCCTTGTTAAAGTTGGGGAACAAAAACTCTCCAATCGGTGGGACCTAAGGGTTTCAAAGAAGGTGATGTTGTTGGTTTGCAAATAGGGTTTGAAGGAGAAAGAGTTGTTAAGATTTCTACATTTATTTTGCACCCTCTCCAAGGGTGGCGACTAGGTAAAGGAAGGGTTTCGTGCCTTCTAGGGCACATTTGGTCCATTGGAGCTATTCTTCACTTTCCTCATAATTTATAAGGTTGATTTCTCATTTCATTGGTATTTTGGGATTTTGGAATCATCATTTCTAGCCCTTAATGTGAGTTGTCCTTCTATTGATTATTTAATTAATTACTGTTGTGGTTTATCTCTTGTTTCTTCTTTATTGTAAAGTATATTGGTTGGATAAATATCTTCATGGTTGGATAAAATATTTGGAATCATTCTTTGTCATTTTCAGCTTGTTGTTGCATGGAAATAGATGTTATTAAGTGCCATTACTGTTCACTACCATATGAGGTTTAATACATTTCATTCAATTGGTTTGGAGGGTGTGTGTTGCCCAAAAAAATGTGGTTTTCAGTTCGCTGCTAGGGTTATATATATATATTTCAGAGTTGTTCCAAAAAACTGAATTCTCTCATTTGGGTTTGAGGCCAAACCCTTATTTTTCAGTTTCATCCTTAGATAGGGACATTACGGTGGTATCGAGCTTCGATCTTCCGAGCCTAAAGGATTTCATTCGAGAAAGAGCAAATAGATGGTGAACATACCTCTTGATGATGTTAGGGTTAAGAGGTTTGCCTTAGGGAAAGAAATATTGGCGAATAGAATGACTCATTTGATCCAAGCCATGCAAAACCACAATGGAGAAGGAAGTTCTTTGAGAATTCATAGTATGAGGCAGCCCTTAGGGTCCCGCTTAAAGTTGTTGCTAGGTCGTTTCAGCCTACCTTCCTCCCTAGGAAGAAGCCATTCCATAAATTAAGACACAATGTAATGTCCCTTTCTAGGGCTGAAACTAAAAATAAGGGTTTTGTCTCAAACCCAAATGACAACTTCTGATTTTTATTACAGCCACCGGTCAATCACTTTAACCTTAGAGAAACAAACTGAAAATGGCATTAGCAACAAAGAGAAATCTCAATATTTATGACAGCAAAGGAATTCATATCGCAGCCAACAATATCACCACTTAGCCCTGCGTTGAACCTGATTTTTATTTCCTAAGGAAGCGAATTGATGGGCTTTTCAAGACAATTATCTCATCCAATATAGACTGAAATCAATATAGAAATATCCCAAACACTTCATAAGTCCAACAAGATGAAATCTAGAGCAATATATATTTTATAGTTTTAATTCAAGTGCAAACAGAGCTGAAACTTCAAAAATTTGTAACTCTATCAAGACTTGGAGTTTCAACACAAGAAAATGCTCAAAATGATATCAGAGAGACCAGCTATCAAATAAAAGTGAAATCATAATTTTCCAACCACAAAAACCCCTACAAAAGTGATTCTGAACTTCCCAGGTGGGTAGATCATATGGAGGAAGGGTGCCAACACCCTTGAAAGTTCCCTAGCTAGAGTGTAATGTCCCCTTTTTCGAGTTAATGCCAAATGGAGACTTATTCCCATTCTCTTCCCATGGCCAAGATAAGATAGATAGATAAGATAATTATATTAATGTCCAACGAATGACCACAAAAGTAGGTCAATGGGACTACACAAGACAATGCTAAAAGAACCAGCGGGGAGACCTAAGAGAGTCATCCGATCAACAAGAGAGGTGAGAAGAGAAAGGAAGAAGGAAGGAGAAGGAAGGCCCATAATGGCCACAAGAATGCAGATAGATGGAACCGAAGGAGAGGGGGGCAGAAAGAAGCCCCATCTCCGACACTGTCACCTAGCATCCGAGGCCGACTAGAAGTAGCTGGCAATATGTCGTGTCTTGTCTTAGTGAAACCGTGGAGAGTCTGGAATGTCGGTGTCTGGGAGAAGGGCGAGCAAGACGAGCCCATTGTATCCTCCAAGTTGACCGTGATCCATGGGGGAGGCCCTAACCGAGTGCGATCATGAAAGCCTCTAAACTGGGAGATGGCATCCCGGGTCCTAACAGATCTGGTCTGGGAATCCATGTTGGTGTCAAGATGTTGTTTGGTGCCCCTCTCCGGTGGGAGCACCATAAAGAAAGATGTGATTTGTCGAGTAGCCACCTATCTGGGAGGAGACTGAAGGGTCTCATTCCGAAGCCTAAGATCCTCCTATAGGTAGAGAGCAAGACAACGCTGATCACAATACCTAAACAAAGCCGCAAAATGACAGATGCTCCTGGAATAGGCAATGGAATCTCCTTCTGATCTCATAGTAGATGGGGCACCTAAAAATGAAGTGTTCCTCAGTTTGACCTCTGGAGGAAACAATACTAGAAAATCCTCTGCGAGCGGTCCACTAATGGTTCTCACGAATTCAATGAGATCCCACTCTAAACTGGCCTGGGGATATACAGAGTGCCTACAACCAGTGTCGGGAGATATACGTAGGCTGGCTAATAAGTCCATCATTGACCTCAAAGAAATGTGCAGCACAAAAAGCCATCTTAGGATGTAATCCACCCAAAGGGCTGATCAAGTGTGTTGGATGAACCGCACTGTAAATGTCGTCTTTGATAATTTTGTGCAGATCCTTACTCGGTAGGAGATGGGCGGGGCAACCAAGTAGTGTATCAGTATGGTGGGAGGCGGTCCATCTCGTATCCCGAAAGAGCAAGAAGACATGAGACTCCGCGTACCAACAACAACGGGAATGATGACTTTGTGGTCGAAAGAGCAATGGCTCGAGGAGGCGGTAAGCGAGGTAGAGATATTTGTCCCTACTGCTGAAGAATATGAAAGTCCCCTGGATGCGCAATGCAAAAGCGAAACAAGGCCAAATATAGTCTTCGAGTCTAAAAGGGCAAGCCCGAACTTAGCAAGAAGATATTGTGTGGGCTGTCTCTTTGCACCTAATGATGTGTTTGAGCATGAGGATCTAGACTCGCTCAACAATAGCCCAATCAGAATCAAGCAAGAATGGCCCCCAAACCACCGAGCCATAAAGGACCATGGGTCTCACAAGAGAATCTAAGAGAGAGAAATCTTTGACAAGATGTCCTCGAAGTGGTGGCGGAAGCACTATCCCTCCAAGATCGCCAAAGAGCCATACCCCTTGTTGGTGTGGGGTGAAGAGCAGGCCGAAGGCTGAAACAAGGCCCGGTAAATAAAACTCCCAAGTAAGTGTAGGAGTTGGTGATCTCAATCTCTTCCCTCTATAGGATAAATGGAAGTCAAAAGTCTTGACCCATTGAAGATCGTGACCTTGGTTTTACTAAGGTTAGCGACGGTTATGTGGTCGCAAAAGAGGGCTAAGGCATCCAATTGTCTCTGAAGTCCCTCCGCGGAAGAGGCAAGGAGGACTACATCATCCGCGAAAAGGAGAATGTAGATCAGCACTGTGAAGAAGGCAACCATCCCCCTCCACGGATATGATTTCTTGAGAAATTCCTCAAATTCATCAATATAAATACCCAACAAGGTAGGCGAGAGGGGGCAGCCCTTTTTAACCCCGATGGTGCTTCTGATGAAATCAGTAAAACCGGCAGCAGTGTGAAGGCAGCCCACAACCTCCTCGTACAGGCACATAATGGCGGCAAGAAAAGTTTCAAAGATACCAATTTCTCTGAGTCTACGATAAAAAAAGGGCACGCTTGCCGAAAATCCACGAAGCAACAAAAAACCACGGAGGAGCGGTGGGTGCCTGCCTCTTGATAATGGCTCGAATAGTGAGGATGTGGTCGATAGTCTAGTGATCAGATCGGAACCTTGCACGCCCCTAGCTGCGCAATGGTGTTGGTCAGAAACTCAGAAAGCCACATGTGGAGGACCGTGGCATAAAGCTTGGAGAACATGTGGCCCACCATGATCGTCCTGTAATTGTTCGGGTCGAAAGTGGGACCTGACTTGTGGATGGGGTGAATGATATGGTGGGACCACAACTTTGGAAAACCTGTACAAACCACCTGATTGAAGAGGTCCACAAGATAGTTGTTTAGAGTGTCCAAACTGTGCTTGAAGAAATTTTCTGGAAGCCCTTACATTTGCAGCCCCTGCTGCTATTCATGGTTGAGATAGCTTTCTTCACATTCGTATAAATAAAAATATGAGTAGAGTAGAGGGGATCTGACCTGGATCGAGGTGGCCGGGAATGTCATAAAGGGTGGAGGTATGAGTAAACATGGAGTTGGGATGTAAGTCCTGGGGTAAAGAGGAATGACGAGGAAGAATGGTACGCCAAAACATTTAGGGAGTGTATAAGGGATGCACAGAGCTCAAAGCGGCGACAAGAGATAAAGGTGTGTTTCTTGTGGCGAAGGAGACGACGGTAATTGGACTTGAGAGATGGGAAGGAGGGGAGAGCGTGTGTGAAAGCAAAGCGAAGGCGACGGTGAAGGGTTTGCGGTCTTCGATGTACCACTAGTTCATGGGGCAAGTCTTCGTATAAGGGAGGGTGGGAGTGAAGTGGGGGAAAGAACACAGAGCAGTGTCACGAATGGCGAGAGGAAAGGGTATCAAACATCAAATCAGAGGAGAGTGAGGCAAATTGGGGTACGGGGGAAGAAGTTGGCGAAGGTGAAAAGAAAAGTCTACAGGATCACCCTCATCAAACTTCTAGATGGTACAGGAAGGGGCGTGGGATGGGGTCAAGGATTGGGGGATAACCTATAAGGAAAAGGAAAGGGTCGCACGGTTAGCAAGGGGAATGGGAGAGACGCACAAATAGTGAATATAGGGAATCAAATTGGAAGTAGTCGTGATGTAGTCCACCACGCTAGCTCCCGCACCGTGAGGTCTACATGTGAAGAAGCGGGAGTCAGGGAAACACGATTGCCATTCAGGATCAGCAGATCATGAGATTCCCCCATCTAAAGGAGGTGTCGGCCATATGACGTCAAAGGTCCTGCCATATCCTTTGAATCCCACTGAAAGCCAACTAAATCAGGGTCCACCTCGGACGTACAGAGCACGTCATCAGTCCTGTCGTGTAGGGGAACCTGGAGGTTTCTGGTACGTGCATTAAAGTCTCCCAAAATGATGACCTCCCCACTCATAGAATACTGAGAAATGTTTGTGTAGAGGTCGAAGAAGGGGTCCCCATCTGGGCCATTATGAATGGAAAAAGAAGAGGAGGCTAGGGGAAAATAACAGACTGCAATGAAGATATCTCTGAGGTGAGACGAGGTCCGCCTGATCCTAATCCAGAGAAAGCGGGCAAACTCGTCCTCTGCGGCCACGGAAATCCTGCTCGAAGTGTATCCTTGACTAGGTAAGCGACCCTGCCCGATCCTCTAACCCCTCGGAGTGTAACCCCTCCGGAACTCCGAGTCTCTTGTCTGCAAACCGAGAGCCAATAGTATCCTCTGATGTCGGGAGAGGCGAACAAGGCTCGCATGAGTCTTAGTGACAAAGAGGAGGTCTGAAAAACCTAGAGCATTGTATAGGATACGAGGAGAATACCAATAGGATCTGTTCTCATTCCAAAGATGTAATGGAGATGCCCTTGTTCCGACACCTCTCCCAATGGGACCGTCATTTGGGACCAATCCCGACGGCCCGGCCTAGAGGGAAAGAATCATGAATGACAGGCCCGAGGTTGTGAATTACCGCCCATTTCCCCACTTTCCTAGCTGCCATAACAATTTGGGATTTCTTGAGTTAAGAATAAGTGAACAAGGGAAGTAATTGAGCTTCATTTCAGTTTTCTTTTATTGTTTTTAATTTTGTTATTTAGTGTTTTAGCCCCAAGGTAGGTGGGTGGGATTATGAGATTTCCAACAAGGAATTAAAAGATAAAGTGAAACTTGGAGGTCGGGATTTTCACGTAATTAGTCTTTGACGCCAAGCGAGGATATAAAAGGAGGTTGTTTGGCCTCATTTGCACATCATCTTTGGCGCATATACACTTATACTTGGTTTTTGGGTTGATTGCTCAATACCTTTCCACTTGAGGATGAAAACCCTCTTGTGTGGCATCCAAGGAGGACAAAACCCTTCCTTGTGGCTTAGTGGAGAACAAAAACTCTCCATATTGGTGAATTGAAGACATCTATTGAAGACTCTCTTGTTGATTGGGATCTAGGGCATCAAGAAGAAGACCTACAAGAGCTTTGACATATTTTGGAGCCCCTCTCCTAGGGAGAGGCTAGGGTTTGAGAGTGATTTGGTGCCTTTTAGGGCACATAGCTCATTTATTCTTTGATATTCGATTTATCATAATTTATAAGGCTGGAATCTATAATTTGGTTATTTTTGGAGGAGTTTATCTATCGTTTTCAACCCTTGTTTGTGGCTGCCCTGCTGCTGTCATAAATTTAATTATTGTTGGGTATCATCTCTGGTTTTCTCCATTTCTTTTATGCAAATTGGATGAATAATTGTTGTCATACTTAAAATAATTATTTAGAAGTATTTTTCAACAGATTGTGCATGGTTATATGGTGAATTTAAGTCCCTATACGGTTCGCTGCTAGGGTTTTAAGGAATATTGAAGTTATAAAAATCAGAATTTACTTCACTTGGGGTTTATGTGGTTTCCTCCTTTTTCAGTTTCAACCCTAAAAAGAAACATTACATAGAGTAGAATTTCCCTATGCACGGATAAACACCTTATTATTCCGAAACTGCCGATGAAGTCCACTTGTGACTCGAATGAAGCCACCAATGCACACAAGAGGGTTTCCGTCCCCAAGTGTGATCCTATTGAAGGTTTTTGTCCTCAATAGGTAACCAAGGAAGGGGTTTCATCCTTCAATGGCAAGAAGAGAAGCTACACTAGCTCCAAATCCAAGTAAATTTCAAATGATGAATAATAATGATCCCCCTCCTCCTTCATTCAAACCTCCTTAAGTACCCTTCTTTGGAGCAAGGATGAATTAGAAGATCAATCTTCATGACCAACCTCTTAATGAAGGGGGAAGTGCACTTTTAATCTTCACTTAAGAAGACCGACCTCATAAAAAGGGAAAGAGTATTTCTTTATCTCCATTGTAGCTCTCAAGAAGACTGACCTTAATGAAGGAGAAGATAGAAGTTCCTTTTTGCTTTGTCATTCACCTATCACCTAATCGAATCACTCCAAGCCATAATTAGTAATCAAATAAATAAGGAAAATACAATCACTTACAATTATGGCAATGTTCACCTCCCTTGCTTTCCTTGAAGCCCACGGAAGGTGGAATGGGCCCAAGGCCTTCATAGTGACTAGCATGGAAAAGGGGACATTACACACGACATTTGGTGGGCCATAACATTGCTACCATCTATGAGGAGTATGGGGCTCTTCCGGATGAGATTCGTTAAGTTCATAGAGTGGGAATTGGACCAAGGTCTAAACCCCAAGCTTTACCCAAGAAAAATGGGAAACATGTTCCATCCCTAGAGGGAAAGATTATGATCAAGGAAGAAAAAGAACACTCGAAGTTGTTGGGCATTGAGAAGGAGCAACCCATGGAAGCCCTAGAAGTACCTATCATTGTTCCTAAGGTTGAGCCCTTGACTGATTTTCAAAACAGCAGTGTGAAGGGGCATGTGTTCGATGAAGAAACCATGGAGCATGAGGCCAAGAAAGAAGAAAAATCAGATTTACAAGATGATGAAGAGAAATAGAAGGTCGAAGCTCAATTGCCAAAGGATGAGGATGATCAGCTCGCTAGGACTTTCCGGACAACAACCAATGAAAAACAAATTGGTGATGTTCATGATTCGGGCAAGATTCATGTTTTTCCTTACATGTATCAACAAAATGAGAATGCTTCAACAAATTCTCATAAGGTGAAGAAAGATGAACACTATGAAGACAACCAAAGGTATGAAGGTAATTCAGATTTGTTGCTTTCTACTATGCCATTTCAGATTTGTTGTCATGGGCAATTTGTTGAAAAGAATGACCATATGGCAAGTTTGATGCTCCATAATAAATCACAGCACATGGGTGATCATCATGTTATAAATGGTGCTAAGAATGGAGAAAAATCAGAATTGCAAGGGGTTTATGGGGCTAAAATTCTGGGTGACCTTGTTGGGAGGCATGCCCATGGAATAAGGGCCTCTCTTGATGCTCATGTTAATCTTCAACTCGCTGGAAATTTCATGACAACAACCTATGGTAAGCAATTTAATCATCTTCGTAACAAGGATTTGCTACATCACCCTCATGTTATGTCTTTGCAATATTTTGGTCATCCTAAGAAATATTCTAACCACTTTGTGAAGATGAAGGGTACCAAGTGGGAAGAGGATTCTACTTCAGCCCTAAGAAGTGAACTCTTTGTTGGCAACCCTAGACATGACCATCATATTCCAAATTTATTGATTCCTCCTATGTCGCTGCCATATTTGTATCATGGAGGGCAACATGATCAATTTGATAAGAGGAAGAACATGTTGAGGGACAAAGGGCACATAGATTCTTCCTTGCAAATTCCAGTTTGCTTGTACATAGAAGTTTGGGATCCAGGAGATCTTTTGAAGAGTGTTGCTACAAACTTGAGGACTGTTGTTACCTACATCCTTATGGCAGCCATAAGAGAATTGGTAACCACAAGGAAAAGGCATTTCTCACCCATGGTGAAGGATGAAGTGTTCACATAGATGCAAGATGGTCTCCAACTACCACCATCCCAATTTTGCATGGGAAAATACAATGCTACAGCCATGGTAAGATGTTCTTTTATTCATATTTTGGATGGATAGTACTCTCCTTGGACAGCTGTAGGTTGACATTTATGATGAAGCTCTTTGGGTTTAATATGATGTTTGAAAGGGATTTCAAGTATTGCAGTTATTGCACCCTTCCTATGTTACTAATATCCAAGATTTTTGAGTTGGAAATGCTATGCTACAGCCATGATGGGCTGTTCTTCCCAAATTTATGTATGGAGTTGTGCATATCTTTCATGGACAGAAAATGGGCAGGTTTGGAGACATTCTTTCCACTTAATATGATGTGTAAGAGGGTTCACTCATTGAGATCAAGCAAAGCCAACATCCCAACATCTTTGGCGTTGTTTGGGAAGAAATTTAGAGTTGTACATGGCTATTACACCCACTCATCCGCACTCCTATGGTCTGATCCAAACCAATTTGTGAAGAAAATTCAGTGGGGCAGCTTGGAGGCAACATTTGGAATCCAAAATCAACAAGGTAACATCAATCAAGAAGAGGTGAGCGTAAGTATTGGTATGCATTGTTTACATCTTATGTTGGAATTCAAGAAGAAGGCAATACTTCAAGGTAGAGTGGATGGAGTTCCAAGGATGGCTACCACGAAGAAGGAAGAGGCATATTCTCAGAGCACTCAAGGCATAGAGACAAGCAAGGGTCTACTCTTAGGTAAGGTACTCCATGGTGATAATTTTTGGTTAGTTCCGGGCATACACGGTATTACTTTCTTGTGGGGGACACTTGAAGAATTATGTGCAAAATGGAGCTTTCTTGTTGAAAGCCATCTTCTACACCAAGTTGGGGTAAGTGTGGGCTGTAAGAATCTTGAACTAAGGGCCAATGTATCTGTTGTTTTCAATTATAGATCTGTTGTTCTCAAAATTTCAGTCCTTGTAAGACAATTTTCAGTTTCTACACTAATAAAATTGTCCCTTCAAGTAAGATTTTAATTTGATAGTTTTCATGCCATTGTCATATGATTGAACACGCAAAAATCAGAGTTGGGACTGCCATTAGCAGTCATGGGCAGCAACAAGCATGTACTTTTAAGAAGGATTTCATCATTGGATGATGTGGAAAGAAGGGTACAACTGGAAGAAACAAATAAATCAGATCCAATGGCCTTGATTTAGAGGAGGTCTCAAGTATTTTCTGGCTATTGTAACTTATTTCCATCCCATCCAGAATCTAATTTGCATCTTGTAATAAGAGGGATAGCTGGTCAAGCTGATTGTTCATACATTTCTTGCTCTATGATGGAAATTACAGCAGTTTGGAAGGATTTTGGTACAACTGAGTATGCAAAGGAGTTGTCACTGTTGTTTTTGAAGTGGAAGATGAAGAGGAATTTAATGAAGAGAGGGGCAGCAGAGGTATGAGTTTGTTCCAGATTATGGGAGCACTACAGCATATTCCTTCACCTTGATATAATGATACTTGGGCATATGAATTTGCAAGCAATTTCAGGAAGGGAGGATTGTAATGTTCCCCTTTTTGGAAGTAATTCATTTTGAAGACTTCTAGCCTATTCCACTTCCCGTGGGCAAGAAGAAGGTGAACAAGGGAAGTGTTTGTTGATGTTTTTAGTCCTTTTTGTGAACATTTGCCTTTTTCTTTCGCGGTTTCTCTTACGAGGCAGGTCAGCTGGGTTGGAGAGATGAAAAGACAAGTTAAAAAATTAAAGCAATCATCCTTAAGAGGTTGCTTGGACTCATTTTTGGGCATGAATCTTATTATAATTTTATACACACTTGGTTTTTGGGCTGCTTGCTCAATTCCATTCCACTAGTGGGAGAAAATCCTTTGGAGTGGCACACAAGGAGGACAAAACCCTTCCTTGTTCAAATATGTCACAATACATGTATTTAAACTGTATTTAAACTACGATTTTCCTGTGGTCTCAAAAATACAAAAATTATGTTGGATGTAATTTGTTTCTACTCAACGTGAATATGTCGGGCAAAATATTTTCAGCTCTACTTAATGGTTTTGTAACTGCGATTGAGGAGCCCACAGAGACATTTTGACAGTAAAAAGAATATAATATCGTTGGTTTGCAGTGCCCTTATGCCAGTTGACACACCACTATTGATTTGAAGTGCTTTAACATTCTAGCGCCATTTTTAGATCTCTCCAATCTCATTAATGACTTTGTATAGACTACAAGTGCTCACAAGCATTTTTGATATTCAGAAAAGTAATTTCCAGCGCTACCAGGGCTTCAACACATTTATTACATGTCAATGCACAAAACAAAAGCAATTCTCAGGCAAACATAATGATGTGCATGTTTTAAGTTTTCTTCCAAATCGTACACTCCCAACACCGTAAAAGACTTTTTCTTCATCATTCAGACTGTGTATGGTTTCCTAAAGCATTGATTCATTTGTTGATCTTCAATGCATTTCTCTTCTTTGGATTGGAATGACTTTCTCATTCATTCACTATTCCAAAACCACCTCACAAGCCTCTCATGATGAAGGCCCCGATACCACTATTGATACAAGCAAGAACCAATAGAATGTGTTTTATTATTTTAAAACTTGGATTACAAGGCAATATATAGGAATGGCAATCCTATTGCCATACAAGAACAAGCCAACCCATAAACGAACCCGAACCTAGCTAACTACTAACAAACTTTACTTACCTACCAAATAATTAATGTTACACATTTATTGCACTCTAATCTAAATGCAATATGAAAGGGGGTGTCTCGTAATGAGATGTTTACCCGTATACAAGGAAATAACCGCTTGGATCAAATGACCCAGCATAAAGTGCCAAGGCAATTTATTACCTACAATCTCTAATGTTAATGAAATAAAGGAAATCCGACTTAATGCTAATGCAAAGCACAGATATATCAACACCAATAACTCGAATACTAAAGTCCCGTGCCATGTGACAATATAAGGTTGAGAAGTGCCAATGACCCTTTGGAAGGATGATTAGAAACTCCTTGATCAAACCCTAACCAAAGTGTGTCGAGTAGAGTGATTTACGACAGTGAGGAAGAGTATTGAGAGGGAGGGATGATATTACAATCGAGATCCTTAATGAGATTGTTGAAAGTGATCTATAAGCCCTCTGCGCGTAGCTATGAGATAGCTGAAATGCACAGTGCTAGCCGGTAACATCAAGTAATAGACAGTATTTGAGAGTAAATCATGCGGTGTTACACGGAAGCGCGTCTCCCCAAAATTTTGTCATCCCGGAGATGAGGATTTTCGAAGACTCGGATATGCCATGGGGACCAGTCGATAAGAAATGTCCCCAAAAAGTTTCCCTCAAATAGGGACGTTTTGGAAATGTCCCCACTTTTTGGGAATCCTAGGAGTCTCCAAAAAGTCTCGGAGACTTCAAGAAGTCTCTCGGACCGTCACAGAGACTCCTAGGCATCCCCCACGGCTAATGTTGCTTTAAACTCTCTTTTTTTTAAATAATTTGTTTTAAAAATCTACACCCCCAACCCTAACCCTAATCCCCACCCACCCCCTTAGCACTACAAAAGAAACTATAAATAAGAGTTACACTCTCACTCCAAATCACAATCAAAAAATCAAAGCAATAGTGAAAGCATTAGCAAGCAAGAGTGAGAGGGTGAGAACATTAGCAAGCAAGAGCTACAGCAATACGATTAGCAAGCAAGAGTGAGAGCATTAGCAAGAAAGAGGGACAACATTAGCAACAAGTAACAACAAGAGTTAGAGCAAGTGCCAAATCTTCATTGCATTGAGCCACTGGCCAACTATATTTGAATTTTGAATGTAATCATCATTTTGAATATAAATATTAATATATTGATATTTGGAATTTTTATTGTTCAATGCAATGTCTTTAATATTTCAAAGTTCAGGTTTGTTGTTCCTTACACATTTTTATAACTAATTTTTCAAGGACTACTGCTATATATATTTGTACCACCATTTCGTCGCGCCTGTTGCTTTCCCACCACCATCCCCCATGATCCCCAAACCTAGGCCCTTGGTTCCCTCGTTTCCGAGACCCGTCCCCGTTCGAGACTCATGGAACATTGAAATCATGTCATGATGCGTCTGAAAAATTCAAAGATTTGCTTATATGTCACTATACAGGGACGAGGACACATAAATTCATCAACATGACCATTAGAATGAGGGTCAAAGATTAAAAAAACAGAAAATAGGCATTAGCTCCTCCAAAAAAGCGATAGAGTAACATCTACGGTGATGACACGGCCTTCTCAAGAAGTCGTGGCGTGGTGGCAAGCCATACTTGGGAATGCTGCAAAATTCACCTTTTCACTCTCGAGAACGGTTAAAAGGGAAGCAAAGGAACCCGATACAACCATGATATTCCCTAAATTATACCAAAATAGGAGTTCAACAAAACTAGCCACCAAAAAATTTGTAAATGAAATCCATATCAGTCCTGCATAGAAACTAAGTAGTGGACTCCAAGATACAAGTTGTATATGCAATACTATGAAATATCATCATTGGGTTACAAAAACCCTTCTTCACTAACCTTTACTTCCCTTTCTTATTAGTTTTGTCCAAAAATGCATCTTGAAATATTTCACTTGAATGCAATTGTTTTTCTATTATACGAAGCATAAACGCATTGTTTCCAACAAATTTTAAGGGTCTGAATGCAATTACAACAATAATGATGTTTGACAATACAGCTTTGCCTCCTCCAACTGTTGTGCACAATTCTTCTAGTTGTTTTATCAAAGACCGTAGTTCATTGATAGCACTAGATATTGTTGTATCGCTTGCCATTTTAAGTTTAAAATTGTTCTTGTCGCACATTTTGTGTTTTCTGCTTGTAACCCAAACAGTTGATCTGATACATTCCAAATTTGTTGAAATGGCTTCAATAAATCATGAAGCCGTAGTTTTGAATCAGATGTGTTCAGCTCAATAATAGATTTTGCTTTAACATCCCTGTATTTCTTTCATTTGATTTATCTGAATCTTCAAGCAAGTTGTTTGTGGCATCGACAATTCTCCAAGCATTTATGTGCATCAACTTGAGTTCTGTTTTGACTTTCTATGTGTAAAATTATATATATCATTATAAATTTTTGTCTGGGATTTCACATTTTTCAAATACTTTTGTAACTCAAAATAGGATACCAGAACTGATCCTGATTAGGACATTCTGCTCATGAATCAGCTAAATTGAATAAGTAAATCACATGATGACATTTGCAAAGCATTGATTGGTTCTGTAAATGGCATTAAATCAGATTGGAGCTAAATACTTCAGGTATATAGTCATTCTGTGAATGACTATTCCATTCCATGTTGCCTCTCTTCTTCCCTAATTGACCTTTTTAAAGTAAGCACGGCACTTGGCACCACTGTGAAAATCAACTATCCACTTTTACCAGAATGGCTATCCTAGTTGTTCTAGTCGGCACAATGGTCAGTACCAGCACCAAGTACTATCTTGCGATGTTTCATTTCAAGAAGGATGTCAAGACTTCATTATCTGAGCCATTCACAACTTTGAAACTTTTAGCTATGCAGGGCCCAGATGCCTGACAGGCATAACTTTAGGCACTAGCTTTACAATAGAAGCATTCGTACACAAGCAATATACAAAATCTAAGTCTACGGGCATGCCACTGGGAGAAAAAATGCATGGGTCTACCTGATTCTAGCACTCCATTTGTATAAATTTTAAAAGGGTACAAAACCATGAGTCAATTCATACAGCATTCTGCTGACTTCACTTTGCAGATTCTGCTCCAAGGTTGCAAATAAACTCCAGTTTTCTAGGAATTCAAATATGTAAGCATCCATCCTATTACATATCAGAATTATATCATGAGCATCTTCAAAAGAAGGTTAATGAAGTCCAACCTTTTTCATCGAAGAAAGAAACTTTGCATTCACCAATCCAACCTGCACGAGCAAATCTCCTATATCAATTTGCGCAAAAGTTGATTGCCTTTTCTAAATTCCTGCTAAATATATCTTGAACCGCATCTACATGGAAAGAGCAAAATGCCACTTGGAGAGGCTTTACCGTCTCTGCATTCAATTGGCAACAAGTAACTACTATGTCTGCTTGACTTGCGAATTCTAGAAAGTGCTCACTACCACCTCTCTCATCAATGACGTAAATCGTTGATGCAACCTTTATCTATACTCTGTGTTTGAGAAGTATCCCTGCACCTGCATAAAGCTGTGTTATACATTGACATTAGACAATTTAGTGCAAGGTCAATCTTGGTAGAATGTACCTAAGTTGTTCGAATTGACATCAGAATTTGAGTCCCAGCGTCTTTTGATAGCAAGAATTTTAACACCAAAAGGTCTCAAACGAACTGCAAGGTTCTTCCCAATATTTCCATATCCAAGAATGAAAACCTGCAATGCATCAATCGTGAATCATATATGAATGCTAACCTGTAAATACATCAATCACAAGGTGTATATGAAAGCTAATGTGAAATTTATGATCATTAATTCAGTGTCAAATCTCTGCGATCGCGAAACAGAGACTAAGAGTCTACACCTATTGAATTCATTATAGTTATCCTTCACAAAAAATGTATTTTTAAAACAATTTGATTTCTGATAAATTTATTATGGGTGTTGCCAGATTAAATGTTTTAGTTTCTGATGGAGCACACCAATTTTCGACTGAAATAAAGAAAAGGTAAAACTAAACATATAATGCAGCTATGGACATGTAAATTTATTTATGCTATAGAAGAACAATGATCTGACTCGAATCTATCACAATTTGTAAGCATTTAGTTCCAAAACAAAATATTTACCACTTACCAATTTTGGTAGTAATATTGCTCGAATACAAAACTAAATTACCAAAGTTACCTTGCAAAAAATGCTTAGTATTTTCCTGATTTTTCCTGATTAATTTTTTTGCGACACTTAGCAATTTTTTCCTGATCAAGATTTTAGTAACATTGAGAATGTCTTATTGAGGTTGAAGACATTGTTGAGAAAAGGAAGAAGATGACACTGATGAAGATAATGAATTTGTACTCAAGGTACAGAGAAGAAACTCAATAGGAATGGTCTCTGGTCTCATAATATATATTTTAGGGAAAGTGTCTCAAGTGTTGAGAAATGGTCTCCAGTTGTTGAGAAAGAGTCTCAAATATGCACTACAGAGAAGAATCTCCTGGATACTTGAGATAGAATCAAATTGTTTGTTTCTAGTCATTGTCAGCATGCCATCATCTTATCTCTAAAGAGCTGTAAAAGTTGCATTGAGTTTGTACCTTGTTTTATAATGCTCGGCTGAAGTGGCAATGTTAGAATAAGTACTTCGATCAAGTTAGAGGTCAATCGTATGAGTCATTTGTGGAGGCAAGTATAGCTACTCACCCAATATGATGTATAAATAAACAAAAGGCAAGAACAAAAGAAAAATATGTGCAGTGCTATTTTAAGTGTCAACTCCATATTTTATCAAAGCATTTGAATGACAAGATGAGACTTGGCATTTCAATTGGACCACAACTAAGAATTTAGTGGATGCTGCATTCGGAGGACCGGTATGCCAAAACATATTAGAGAAATCAGGACGTGTGTGTCATGTCCATTTTCGAGATAATCCCATTTGAAGGCCTTGGCCCATTTTCCTTCCTCATGGGTCCAAGCGATCAAGCTAGAGGAAGCCAACAATGTCATCTTTAATTGGCATTGTATTTGTTGGTGAGCCTAGCGCCCAACAATAAATTAGAAATAAAAAGATATTGGTGAGCATGTAGGCTCCAAAAAAAAAAAAAGAAAATAATAATAAAGCAAGTCTAATTGTGGTTGGCCTCATTTGAGAGCCCCAAGACTTGGTGCCACCCTCTTATTATAAATAGAGGTTGTTGGCATTAGTTTAGGACATGTTTTGGAGATTATTCTTATTTTGGTGAAAGTTGGCTAGTGTAGCCCTTTTACTCTCTCTCTCAAGGACAAAACCCCTTGGGTTGAGGATCTCTTCCAAGGACGAAAACCCTTGGTTGGGAAACTTGTGAAGGACGAAAACCCTTCATGAGGTTTTGATTGTGCAAGCTGGTTGGAAAAGCAATAAAGGATCTTTCTCTTGCATTTGTGGTCTTCTTGGTGCAATATTATATTTATTCATAGTGGAGCGACCCACTTTGGTGTGGAATTTTGGTATGTGTGATACTAATTTGATAAATCTGAAATTACTAACTTATTCTTCATAATTTATAAGGCCAATATCTTGAGTTTCATGATTTTTGGTGCTTCCTAAGTTGAGTTATGAAATTTAAAAATAACGTTGCAAACAAGGGTTTCATGAAATTCATATCTCCATATCTAGGTATTTAAAATTAAATTTCTTGCATTATATGATTGTTGAGGATATATTATAATTTTAGAGACTCAAGTAAAGTTGATTTGAAGGGGTTTGAAGGCATAAAAGTGGGTGTGAAACCCCAAAACAGGTCGCTGCCCTAGAAGGGTGTTGGCTGGCAGCAGTTGAGGGTTTTTATACATTAATTTCAGTCACTAACAGCTCACTAAAAATCTGAAAAGTGTTGTTTATCTTCAGCTTTTGGTCATTTCCTAAGTCCCCCAAAAAGGGACATTACATCGTGTCTCTAAGACTATGTCCAGTGCTTTTTGTTCATCCATCGAGTCAACCCAAACCACTTGAATTATGATTGAGTAATGACGTTCGTGAGCAATGTTAGGAGGAAAACATATATTCCTTGGTACATCAAGTTGCTAGAACACTTTGGCACACCATAGTATTAGAGTACACAACCCTTTTTTTGGAGTTCGATGAATAGTTTTGGGTGACACTTGAATGATTAAACAGCGGGAAAGAATGTTTGAAAATATACTTGGTTTGTCAATCTCTATTTTCTTCGGCACCATAGATGCAAGGTAACAGTCAAGATTATTCTATCCAGCAATGTTAGGAGGAAAACATATATTCCTTGGTACATCCAAGTTGCTAGAACACTTTGGCACACCATAGTATTAGAGTACACAACCCTTTTTTGGAGTTCGATGAATAGTTTTGGGTGACACTTGAATGATTAAACAGCGGGAAAGAATGTTTGAAAATATACTTGATTTGTCAATCTCTATTTTCTTCGGCACCATAGATGCAAGGTAACAGTCAAGATTATTCTATATCCCTCTAGAAAGCTTCAAAGCCATGTAGATGCACAGTTTGTTCAAAGAAAATTCTATTTAGTAAAGACGTTAGTGCCCTGGTTGTTGAAACCCAAACAGATATGCTTGTCCTTCCTTATGTTGTGAGGAGGGGACTGGAAGGATGCTAGGTTGCACTTGTTATATTCCTCTATGTAATTTTATTTTCATGTTGACAGGCATCATAGATGTTGGTACATAAAGGATATTAGAGGTGACAAATTTCAAAGAGCTTAAGAAGATCCATCACGTGAAAAGGTAAATAACAATGAGATAATTCAGATACTTACTGTTTTTCCATATAATGTTTCTCCGGTGGGCTCACCCAACCTTCTCTCTTTAACTGCATTCTCCATGCCCTTCTGCAAGGAAAGTAGGAGACATTTTCAAATTATTTAGTTATAGAAAATCAAAACAATAAGCATCAAAGTTATTTTCAAAATAACCAACTACATAACCTTTCACAAGGATGTATTTTTCTCCATTTTCTTGTTATTTTTATACCATTCAATAGTTTTAAAACAAGACTCTCTTACAAATAATATGTTTCTTTCTGTCCAAAGTACTTTCAACTTACGCCATTCTCTTAAGTGAATAGCAAAGTGGGTGAATGTAAGAGTCAATGTTCACTGATTGTAAACTTCTTTGTAATAGTTTTGTAGTCATTTTGAGGTTCCAAAAGGATTCCATAACTTGGAATCTAAGGCAAGCCTTCTAGATGTGAAAATGTTATTAGCAACTTAAAAATGTGATAGAAATGCTTAAAATTCTAAAGGTGCCACTTACGTGATCATGTTATAACCTCTTGTTCGTATGTTGATAAAAATAATTTAAACTCAATTCAAAAAATGTATGGAATTCTCTTTCATTGCCTTCTAAGTTTGGGTCTATCAGAATCTTGTCAATAAGGTTAATGCATAACCTTAAACTGTCTGAAAATTATGTGCTTGACAAAATCATTTTCAACATAAGGAAATTGAAGCACAAGAAATAAAAGTAGAGATGAAAATTTCAACCTCATTAAAGACTAAATGAAAACAACTTCCAGTCACAATACTTATCCCAAGCCTAGGGTTTTCCCCACAATGATTCCCTACATAACATTTTTTTGGATCCAGTGTGCAGAATAAAGGATTGTCTTTTGACATTGATAATAGCTTTCTTTTAAGCACCAAAACCTCGGCTTGTCCTAAGTGTCCTAGCTACCACGAGTAAGTTTCATAAAGGAATATACCTTTTCATGACATGTATAATAATCCATGATAACAAAGTAGAAAAATTGACACTTAAGCACTCATTAAGACGATTAATGAAAAATTATCATAGTCGTTATCGCCTAGTGCTTTAGATAACTCATATGTGGCCTTTCGTAATGTTTAGCTCGTTAGGGGTTATTTATTTTAAATTTTGGATAGATCTACGGATTGCATAAGGAAAAAAAAATGAAAGATGAGATGGGACTTATTGAATGTCTATGTGAAAGGTAAAAATCATGTATGTACATGAAGACTTTTCCAGTGTATAAAAACTAACATAAGATACCTTGTCGTTTCGGAGAGAAGAACTATAATTTTTCTACTGATACTCTGATATTCTCATTAATGGAAGTACAGTTATGTCTCAGTCCTATCCCATTTTTACTTTTTGCTTTTTTCACTTCTCAAACCTTCACATGTCATCAGAACAGAAAAGCCTTGGCCAGTGAATATCGAAACACTTTTTGTATTTTTGAGTTGCAAATGAAAACTAAAGATCAATGAGGAGCCGATGACAGGTTGCTACTTTGTAAAATCAATAGCCTAAGAAAAGGCAAGTGGTAATAGTACTCATTCCTGGCCCCCTTGTGAAAGACAATTTCCCCAAGCGCAAAGCCCATTTCCTCTAACAAGGCCATGGTTTCTTGTTGTTCAATGACATATATGGTCAATGTTAGGAAATTATATTTTAGTGCTCCTCATGTGTATGTGTAAATAATAATTACGTGAAGTAATTATTATTATGTAAGAATGTAAGTTACTAGATTAGTAGATAAGTTAGTAATTTGTTATTTGTTGTTATATAAAACAACAATAACAATATTATATTTGGGGATGTGAGTTTCAACAAACTCACGTAGGAGGTTTGAATTGTTATAGCCACCTCCTATATTTTAGGATGGCTATGTTCCTATTTATATGGTGGTTTTGTATTGTGAATTACATTGGAAATATTAAAGATTATCCGTATAAGTCTCATTCTCTGATCTCTCTTCTGTAAATCTGTTGCATATTCTTCAGTCAATTTGACAGAAATAAATTTGGGAATTGATTCCCCTTGTGTCTGCAACTTGTAGAAAGAAATTCAAATTTGGGTTTGAATAATTTTATGTGATGAGATATGCCAAACAGCAAGATGCAGACCTAATGTTGATCCATAGTAGCAGATTGTATAAAGTGCCAATGCCAAAGAAGAGTTATTCAAATTGGTGATCATGTCTAGTTATGGTTGTTTCTCAACTTGTCAAGTTGGTGGTGGTTTCATTTTCTCATTGGAGGAATGATAAGTAAATTTGTGAGAAGATGTTAGCCATTTATGAAGCCAAACCGTTGAGTGTTGCTGTCACCCCAAACATTTTGCCCGAATTCTTCAAAAATTAGTTTCACTAACTCCTTAGGATCCCCTTGTGAAGAATCGTGTTTTGGACTTAGAAAATTTTCAAAGTTTTTGGGCCTTGATCAAAGATATTGTCATGTCCCTTTTTGGAGACTAGCGGAATTGAAGACCTTAACCCATTCTTCCTCCCGTGGGTTCAAGGAAAGAAGCAAGGGGAAGACTTGGATGACATTTTCTAAATAGATATTTTCATTATTATCATGTATTCCTATTGGGAAGCCAAGCGCTCCAATAGAAGAACTCATTTAATTAGAATATAAAGTATTTTGAGCATGTAGGCTCCAAATACAAATTAGATAATTAAAAGGTACTTATTATAAGGTCGGCCATAAGTTATGATGTAGCACCCCTTATGTTATAAAAGGAGGATGCTTGGCCATTATGTGATATGTTGAATCTTATTATTTCTTTTGGGTAAAGGTTGTACCTTTCCTTTCTCATCAAGGACGAAAACCCTTGTTTGAGACCACTTCAAGGACAAAAACCCTTGATAGTGGAACTTGTCTTGGGGACGAAAACCCTCAAGCAAGGATATTTGGAATTATTGAATATCTCAAGGAATTTGGAGCTGATATCTTTCTATCTAGCCCTAGGCGACTTGTATCATGAGCATGTTGGAAATGTTTCGGTGGATGTGTGGTATGTTTTCTTGCATGGATGGACTTATACTATTTATTAAAGGTGAAAGCAATCATTTCCTTGCATGTTTGAGCCACTAATTCATCATTTCCAAGAGGGGCAAATTGCTTGTAGGTCACATTTGGCATGTTTCGGAGGATGTTTGGGTAAGTTGAGTTGATATTTGCATTCTTCATATTTTTAAACCCCAAGATCCCAAGTTTCATGAATTTTGGAGCTTCCTAGGTAAAGTTATGAATTTTTAAAGTAACTCTGCAGACAAGGGTTTATAGAAATTCATATCTTCAATTCTAGGGCACTAAAAATCAATTTTCCTTCATATTTTGATTGTTGGTAATTAATCAGAAATTTTGAGCTTGATTGGGCATATTTTCAATGAGTTTAGGGCATCCAAAAGTGAGTGGGAGTTCCCAAAACAGGTCGCTGCCCTAGGAAGGGAAAAATTGCAGGTTTCCGTGTGCATTTTCAGTCATATCCAGCCCTCGGAAGTCTGATTACAGCCATCTAAAAATTAATTTCAGTCATCTCTCATTCAGCCCTAGCTATTTTCCGGAAGTCCCCAAAAAGGGACATTACAAATATCACATATACCATGCCCGAGAGGGAACAAGAGGAATTGTTGCCATAGTTATTGTGTTCCGTGATAGGCATGATGGCGCGACATAGCTTTATAACATTGCCTTGAAAAGTGTATTGAATTCATATTATAGTCACCAAATTTGCCTATGGCAAACCCGCTAGAACTCATGGAGAGGTTCCTTTGCTCCCTTAGTTTTGCGATGGCGCACTGAGGCCGACTTAAGCAATTGAAAAGTGCTCAAAAGGCCAGTGGGTTTCGCTATGGCAAGTACCAGAAGGAACTCAAGGAACTATTACCATAGTTCCTCGGATCCGTGCTTTGGGTGATGAAGCAACCATGACAAAAGTTTGCAAAAGTTTTTAATGAGTTCCTAGGGCAGTAAATTTGGGTGACAAAGGTTGTTTGGGCCTTACAAAAACAAATTAGCCTGTCATTTTCATTTCATTTCAAAATCTCATTGCCCGCATCTTGTGCTCTACCATGTCATGTGTAAATTTGCAGTGGCTATAGGTTTCCCCCTATTTTTGCTTTGCCCCTAAGGTTTTGCTTGCAAATTCAAATCCGCCATTAAAACCATCTTTTTGCACATCATTTCAACTGATTTTTTCAAGTATTTGCACAAACGTTTTTCGCTCGCCAATCATTTTTTCTCTATATTGGTCACCATTAAATCCGCCATAAATAGACTAAACTTGCCAAATGTATATGAGCGCACAAATCAAATTTCATGCATGCCCAAAATAGGAACACCAAATCTTGGGAAAAACACTTTGAATCTTTCTCACGAGTTCCAAAACAACATAGGTACAAAGTGCTTGCAATTGATTTATTTTCTGTAATGATGTTGCGAAGCTGTAAGCCCCCTTCATTCTTTGTCATCTTGTCATCCCGATGCTAATGCTTTTGGTTCATGCTCATAGAATTTATCAAATCATTCCTCTTTTCATGTTTTCTTACATGAAATTCCATGCAATCAAAAACTTGTAATTTTCTTCGATCATCTCCAAACTCTTTTTGACAGCTTTGGGCTTGGCCCTCGTGATCATATATTTACAAGTCTCTCCAATATAATGAACTCTTGTCACATTCTTGCTCTTTTATTCTTCATTGGCTCATCCAACATATCTTTTGGTGACATTTCGGCTCATTCTAGGTTGTTTGTTGCTTAGCGAGATGTTTTCTCGCCAGAAGCATGGGTTTGTCCCCAAGCCCCCAAACCCAATCTGATATGTACCCGCAGATCCATCTGGGGTACAATACGGATACGTCCTGGGTACATCTATAATGTCCCCTTTTTCGAACTAATTCATTTCGAAGACTTCTAGCCCATTCCACTTCCCATGGGCCGGAAGAAGGTGAACAAGGGAAGTATTTGTTTATATTTTAGTCCTTTTTCATGAGCATTTACATTTTCTTTTAGTGTTTTCCTTTATGAGGCAGGTCGACTGGGTTGGAGGAATTAAAAAGCAAATTAAAAGATAAAGCAAAGCTTCTTTATGAGGTCGGTCATGGGGGAAACTCCCTCATGGGGTTTGGTACCACCTAAAGGATATAAAAGGGGTCGCTTAGGCTCATTTTGGGCATGCATCTTTATTATAATTTTACATTACTTGGTTTTGGGGCTGATTGCTCTATTTCCATTCCACTAGAGGGTGGAAATCCTTTGGTGTGGCTTCACAAGGAAGACGAAACCCTTCCTTGATAATTGGAGAACGAAAACTCTTCAATTAATTGTTCCAAGTGCTTCAAAGAGGTGGATAAGGCCTATTTTCAGCGAGGGTTTGGTTCTAAGGTGAAATTCAGCTCCTCTCCTAGGGGAGCGACCCACCTTGGGGAAGAGATTGGTGGTTTCTAGGGCACAACATCGCTCAACTCAACCATCATTGCATTCTCCATATTTTTGGCAGCCGGAATCTACTTTGTACTTCATTTTTAGGGCTTGGAATCATTCATTTCCAGCCATTTCATAAGGGCATACTCTGTTGTCATTTATTTAATTTCGAACTGTGTTTAGAGGCTGATTTGTTGGTTAGTAATTTTCTAAACTATTCCTAAAGTGCCTCTATATACTTCAGATATTGTGAATGACGATATTTTGATGAATTATTGTTTTTCCTTGTTTTTCTAAAAATCAAACTATTGTTCACTATTGTTCTATTTCCCGGTTAGGCGATATAAAAATCAGAATATTTCAGTTTGGGGTTTGTGTTATTTCGTTTCTTTTTACTTCAACCCTAGAAAGGGACATTACAATGGTATCAAAGCATAGATCCTCCCCCACCTAGAGGGTTTCATTCAAAAGGAGCAAATAAATGGCAAACACACATTTTGATGATGTTAGGGTTGAGAGGCTTTGCCCTAGGGGAAGAAAGATTGGCCAATAAAATGGCTCATCCAATCCATACCATTCAATATCTGAATGATGGAAGAAGCTCTTCAAAGGAAGTCAATAATACTCGGCCATCCAAAGTGGACAATATTGCTACATGGTATGAGGAGTATAGGGCTCTTCCGGAGAAAATTTGTAATGCCATGTCATTTTCTGAGTTCATGGGAGTAAGCAAGTCAAGGTCAAGGCCCAAACCTAGGTCATGAGTTACACAAAAAGAAATGTCATGTCCCTTTTTTCGAGCCAATTCCAATTGAAGACCTTGGCCCATTTTCCTTCCTCATGGGTTCAAGCGAACAAGCTAGAGGAAGCCAAAGCAATGTCATCATGTGCTTCATTTCATGTGTATTTCTTTAATTCGCATTGCAATTGTTCTTTGAGCCTAACGCCTAACAATAAATTAGAAATAAAAAGCTATTGATGAGCATGTAGGCTCTAAAAATACCAATTAGAAATTAAAAAGTACTTTTTTAAGAGGTCGACCATCATTTACATTATAAACACCCCTTATGGTTATAAAAGGAAGGTCGTTTGGCCATTAGAGGATTATGTTATGTGGATTTCTCATTTTTGGAAAAAGGATTGTTTGTTAAGCATCTTTTTCCTCTCTCAAGGACGAAAACCCTTAAGTGAGGCACTCCCAAGGACGAAAACCCTTGTGGAGAAGTGGTGTGGATGAAACCCCACACTACCCTTTGGTGGATTTCTCTCTATTGTTGGTTATAACAGATTTATGACCTGAGTGACTTGCTTGGAGGTGTGTTTTCAAGGATATTGCTAGTTTTTATGTGATCTCTTTCATGGTTGGACTTCCTATGATTTATAAAGGTGAAATCTTCCATTTTAGCAATTGTTTGGTGCAAATTATATTTTATTTCAAGTAGGGCAACCTATATTGAGGTGGTGTTTTGGTATGTGCGGTGACATTTTGGAAAATCTGAAATTATCATCTTATTCTCTATATTTCATAAGGCCAATATCTCGAGTTTCATGATTTTTGGTGCTTTCTAAGTTGAGTTATGAATTTTTAAAAATAACACTGCAGATAAGGGTTTCGTGAAATTCATATCTCCATATCTAGGGCATTAAAAATCAAATTTCTTGCACTACATGATTGTTGAGGTTATATCATAATTTTAGAAATTCAAGTGAATTTAATTCAAAGGGTTTTGAAGGCTCAAAAGTGGGGTTGAAACCCCAAATCAAGTCGCTGCCCTAGAACAGGGTTTAATTTGCAGATTTGCAGGGTTATAACAGCAGCTCTGTAAATCTGATTTGAGAGCTTTTGGCCATTTCCTGAGGTCCCCCAAAAAGGGACATTACAAGAAAATTTAGGGTTCATAAGTAATGGAGAAGAAACAGCCCATAGAGGAACCCACCATGCAAGTTGAAGAGGGAGAAATCATGGAGCTTGAGCCAATGGAGGAAGAAAAATCAGATCTGCAAGTTGGTAAAGAGAAATTAGAGGTTGAAGCTCAATTGCCAAATGTGAATGTGGAAGTACAACTTGCTGGAAATTTCAAAACAGCCATCTACATGAAGCAAGTAGATGATGTTTATGGCCTTGGAGAGAACCATGAAAAGGTTCCATGCATGCATCAACAAAATGTGGATGAAGTTGAAGCAAAAGGGACATCACTTGTTGTATACGAAGGGTTCAAGTTAGAGGAACTTGCACCATCCTTCGAGCTTCCATTGACTGATTTTCAGAACAGCACTATGAAGAGTCATGTGATCGAAGAAAATATTGGGAATCACGAGGATAGAAGGGTTGGAGGTATCTCCACAAACCCCACTTCATCAAAGGAGGACAAGCTTTTCATGGGCAGCCAAAGGTATGATAATAATAATCACATTTCAGATTTGTTGATCCTTCCTTTCATGGGCAGCTTGTTGAAAAGAATGAGCCTATGTCAAGTTTGATGCTTCATAGTATAATTGGTGGTCGTCATGGACAACATAGTGGAAATGGTGATAAAGTGAAGAACACTCTAAGTGGCAAAGGGTACATAGATCCTTTGAGTTACAAAAAGTGAATTCCTCAATGGATTCCATGTTACTATGGCTAGTGAGTGCTTCATTTCGTGCATATGGTTAGAAAGAAATTTTATGAGAAATCATATGGAGTTTGTTGTACATTCGAACTCCTTGTGAAGGATGAGATGCTACAAGATGGCCTCATCATCCCTTGCACCAAGAGGTTCCAACAACTCAAGCTCACCTTGGGAAAGCACAAATGGGATTCCTCAAGTTGCTACAGCCAAGAAGAGTGGAGGAACTTCCAGAAGAAGACAAGACATATGGGCAACACATAATGAGGTAAAACCTACAATCTTATTTTCAAAACAGCAGTCATATTATAAGGATTATGAATTCCTAATTGATAAGCAGACTCTTAAAGGGAGTGCTCTAATAGAAGTAAAAGTTGAGTTCATGAATTTTGTGTTTGAAATCGAGTGGGATGGTTGTTATCTTGTTGTTCCAAGCATTGTAACTCAATTGAGATTTGGAGGTATGATTGGAAGTAGGAGTCTTGATTTGTGGGACTTCAAGCATGTTTTCATGTGTTTTTGTATTGCTATTATAAACATTCCCAGCTTGCCCAATATTTTGTTTGGTGCCATACAAAAGAGGACAGTCATGAGAAGGGATAGTTTCCAATCTTTCAGATCATTTTCAATCAATAATGACTCATTCGCAGGCCCCACTACATTCTTTTTGAGGAGATTCGTGACAGTTGCTAAACTTTTTTCATTTGTTGTCCACAACAATTTCAGCTCCCTTTCCATTTTGTTGATAATCGGAGATAAGTATCCAACCATGAGGATGAAGGGTTTCCAATCTACTATCATCATTGATGTGTTTTCAGTTGTCATAAGAAGGATCTAAGTCATTATCCTTCTGATTTTAGGGGACAAAACACATGGTTACAACTATGTTTGGGACAGCTTGGGTGAACTTTTGAATATCCATCACTTGAGTGGAGAAAATGAGATGATTACAAGCCATGAAAGAGAGCTAGCTTCCATACCTACGAGGCATGAAGAAATGATATTGAGAGCTCTTGTTTCTTTTAATGTGTTTGTTCTTTGTGTAGGCACAGGAATAAAGAAGAAAGAACAGTTGAATTTGTTATCCATCCGAGCATGTGATGAAGAATATGGGACTGCAGCTGAAGATGAAGATGCCATAATGGAGGATGGCAAGTTTGTGAGTGCAAAAGGTCTCAATTTGCATAGAAACAGAGTCCCTCCAATACTTGGATTGGGAGTGAAACATAAAAAATTTGAGGAAGGTACAACCCAACCTAGGACAGCGGGAAGAGGGCAGCCTAGACCATCTTTTGGGCAGCCACGAAGGCCACTACAACAAGGTAACTCTAGGTGTTTGGATCAGTTTTGCATGATGCTCAAGCTTGCCTTTCCAAGTTTGTTGTTGAGTGAAGAATGTAATCAAGAGTTGGGGAATGAGGTGTTGTCTACCCCAAGTGAGAAGGGAAGTATTTCTATGGCAGCCATGAGCCAAACTACCATCATTGATACTGTTGTCATCATTTATAGCAGCCCCCACCTAATTTTAGTTGCATTTGTATTTGGGAATATGGAGTGTTCTTCCACCTTAGTTGACAAGGATGGAACGAAGAATGAGGATGCCACATTGGGACATGGATTAACTTGTCAAGCTGTTGATTATTTATTAATTTCTTGCTTTATGACTGAGATTACAGCAGTTTGGAAGGCTTTTTATACAGCTGAGTATGCAAAGGAAGAAGTTGTTACTGTTGTTTTAGAAGTTGAAGATGAAGGGGACTTCAATGAAGAAAGGGGCAATGGGTGTTAGAGTTTGTTTGGGCAAAAGCTCCTTCATTTTACTGAGCACTTTGGATCTAGACTATGGGGATGCTACAACATGTTCCTCTTTAAGAGGAAAAGCAAATATTATAAAAGATATAAAGAGGCCTACATGGAGTGCTCCACAAAGAAAGAAAAGAAAAGGATATAAAAGCAAATGTTGGGGCTCATTGGTATCATTTCATGAATTTTATACTTCTCTTTTGGAAATTGGAGCATTGAGCTTTCATTTTCACCCTTTGAGGACGAAAACTTTCATCAAATCCTATTGGGTACGAAAACCCTCAATAGTCACAACACTTGGGGATGAAAACCCTCATTTGTTGCATTGGTGGCTTCATACGGGAGTCACAAGTGGACTTAATGGAAAGATTTTTAGAACAAGCAGCCATTTATCCATGCATTGGGCACTTCTACTTCAGCTAGGGCACTTTCTAGGGTGTTAGCACCCTTCCTTATTTGGAGCGACCCACCTGGGAAGTTTGGGATCATTTTTTAGAGGGTTTTCATGGTTGGAAAATTGTAATTTCACTTTCATTGGATAGTTGGTCTCTTCAAGATCATTTTGAGCATTGGTTTGTGTTGACACTCCAAGTATTGATGGAGTTATGAATTTTAAAAGTTTCAGTTGTATTTGCACTTGAAATAAATTTATAAAATACATATTTGCTCTAGATTTCTGATCTGTCCCCTCTTTCAAATAAAAATTAATTAATCAAGGTTGGTACCCTTTAATCCATTCCCCTTGGATTAAAGGAAAATAAATTAGGGGAAATTCGATTTGCACATGTGGATTTAAAAATTAAAATATATTTTTATTTGTGTAAGTCAAAAAAATAAACATAGAAGGAGAAATCGATTTACCTTGGGCCAATTAATGATCATTGAAGGTAAATTAATAAATAAAGGCAAGTCGCATTTTTTAGAGAGTGGTTTATTATTTCTATGGGCACATTTATCTATAATTTGGGCATGGGTCGATTCCTTTTGGGCATCAAATATAATATTAAATTATCCATTGTATTTTATTTTCAAATCTTACCTTGGGGAATTAACTTTTGCATTGGAGTTTGACTTTCAAGCTATTTCAAATTAAAGGCTCTCATCTCTAGACTATGGCGCCAAAAATGGAGAAGGAACTTTGGAGATTGAGCAAGGAAAAGCTATAAAAGAAGATGATGGGCACCCCTTTTCGCATGTTGACGGTTATTATAACTTATCTTCATGCTTGAAGAGGGATGAATGCCCACTAGTGATCAAAAAACAAAAGGTGTTCATTAACACCACCCATTTGTGAAGTGTGTGTTCCTTCTTGAGCTATGAATTGATGAGTTTTGCTTAAATTTATGTTCTTATGTGAAGTTGTCATTATTGAGAGTGTTCTAAGCTTGAGTTGTGAGAGTTTGAGAGTGATTTATAGTGTATGCAATTCCATTATATGCTGCTGATTATTCCTTGAGGAAATCGACTTGTTGGGAGCTTGTTTGGGCACATTTGGTGATGATTTGAGTGCTCAAGTGACTATTATAATTTCTAAAATTTTAATTAAGCTAAATCAACTAGTTATGTGGAGTTTGGGTGCTCTTTAGCAAGGAATTTAAATCTGAACTGTTCTTGCTAATTTTTCCTTTGATGATACTCTTGATTTAATGTGTTTTGGTGCCTCTAATATTGTCGGTGTTTATTCTAAGTGGTACGACTGGATTGGGCAATTTTGTATCATTGTTTGAAGGGTTTTGGAGAGGTTTTCAAGCTGTTGTCATAAAAGAATTATTGCAGATCTGAAATCAGCTTATTTGAGTGTGGAAAGTCAAGTATAAAATTTGGAATTTATTTTATATACCATTCTAACCTTGGGCGACTTGATTTCAATATTTGTGGGTTGTTTTGAGGGGCTTAAAATGCTCAAAAATTCTGATTTAAAGTTGGTTGGAAAGTGTATAATTTTAGTTTTCATCTGCAATTCGTTTCACTCTAAAACTCCAAGTATTGCATGAGATATCAATTTTTGAAGTTTCAGCTGATTTTGGTACATTTTAATTCATTTACTACTGCTGCAATTAAATTGGTTAAAGAAGTGTTTTCTCCAACTAGTTAGCTCATCTAAACCCTCACTTTGGCTCACTCCAACCCCATTTGGGTTGTATTGAAGCCGACATTGAGTTAGTTGAGGTGAACCTAGAAGGGTTTCTCTTCTAAGTTTGCTTCCTTGCAAGTAGTTTAGTGAATTTTAATTAATATTCCAAAAGGAATATTACAATTTCATCTTGCTAGATTTCTTAATGTAATATCCCCTTCTCGGTGAAGACCTTTAGCCCAATTTTGTTTCTTGATGGCTAAAGGGTGTTAGAAAGGGAAACTTATCATAATAAATTAATTATAAAAGTGCAAAATAAAATAATATTATAAGCACTTTATATTAATTTATTAATGATAAAGTCAATTTAAAAATAGAAAAGACAAATATAAAGTGATAAAGTAAAATAATAAAAAAATCACTTTATGTTATTATTCTCTCTAGGAGAAAATGCGACCCCTTTGGAGGATGGAAAAGGTGGAAAAAAGCATTAAATGCAAGGGGTGAAATCTAATTGGAAGTTGGGGAGGCTATTTGGCCCATTACATCTATAAAATCAAGTTTACTTGCTTGTAGAAGGCATGCTTTTCTATTTTATAAAAATCGACTTTTGCGAGCCAGTGTTTTACAAAATATTTTCAAATGACGAAAACCCTTAGAAACAATCTCTTGAGGACAAAAACCCTCTAAGGGATCTAGAAGAGGAACGAAAACTCTTCTTCTAGTTGAGAGGATTCTCCATTCAAGGGTTTCCATTGTGGATCAAGGATTTATTGGTGTTTTTCAATGTTTTTGCAAGAGTAGATTTGCAGATTTGTGTTACTTCCGACGAGGGTTTGAAGGTGGGAATTTGTTGCAGATTTTTTAATTTCATTTGCAGCCATATCTAGGGTTATTTACACCCCGTGGGTGGAGTTAGGTATATTCTAGGGCACGGCTGTCACAGATCTCATCACCAACAGCTTTGCCATAATTTTAGAAGCCAAGATCAACTGGTTTACATAATTTTTGGGCCAAGGAAATTGTATTTTCAGCTATGTTTCTAAAGGAGCATTCTGCAGATTTTAATAAAATAATTCAGCCTTCATTTGGGATCAAATCTGGTACTTTTCTTGAGTATTTGTCTTTATAAAAATAGTTGATCTATTTTGATGATAAAAAGAGTTATTTTGGTTCAATTTGGAATGATTTGCATACCCTAGGCAAGTCACATTTTCCCATAGAAATTCAGATCTGCACTTAATTATTTTTGTATAATTTCTACTACTTGCAATTTTATTTGGGATTTGCGGGAAATCCACTTGGGGTTGAAATATGTCCATTTGGGGACATTACAATTAAGTATTTGAGATATTTCTATGTTAATTTCAATCGAAATTGCATGAGAATGGATGCCATCAAGTGTTGCTACTGATTCACTACATTAGGTAGACTTGTTTACTAATTTTTAGTTGTTTTTAATGATGCATGATGCCCTAAAAGTGTAATTTCCAGTTCATTGCTAGGGTTTCTAATATTGTTGGATTTGTTATAAAAATCAGATTATATTCATCTTGGGTTTGTGTAAATTCCTTGTTTGTGTGGTTCAACCCTAGAAAGGGACATTACAAAGATCCCTAGACAAAGTTCATCTTGTTTGGCTCAAAATGGGGATTTAAAGGACTATGTAGAAGTGATCCGAGGTGACAAGGTCAAAATATATCTCATATATTTAGAAAGATGAAGAACATAGAAGCATTTTGAAATGCCTCATCATTCACATAGAAGCAAAACCCTGATTCTAGAAAATATGTAGTGTCCCTTTTTCGGACAAAAACTAAAGAACAAGGAACTAGCACAAATCCCAAAAATATTAATTCTAATTTTCAAACCAAAAAACTGAATATGAAGACCAGATCAAAATAGCGATGAGATTTTAAAACAGCAATACGGAAATGTGTTGGCTAGATTTTATGCATAGCTAAAAACCTAGGCAGTCATGAGATAAATCTCCCTCATTTAACGGTGAGGCTCCCGTGTAAAATGTTTATCAATTTAGTAAGGGTGAATCCTAATAACTATTTTCGGGGGTTTTACTTTAATTACCACCGCTAGGCAATTTTGCAACAAGCAGTTGTGATAAAACTAATTGCGAAAAAGGGGAAAAATAGAAATTTAGGAAAGAAGAAAGAAGGGTGTGCCAATTTGACCAATAGCTATTAGAGTTGGTCTCATCCACACAAACGAAATAAACAGATAAAACACAATTTTTAGCAGGATGGGAAAGAAATAACTTCTAACCTAGATCTGAGATAACACAAAGTTTATCTAAAAACCTTTGAAAAAAAAAATTCAAAAACACCGTAGACACAAAGTTCTCCAGAAATCCACCTTTATTCAATCCCAAGCCTCTGCAACAATCACACCAAGGGTTCCAAGACAAAGTCTGACAACTCAAGAATGCTCCGGTTACAAAGCTCTTGCTAAAACAAGTTCTGATAAACAAGATTGTGATCCTTTAACCCGTAGGCTCTTCCTCTATTTATAGTGCATAGAGGGCAATTAAAAATAGGAAGCTTTAACGAATCGCCATGTCCTTCTCCTCTTGCCGCATGTGGAAGCTATGAAAAAGGGAAGCAGCTAGCAGTATTTTCCCCTAGACTTTCTCATTGCATGACATGCATGTTTTACAACTGAAAATAGAACCTTCTATTTTGCATGTTTGCCACCTATTTCCAAGTAATTGACTTCTTCCAGTAACTTGAAGTAACGGATTTTAAAGTCAATTACCTAAGTTTTACAATTTTAATTGATTACTCAATTTCTTTGTCGAGAAAATAAGAGAAAGAAGAAGAAAGAGGAGAAGAAATTAGAAGAAAGTTCAGAACACTCTCATTCTTGCTCTTCTTCCATATTCTCGCATACTAATCCAACCCGTATTGCACTTCCGCCTTCCGAATGATATGAATGATACCTCCGCCTTGAATCCGAGAAGCTCTTTCTCTCATATGTTGTTGAATCCTTTTCTTTGATTCTCACCCAAATTTGGCCCTGGATATGGAAGCAATTGATCGTGATTTGCTTGCAGTGTTGCCTCTAACCTGTCTTCTCCTCTTACCCTTGAAGCTTTTGCAGTTCTTCTCAAGTATGTGCACCAATGAAATGCTTTCCGTAAGCAATTCAGACAAACTCATCACCCTTTTATTTTTAATTGCATAGGGGCAATTTTGAATTCTGGAAATCACTCCGGTGAAGACAAATATAAGTAAACTCAATGTGGGCTTCAACTGGAAGATTGGGAGCACATGCACAAGCTTCTGAAAGGGATTTTGCATGCAATGACTTCCACATGGGCATGTGTTAGGAACAAGAGGATGATCTTCTTAAAATTCACCAAACACAATTTACTCTCAAGAAATTGCGTGGATTTTCATAAGCAGAAGCAAGCAACTCATATTCACGCTTTACCTTTTTGCAAACTTCTAATTTTTGTGTGAAAAGTATGAAGGAAGGGCAGCGTGAAAAATAGAGATGGAAGGCAGCTAATATTCACGCTTCAATTTTGCAAACTCCTTTTAAAATTGCGTGAAACTTCATAAGTCACGGCAGCGTGAAAAATAGACCTGGAGGGCAGCTTTGAAAATCACGACTTGCATAAGTGACTTTGTCTAATATTTGCGTGAAAAACATGAAGGAAAGGCAACGTTAAATTTGGACCTACAGGGCAGCTCTAAAAATCACGCTTTTCACTTAAACTTGTCTTTTTAAAATTGGCGTGAAAATCCAAGTGGAAGGGAAGCTAAAAATTGCGACTTGCATTGGATTTTCTTCCTAACTTTTACGTAAAACTTCATAAGTCACGGCAGCGTGAAAAATAGACCTGGAGGGCAGCTTTGAAATCACTAAGTCACACACCGAAACTTAGTAATGATGAAATTTAAGCTTTCAATACTGGTCCCACCAGGCATGCCAAAACTGTTGGAGCTCAAAATTGTACCCGTCCCAGATCAGTATGAACTGGGTTTTTGAGGCAACATGGGATTGTCTCCAAGTTGTGGGACCTTGCACGCTTGAGACAGACCTCCAGAGAAGGCCGGTTCCTCTACCTACTTCTATTGTTAAAACTACTCCTAAGAAGGAAAATGCATCTACCTATCACTACTCTACAATCGAGGACCATGGTGAGAAGGAGATGCATGAAAAGGAGAACCTACATTAAAAGGGAGGCAATAGCATTTGGAGAAAGAGGGGGATGAACACAGTTAGCTTTAAGCGAAAAACGGAAGGAAAGTGCGCCACTCCATCCTGCGCGGAAAGCAGAGAGGATAGACACACGTATCACGGTCTAAAACGCACCGCATACTCATTTTCATGGGGCACAAATCATGAAATTGTGCGTAAAAAAAAAAAAAAAAACTTGCAAGGGACTTGAGAATGCACAACAAACCATCAATGCAAAGGGAAAGGAAAGAAGATGCAATAAAACGAGCTAGGGTAGAAAGTAGCCACAAAACAAAATTTTATTGCTTCTAAATGATGCACAGTCGGTTACAATGGTGAAAGAGGCGAGTATCCACATACAAATAGCCAAATCTCAAGGCCTGCAACTCACAATGCAAAAGAACAATGCCCTTAGCAAACCAAAAAAGTCTAACCTTTTCAATGAGCATTGTTCTCTAATTTATAGATGAAGGGGAGAAGAGGAGGAGACATAAAAGGGAAACTCGAATTTGAAATTAAACCAACAAAGCAAGCATTGAATGCTTGCAAATCCGCCCGCAATGATGTCAGATGCGCCTCCCCATGTCTGTTTTGCTTGTGGAAGGAGGGCAAATTGGATCAAATTTGGGTGGTTGGGTCAATCGAACATGAGCATTAATGGCTGAAAATGCGTTTCCCTACTTCTCACCTACCAAATCCCGCCAAAATTTGATTTTGAATGGTCCAACATATAGCCCATGTCAACAACTTCCCAACAAGACCAAGAGCGAATGGATCGAGCCAGAACAAAAGTTATAACGATCCAAGGCTACGCATATATAAAGTGCAATCTGAACATGCAATGACACGTGGCACGCTTTGACCGGCTAAAGGATCGGTTGATTGTCCATCTGTTTTGTCGTTTTTACGCCACATGTTGCGCATTCGTTCGTCACAAAGATCCAAAGACCCAATTCGGGCGCGCTTTGATAAGTTGCGTGTTGCACACTCAAGTCTTACAAGTTGCCACGTGGCATACTAAGCAGTGCGCGCCATAAAAAAGCAAGAGGTGCAAGAATGCAAAAGGACGCACAAAAAGGGTGCGCGCGGAAGTGGGAAGACAAGGTGCGCACACTGAAAAGATATAAGTGTACAAGTAGGGGCGCGACATCAAAATGAGGGATGCGCGCGAGCAAGAATGCGGGGGCTTGGCCAATTTGGAAGGCAAGTCGGGGGTGTGTGCGGAGGGTGGACGAACTGTGGGAAAGGCAAGGCGCAAGCGCAAGGAGTACGCGCTTGAAAAAGGGGAATGAAAGAAGACAAAGGAATGGAGAAGGAAATGGAAGCACGCATAAGCTACGTTAGAGGGAGTGAAGGAAAAATAAGGCAAGAGGAATAAGCGGGGAAGGGCACGCAAGGACACGCGGAAGAACTACAACCAAGCATCATTGTGCCAAGGAAATCACCAAAGCGCGCGACAACCTAGGGTTTTGAACTTGAGTCAAAATGAGGATGTAAGTTGTCAAAATGACTAGGGGAGTTATTTTTGACAACACGTACTAACATGTGATGCTCTCGCCCATATAGGATTTCACGGCCCTTCAAGATGTCCATTATGCAAGAGCAACTAAAAAAATGGGAACCATTTGTGTCTACAATGCGAGATATCATGGGATATTTGGGAAAGATTCTCCAATAAAATAAAAATAGGATGGATTGGCTCGGAATCAAAAAGAAAGTGGATATTGGTGTGGCCAAAAGGCTTCATAATGGGATTTTGAAGGTCATCGGGACGATAACTCCAGCCATTATAATTTGGAATTTATGGCTGGAAATAAACTCCAAAATTTTAGGGAGAAGTAAAAACCGGTGTAGAAATATGGAGGAAGATGGAGGCTTGATATTTGAGTGGATCAATATTTGTAATGTCCCCTTTTTTGAATTAAGCCAAAATAGAAGACTTCTTTCCTTTCTTCTTTCCGGAGGCAAGAAAAGGATGAACAAGGGAAGATCGTGGGTTATATTTCAGTTTTCTTCATTCATATTTATGTTTTTATTTTTGTATTTCGCATCCTAGGCTGGTCAATTGGGTTGGGAGTAATTTATAAGCTCAAAATAAAGAAATAAGCTACTAAGGAGATCGGCTCGGTTTATGGGGATTTTAAAAGTAAAATAAAAGACAAAAGAAGCATTATGAGGTCGATCATGCATGTTTGGCCTTTGGTGCCAATATTGGGTTATAAAAGAAGATTAAGGACTTCATTTGTAGGCATCTCCTTTGGAAAATTTATCTACACTTCTTTGGGCTGATTGCTCTTAGTTCATTCCACTTTTGGGCAAAAATCCAATTGTGTGGCTCTTTCCAAGAAGGACAAAAACCCTTCTTGTGGCTGGTTGGGGGACGGAAACCCTCCATCCTTGATTGAAGTGAAGTCATCTTGCAGATTTGGGCATTGAAGAAAAAGGAAGTCATCTACAATCATTTGCATGCATTGATAAGCCTCTCCTAGTTGGAGCGACTTGTATTAGAGTGTGATTTAGTGCCTTCTAGGGCACAGAATTTAGTTTTTCTTTCATAATCAGATTTGGCATAATTTATAAGGTTGGAATCCATAGTTTTGTGATTTTTGGAGTTCATCTAGGGTTTTCAGCCCTTGCATGTGGCTGCCCTGCTGCTGTTCCAAATTTAATTACAGCAGTGTGTTATCTTTGGTTTTCTCCATTTATGTGTTGCAAATTGAATGGATAAATATTGCCGTACATGAAATAATTATTTACAAGTGTTTTCAGCTATTGTGCATGGTTTTATGGTGCATTTAAACCCCTTTTCAGTTCGCTGCTAGGGTTTATATTATTGTGGGAACTGCTGTCATAAAAATCAGATTATATTTCATTTGTGGTGTGGTGTATTTTCAGATCTGATTCTTGGGGTTTGTGGCCAAACCCATATCTTCGGTTTTTGTCCCAAAAAGGGACATTACAGTATTTGGAAACCCAAACCAAAAGAGACATCTAAAAGATAGAGACTAAAGTTTGATGCCTGATAATGGGTTTGGTGGGAATAGGTTGAAAAAGCCTAAGAATGTGGGAAAAACCTCCTAGAGATTGGATTAAGCTCAATGTTGATGAAGCTGTGAAAGAAAATCCAAGATTAGCAGGAGGGGAAGGGATCTTTAGAGATGATAAAGGGAAACCTCTATTAATGTTTTCAGTCTACTTGAAACTGTATACAAATAGCAATGCACAAGCAATCTCTCTTTTAAAAAGAATAGAATTAGATACAGAGAAGGGATGGCAAAAACTTCAAATGGAAGAGCACTCAATGCTAATTATTGAAGCAATTAAAAGGGGTAGTCCAACAACTAGCAAACGAATAATATCATTCAAGAAATTAAGATGGAAATTGAGAATTTTGAGATCTCATACCAACATATCAAGAGGACAGGAAATACGGTGGCAATTCTAACAGCTTATTTGGGAATGGAAATGTTAAGCACAATGGTTTATACTCATCCTATTTCCTCCATGGCATGAAAGCCGATGTCAAAAGACTGCACCAAAGAGGAAGAGCTTGCTCTTCATTAAAAAATGTGGAGCTCGGAATCAAAGAGAGGAAAGACTTATGTGAATAAAAAATCTTTATGTGCACTTAATAGTGCCTTCTAACAGTGGAAGCAAAAGAGAGGAGAATGATAGGAGATGAAAGAGTGTGATAGATAAATGATGAAAGCCACTAGCTTTTACTGTTGCTAAGTTTCTTGTAGTTGGAATGTGGTTGGAGATGAAGGAAGATTTCCCTATAGGCAGAAAAGCAAACACTTAAATTTGGTTTTGAAATTCATGTCATATTTTAACTTTCCCATTTCAGTTAGTAAACACCAACTAGGAGTTGGCATCTAGGCCAAAAAAAATTCTGGGTCTAAGATCCCATCCATTACCCAAGGTACCATTAGCCAAAAAGAAATAAAACACTTGCCCAAAAAGCACAATAAGAGGTAGTGAACCCAAGGCAGGTAAATCCTAGCCATAAAGTACAGATAAAAATACAAATAGCCAATTGGCGACAGATGATCCAATAGAAATAAGGGAGAACAGAGTGTTTATATACAAGTAACTTCTAGTTTTGTTTAAGGTGTAATTTATTTGTGTAAGATGAAATGTTATGTCAAGAACTATTTCATTGGTTGAGTGTCAAAAAGTTCAAGGGTTTTTACTTTTTCGTACTACGTACATACTTTGGGTGTTCAAATCTGCAAATAAATTAACTTATTTTCTTTATCAAAACTAAAGCCTGGTTTCAATCAAACTCTGCCTTGATCATTGCCAGGAATGCAAGTCCCAAGTCCTCCAATTACTCATTATACTCGTACTACATCTACAAACATAATAAGCAACCATAAAACCAAAGCAACAACACATTGGGAAGCACAATTATAAATCCTGACATCTATTAGAATAATTGCCTAATTGCATTTTAATTTGTAAATGTAAACTAACACGAAAACTAAAATGTTGTCATGAGTATCCACCTGATCCCGAAGAAGACCCAAAATCAAATATATGACATGTTCTGCACATGATAGTGAATTTCCAGAACCACTGCTTGGGATTCTTGCAACTTTGATTCCAAATTTTGTAGCAGCATCAATATCTACACCTGCTTCCATAATATGTGTATTTTTTCATTTAATGGTATTTGCTTTATTCATATTAAAAGATAAGTCATCTAGCGCACAAAACAAATGTCATGAAACCCAAAAATACTTGCACATTTTATTGAAAACATCAAATAGATAACAAATTTGATTGAATACTAGTAAAAAAGAGACCACATACAACAAGCCATAATAGCATTTAATATTTTTGTATATAGAATCAAACTAAATTACATTTCGTGTTGTTATATAATTATCCAATTATGGACAATTTTATGCAGAAAAATACAATGTATCACTTTCAATTACAAGAGGACATACCATCCAATCCTACACCAAATTGCATGATCAGCTTCATCTGCTTGGCAAGGGCAATAACTTTTGATTCAAGACGCATGCCTCGCACTACACATATATCATAACTTCCAATTTTATCGGGGACTTCGTCAAAGGGTACAGCATCAACCTGCGACCCAAATACCATGGAATACTAGGCATTATTAGGATATAGGAATAGAAATTTCACTTTCCGAACAAAAAGAAGAAAACTATATCAGAACTTCAAAAAAATGATTTGCTCATTCACAGAAATACTAAAAGTGTAAGGAAAAAGGTCGATAACATGCCTTCAAGAAAATGTGTGTTCCCACAAATATATTCAGTATAATTTTAATCTTGAAAGTAGTTTGTGCATATACCCCAACTTAGATATCAATATAATTTAAGATCCTGGTACTAATTTAAATTCAAATGTATTACAAAATTTGAGGCTTAACACACTTAACCTGAGAAAAATCACACCGTGATTCATAGTTGATATATAAAAAGATAATATAAAAAAATCAGTCATGACATCAAACGGTTTAACAAAAATAAATGCAAGGTTGTTTGACCTAAAGCCACAAATTTTTTAATAGTTTTCACCTCTCGATATAGTCACATTGTAAACTTAGTTTGAGAAGATGAGAGATCCAAGGAGGGACAATTTTGATCATAATTGCTTTAAACTGTCATCCTTTGACATGATTGGCACTTATAAGACTTGCCATTCAACCACATGCTTGCATCCCTAAAATGCAAGACTATGAGTAATGCACCCTTAAGATTTATATTGTTATAAGCAGTAATAACTATTAATAACAATTCATTCTTAGCACAAAGGTTTTCAAGCAAGCGGCGGGAAGAATGAGTCGCATATAATAAGCCCAAATTACATTCCCATGGACTCTTGGGCATCTTGTAGTAACCATGGTGACCACTGGAGGTAGGATCAATCATATGGCAATGCATGGACCTAAGCCAACCCCTATGTGTTGACATAGGAACACATGGAGGTGGGGGTTGAGTGTGACCACGTTATATATATAAACCCAAACCCACCCTCATGATCTCTATGAGCTCTACCCTAACGTTTACCCTAGAACTTCAGTCAACTAGGATGAGCTCAAGTAGCAAATCAATTGGAATTTATAGCAAAGACCCGAGTTTAATCACTGAAAAGACATGTTAATGTGTAATACTCAGTAACATCCAACATCCAATTCTCGGTGTGGCATACCTCAGCGGACAAGAACAAGCACAAGTCCTAGGAGAATGTGATGGAATAGACACCTCTCGGTCATGGAATGTAGACTGTAGGTATGTCCCATCCATGGTTGAAAAGGGGGTATTTTTTCAATCAAATAATGATAATACACCGTAGCTATTTTTGGCTTTTATCCATTCCAGATGTTGTTCATCTCAGTGGCATCAAAGTAATTTTGGACCATAACAACATACATATTTGATAGTCATGTTGTGTAGCTTACCCAAATGATTAAGCATCAACCTGGGGTGCTGGGATCGAACGGTTTTGGGATCCGAGGGGGATGCAGAGCCCGGTAACTTAACAACAGATTGATCCGTGAAGGGCCTAAGTGTGCTCTTCAGCATGTATAAAAATGTCATTGAGGCATTAATGAGTCTTGAAATTTTCTTCTTAGAATTAAAAGTTGCCTTCTACATGTCACCTAGTTCAATAAGTATTCAATGATAACCCCATTTGAGATGAATCCTAGCAAAAAAATAGAGCACCACATAGGTCGCCAAAAAGATCATCTATGCACAGAAGTGAATATCAGTTCTTGATAGTAATTATCTTTAATGTACGGTAGTTAATGAAGAGTGTCTATGTCCTATCCTTCTAAGGTGCTACAACAATGGGACTACCATATTTTGAGGTTTTGGTCAGATGTTGCCTTTATCAATCAACTACTATATTTAGGATTGAATGTACTTGTTTTCTTAGACAGACCTACAATGCAAGGGACTATTGGGAAATGGGATTCAGGTACGATGTCAATGTAGTATTTCACCAGGCAATGGATAGAACTCCATTGGGAGACTTCAAAAAGTAGGCATACTTGCCCAAGAGTGCATCAAATTGTCTCTATTGAGCAGAGCACGCGATGGAAGAAATTTGTCTTAATGCGGTAGTCTTGTATTATTCCTCTACATGGATCACTAAGAGAAGAACTGTAAGAATTATTAATCGATGTGCAGCATTGCATGGTCCTAATAACAAATACCTGAGTCTTTGGAATGACTTGAGGCACTCAATAGTGTTGATTGCCAATGTTAAGGATGGCATGCAAGGGATTTGATTCATAAATGCCATGTCTCTCCCATGTGCACACCATACCAAGAAGGACATCACAAATGTCTAAAGGCACCATGTCACAAATGAAATACTTGGCTTGATGGCTTACTAGAATCTGCTTATTTACATAGCATTGATTCGTCTTCCATATTGAAGGAAACCAAATCTAAGATTTTGGATGTGTTGTAATCACGAGGCTAGTCCTCCTAATAATGTATGCACGGATTAGTTTCTTCTAGTTACGCTTGTCCACAACAAATGGAATGTCCCCTTTTCCAAGCTAATTCGTTTTGAAGACTTTGAGCCCATTCTACTTCCCATGGGCAAGAAGAAAATACACAAAGGAAGTGATTGTCATATTTTTCAGTTATTTTCATGAACATTTGCATTCTTCTCTCATAATTTTCTACATGAGTCAGGTCGGTTGGGTTAAGAAGGTGAAAGGCCAAAGTGAAAATAAAAGAAAAGCATCCTTATGAGGTCGGTCTTAGTTGGAGGCTTCCAAATTGGTTTTGGCACCACAAAGGGGTATAAAAGAGAGTTTGCTTGGCTCATTTGGGCATCATCATCTTATCAAAAATATACTTTGCATGGTTTTTGGGCTATTTTCTCAATTCCTTCCACTAAGGGGCGAAAATCCTTTGGTGTGGCTAGCAAGGAGGACGAAACCCTTCCTTGCTTGATTGAAGAATGAAAACTCTTCAATTGGTTGTTTCCAAGTGCTTCAAGGAGGTTGATGTTGCATATTTTCAGCTAGGGTTTGATTGGAGAAGAGCGGCTAAGGTTGAGCACCAATTTTAGGCCCTCTCCTAGGGTAGTGACTTGCTTGGAGGAGGATTTGGGTGCCATCTAGGGCACATTTCTTCATTTGGAGTTGATATCCATATTCCTCATAATTTTAGAGGCTGATTTCACACTTTCATGAGATTTTGGGGGCTTGTAACCTCCATTTCCAGCCATTATTGTGAGTTGTAATTCTGTTGTCATTAATTTAATTACAGCTGTATAGAACTTCATAATTTGCATATATTTTGGAGTACTTTTGCTTGGTGTTTATTCCATTGGTTGAGTATAATATTTAGGAGAATTTATACATCCATTTTCAGCTTGTTTGGAGGGTGTTTGATGCCTTAAAAGTGCAAATACAATTCATTGCTAGTTTATAATATTCTTTGGTTGGCTGTTGTAAAAATTAGATTACTCTCAATTGGGATTGGTGTTATTTCTTTTTTTTCAGTTTCAGCCCTAAAAGGGATATTACGGTGGTATCAAAGCATCGATCTTCCCAACCTGAGGGTATCTATGCAAAAGGGTGACAAAAGGTACATTTGTTATCAAAGGAGACAAGAAGAAATCAAATCAGTTGTTCAAAAAGCCTAACATGGCTCGCCAAGGTTCCCAAGAGGTAATGATCGATAGACTCGTTGAAGGGCAAGAAAGATTGGCAAACACCATGGATTTGCTAGCCCTAACCCTACAGAAACTTCATGAACCAAGACTTCAAAATGGCGAGGCGGTTCATCTAGGGTGAACAACTCAAGGCAGCCCCAAGGATCGATTTATTGATCAGCTACCAGGCCTCCTTTCCTCCCAAGGGAAGAAGCCATTCCATAGGTGGACACACGGCAACTAGTAGGGCACAATATTGCGGCTAGCTATGAAGAGTACAGGGCCCTTTCAAATGAGATCTGTGATGTTATTTCACTTGCCGAATTCATTGGGGTAAGCTTTAATGTCCCTTTTTCCCACTTAAGGACCTGATTTTGGACTTCTTGCCATTCCCTTTTCCATGGCAACGAAGTGGAAGAGTTGGGAAAAGGAATTGAGCTTCCTTTGCATTTATTTTCTAATTTTTAATGTTTTTTTAGTGTGTTTTTGCTTTTAGCAGGTCGGCTGGGTTTGGTGCATTGAAAAAGCATATTAAAAGATTATAATGACTTTATCTGGGTCGGCCTTGTCCTTCTAAGCCTTGGCACCAAAGATGAAGGTATAAAAGGAGATGAAGACTTCATTTGGAGACATCTACTTTGGCGAATTTTATCTAAATTGGACTTGTGGGTTGTTTGCTCATTGTTCTTCCACTCTTGGGTGAAAATCCAAGTGTGTGGCATCTTCCAAGAAGGACGGAAACCCTTCTTGTGGTTGGTTGGGGGACGGAAACCCTCCTTCCTTGTTTGGCTTGAAGGCATATTGCAGATTTGAGAGGAAAGAAGTCATAATCAGATTTTTATATGCATTATTGAGCCTCTCCCTTGTGGAGCGACTTGCATTAGAGTGTTGTTTGGTGCCTTCTAGGGCACGAATCTGATCTTTCATTTCATATTCAGATTTGTCACTATTTATAAGGCTGGAATCAGTAATTCTTTGTGGAGTTTGGGGTTCCTAAACCCTCATTTCATAATTTTTATTGCAATTGTACTTCGCTGGTTTTTAATTAATTTCCAGCAATGTTTTGGATCAGATTTCATATTGAATATTGGTTTGGTTGATGCCTAAAATACATATATCTATTTTGGCAAAGTTGTTTGAAGAGTTTCAAGTGTTTTGTACTCATTTTTGCACCGCTGTCCTAAAAATCTGATCGTTGTTCAAATCTGGGTTTTATTTTCAGTTTGTTGGTTTAGAAATCAGATTTGATAATATTTGGGTTTGTGTTAATTCCCTACTTTTTAGTTTCAGCCCTTGAAAGGGATATTACAGTGGTATCAGAGCTCGGATCTTCACAGGCCTAGGGTTTCAATGGAAGAAGGCAACAAGGGTTTTCTATACTACCAAAGAAGAAGGAAAGCGGATCAACAAGGGAAGAAGACAATATGGCTAATCAAGATCCTCAAGAAGCCAAATTTGATAGATTGATTGCAGGTCAAGAGAGATTAGCGGACACAATGGACTTCCTTCCCTATCTCTTCAAAAGATAATTGAACCTAGGGTTCAAAATGGTGATGGTAGCTCATCCAGAGCTAACAATGCACAAAGTGACCTATGGGATCAGCCCACAGATTTGTTACTAGGCCTACTTTTCTTCCAAGGGAAGAAGTTATTCTGGATGTTGAAACAAGGCCTTCTACCAGACGAAACATTGCCACAAGTTATGAAGAGTATATGGCTCTTCCAAGAGAGATTCGTGAAGCTATTTCACTCGTCGAATTCATTGGAGTGAATAGAGGAAGACCTAGGCCCGAGCCTAGACATCATATGCCACAAAAGGAGGTACAGAATGTGTTGGGGAAGATGACCTTCTCCACCTTTGATGGATCAACCAAAGGACAGACTAGGGCTTGGATTCCGCAATATCCCCTTCCTAATCGAAGACCTTAGCCTATTTTGTCTACCCGACGGCTAAGGGTGACTTAAGTTATTTTTAATATTATAATGTGCTCGTGGCAAAGGGAAAATATGCAAGCACTTATAATAATTTAAATAACTTAATAATTATGTCAAGTCTAAGTTAGAAAAGGTGCAATTATATTTTTATTCTCCCTAGGGAGAAATGGCGACTTGCCTTAGGGCGATAAAAACATGGTTAGAAAAGGTAAAAGCTCATGGGACAAATGTATTTCCCCTAGAAAATGCGACTTGCTCTAGAAGGGAAAAATGGGGAGAAAAACATTAAATGTTGAGGAAAGCTGATTGGATGGGCAAAAGGTCATTTTGGGTCTCTTCCTTCCTTAAAAGGAGAAGTCGACTTGCTTGAGAGGCATTCTATGTCTATTTGATATTTTTGAATTTGTATTTAAGACTAAAGCTTTTGCGAGAATTATTCCAAGGACAAAAAAATCTTTAGGAATTACCTCTAGAGGACAAAAACCCTCTTAGAGAATTTGGGGATTTCCTATTTAGGGTTATCCATTGTATCTTCAAAGATTTTTACTATTTCCAGTAGTGTTATTGAAGATTTGCAGCAGAGAATAAAGCAGATTGGTGAAGGGTTTTGTGGAGCTAGGGCATCAACTATTATTCTATTTTTTCCATAGGTGGAGTGACTCACTTCTTGGCTAATATGTGGTGTATGTGAGACATTCCAGTCTGATTTATGTTGCCATCTGCCCATCTGATTTTTATGAATTAAAGCAATATATTTTCAGTATTTTTGGGTGTCTATAAATGCCATTTTCAGACCTGTACCTGGCAGCGTATCTACAGACTTAAATTAATTAATTTCAGACCTGTCTAGCATCAGAAATCTAAGTTTTAATGCATATTTTAGCCTCATAATTACATGGGATCAGATCTGAGTGGAATTAGTTCAATGTGAATGTTGATTTGTATGAGATTTTTTCTTTACCCTAGTCGCCATTTCCTTATTTAATTCAGATCTGCATAATACTTATTGGGTATTTTATCTATAAGTTGCATTTTGAGGTTGGGGTTTGCCTAAAATCCATTTAGGGCAAAATATGTTCTTTTGGGGACATTACTGATTCAAAAGTTGGATACATATTTGTCTTTGAAGCCCATGATGGAGGAGGATGCTATCAAGTTTGCTACCTTGCATCTTGAAGGAATTGCTCATGAATGGTGGTTTCATGGGTTAGTGACACAAGGGCATAATGAGATACATTCCTATGATGAGTTTTGTCAAAGACTCATTGATCGATTTGATAGAATTGATCGGAAGTTCACTTTCGTGAGCTTGCTCATTTGAGACAACAAGGCATGGTGGAGGAATATGTGACTGAGTTTCAGAGGCTTTCCATTATGATCATGGATGTTTAGAAAGAAGGCTTATAGTGCTTTTCATTGAAGGTTTGATTGAGCCCCTCAAGGGTTTGGTTCGAGCCTTTGATCCCTTGTCTCTTCAAGAGGCAATAAGAAGGCTTTAGATCTTGAAGGTGCTGCTCCAAAAACAGCAGCGAACAGCAGTCTTTCCAAGGGAAATTCGAGTGGAGGACAGCCCACTAGACAGCCTAGAAACCCTCCCTTGGACCAGCCAAGGAGGCCACCCCAAAAGATGCCAAGTACTCACATGGAGCTGCCCAAAACCAGCAATGAAAAAGAATCTAGAAACGAGCTTTAAAGGAAGAATTTGTGCTTCTCATGCAAGGATCCATGGACTATAGGGCATCGTTGTTTGGGAAAAGGTAAAATACATTATATTGAAGTATTTTCAGATTGTGAGGATGATGAAAGTAATGTTGATGAGAACAAGCTTGATAGTATGTTGGAAAAGGATCCGAGAAAAGGTTGATAGCACTCTTGCTACCTTGAAGGGAGCACCTAGTTACCATTCATTCCACATGAAGGGTAATCTACAAGGGCACGAAGTCATAATTTTGATTGATGGTGGAGCCACCCACAATTTCATAGATGAGTGCTTGGTGGCCAAATTGAAATTGAAGGTTGAAGACTTCAAAGGGTTCATGGTGAAGATAGCCACTCAATGCCATGCACCAAGAGGTGTTCCCAACTCCATGTTTCATTGGAACCATATGAGGTATGTGCTGATTTCTATTTAATTAACATGGTTGATATGGGTATCGTGCTTGGAGTCCAATGGTTGCATTCATTGGGAGAGCTCACTTTCAACTATCAAAGCATGGAGATAAGTTTCATGGACAAAGGTAAAAAGATTACTTTACAAGGTATGCTTCCGGAAACACCCCAAGTTAATTATTTGGTAGAAGATATTTTGTTATGGGAGTCACATTTTTGCTCTTTATCCAAGATTACAGCGGATTGGAAGTCATTAATTACAGCTGAGTATGTCAAGAACAAGTTTGCTAATGTTGTTTTTGAAGGGAAATAAGTGATGAAAGGTACAAGGTAATGGATGAGCTTATTCTTTACAAAAACCGAGTCTATTTGGTGCCGAATCGAAGGTGAAGAGTAAAATATTGAGAGTTGGTCATCCAAGTTATTTTAAGACATATAAACAGGTGAGGGAAAGATTCTATTGGAAAGGTCTTAAAGGGGAAGTGCTCCAATACATTCGGGAATGCCTTACATGCCAACAAAACAAGGCAGAACACACATTTCCAGCAGGTCTCCTACAACCTCTTCCCATTCCCACTCAAAAATGGGAGAGCATCTCTATGGATTTCATCACGGGGCTGCCTATGGTTCAAGGTAAGAATTGCTTATATGTAGTGGTTGATAGACTCACTAAGTATGCTCATTTTTGCCGCTTCCAACTAAATATAATGCTCCTATAGTGGCTGATGTGTTTTTCAAAGAAATATTTAGACTTCATGGGCTGCCCAAGGATATAGTAAGTGATAGGGACAGCAGAGTTCATGAGCATGTTTTGGCAAGAGTTGTTTCAATTGGTGGGCACCCAACTCACTCCTAGCACTAGCTACCATCCCCAAACAGATGGGCAAACTGAAATAGTGAATAAATGGGTGGAAGGATACCTACGGAACTACATTGATGGGAAACAATCCGCATGGATGAAGTGGCTATACATGGCTGAGTTTTGTTACAACACCACCTTCCAAACATCCATTGGTATGTCTCCTTTTAAAGCTTTGTATGGGTATGATGCTTCCTCTTTTGTTGATTTGGTTATGACAGATAGTAGAGTGCCTAAGGCTCAAGATTTAATTCAGCAAAGTCATGATATCTTAAAAGAGCTCAAGGAGAACCTTCTACGTGCCCAAAATCAGCAGAAGTTATACGCAGATCAGCATAGGAAAGAGAGGACATTTGAAGTGGGAGACATGGTATTTCTAAGGTTGCAGCCCTATAGGCAATCTTCCATCAAACAAAAGGGTGCGGAAAAGTTAAAACCTCGCTTTTATGGTCCTTATAAGGTAAAGAGGAAGGTGGGAAAGGTGGCATATGAACTTGAGCTTCCGGAAAATAGCAAAATACATAATGTTTTTCATGTCTCATGCCTCAAAAAGGCACTTGGACAGCACCTTACTCCTTCACATGAGTTGCCCCCATTGGATGAGGAGGGCAAGTTGGTTCTAATTCTAGAAAGTATCCTAGAGGTTCGTGAGAAGAAATTGAGGAATCAAAGTATCAAGGAATACTTGGTTCGTTGGAAGGGATTACCCCTTGAGGATGCTACATGGGAAAGTGCAACAATATTAGAACATCCACAATTGCAATTGCTTGGGGACAAGCAATTTTGGGAAGGGAGGACTGTAATGTCCCTTTTTCCCACTTAAGGACCTGATTTTGGACTTCTTGCCATTCCCTTTTCCATGGCAACGAAGTGGAAGAGTTGGAAAAAGGAATTGAGCTTCCTTTGCATTTATTTTCTAATTTTTAATGTTTCTTTTTAGTGTGTTTTTGCTTTTAGCAAGTCGGTTGGGTTTGGTGCATTGAAAAAAGCATATTAAAAGTTTATGTAATATCCCCTTTTGGGATATTATCTAAATCTGCAAATTCAACTTAACCAATCGATGCTAGGACTAAAACCTCCTAGTTCGACCTCAAATAACCCAATGTTAGCTTCAATACAACCCAAATGGGGTTGGAGTGAGCCAAAGTGGTGGGTTAGATGGGAGAACTAGCTAGAAATTAATCTTTTCCAGATCTGAAAATAATTGCAGCAGTGAATTAATTAAAATGCACTAGAACAACTGAAAACTTCAAAAATTTATATCTTCCTCAAAACTCAATATTTTCCCACCAAATAAAATGCAGATTGTTCTATAAATCAAGGCCTTTCCAAATAACTATGGTTCTGAATTTTATGATGACTGAAACCCCTTCAAATAGACCCCCAAAATCTGAATGCAAGTCACTAGGGTTAGGATAAAACATATAAATTACTTCCAGCTCTTAATATTCCCCAAAACCCTCAAAATATCAGCCCATATAACTGAAATAATTATTAAATTGCAGCAGCTTGCAGATCTATCAAAAACACCTCAAAATATGATGCAAAATACCACAAACCCAGTCGATTTGCCTTAGATAAATTGCAGCATTAAATATGAGCACAATAACCTTCAAATCATGAGCCCCACACTTGGAAAATTATACCAAAACAGATCAGATTACAGATCTAACTTGAAAACCACCAAATCATACCAAAATAACCTCCTATGCAAGTCGACTTGGTATAAATAAATTCAGCAGTAGCAGCAGATCATAAAGCACACTTAAATCCTTCAAAACTCATCAATAACATGCAAATATCCTTCTCTAATAAATGCGCCACACATAGGATGAATATATGATATAATATTCACTCAATGCAAGCTTTAGAAGGTCTCACACTCTCCACAATAATGGTGGTGTTTAGAAACACCTTTTTGTGATCACATATGGGCATGCATCCCTCTTCAAGCATGAAGAAATTTCAATAAAATCATCAACAACCTTCCAAGGGGACGCCACTTCTCCTTTTATAGATTTTGCAACACAAATCTCCAAGCTTTCCCTCCAATTTTGGCGCCAATCTCTAGATAGGAGAGATATCATTTAATAATGGCCTTCTTTTCCTGTAAAAGGTCAAACTCCAATAAAATATTAATTCCCTTCAATTAATATTTAAATAAAACACAAGAGGGGAATTAAATATAATTTTTAAAGCACATGGAGTAGTCGACTTGCCCCAATTAAATTAAATATTATTTTTAAAATCTCAAGGATAGTCGATTTTCCCCAATTAATTCCTTTAATCCAAGGGGAGTGGATTAAAGGTCCTCCATAATTATTTTTAATTAATGTCCAAGGAAGGGGACATTACAGATTAGAATGACTTTATTTAAGTTGGTCTTGTCCTTCTAAGCCTTAACGCCAAAGATGAGGTATAAAAGGAGATGAAGACTTCATTTGGAGACATCTACTTTGGCAAATTTTATCTAAATTAGACTTGTGGGCTATTTGCTCATTGTTCTTCCACTCTTGGGGAAAATCCAAGTGTGTGGCATTTTCCAAGGATGAAAACCCTTCTTATGGTTGGTTGGGGGACATAAACCCTCCTTCCTTGTTTGGCTTGAAGGCATATTGCAAATTTGAGAGGAAAGAAGTCATAATCAGAGTTTTAAATGCATTATTAAGCCTCTCCCTTGTGGAGCAACTTGTATTAGAGTGTTATTTGGTGCTTCTAAGGCACGAATCTGGTCTTTTATTTCATATTCAAATTTGTTACTATTTATAAGGTTGGAATCAGTAATTCTTTGTGGAGTTTGGGGTTCCTAAACCCTCATTTCATAATTTTTATTGCAATTGTACTTCGTTGGTTTTTAATTAATTTCCAGCAGTGTTTTGGATCAGATTGCATATTGAATATTGGTTTGGTTGATTCCTAAAATATATATATATATATATATATATATATATATCTATTTTGGCAAAGTTGTTTGACAAATTTCAAGTGTTTTGTACTCATTTTTGCACTGCTATCCTAAAAATTGATTGTTATTCAGATTTGGGTTTTATTTTCAATTTGTTGGTTTAGAAATCAGATTTGATAATATTTGGATTTGTGCTAATTCCTTACTTTTCAGTTTCAACCCTTGAAAGGGATGTTACACAAGTAAGGGAAGGTCGAGACCGAGCTTGGATCCCATGCGCCACAGAAGGATCTCCAAAATACTTTGGGAAAGGTGGCACTCTCCACATTTGATGGCTCCAACAAGGGGACAGCCCGAGCTTGGATACAAAAGTTGGATACCTATCTATCATTGAGGCCTATGACGGAGGATGAAGCAATAAAATTTGCAACCCTTCATCTTGAAGGAATTGCACATGAGTGGTGGTTCCATGGATTGGTCACACAAGGGCACAATCTCATCCACTCATATGATGAGTTTTGTAGGAGGCTCATTGGGAGATTTAATGGGATTGATCCGGAAATTAATTTTCGGGACCTATGTGATTGAAGACTATATCGTTGAATTTCGAGGCTTTCAGTGATGATTCCGGATGTGACAGAGAGGAGACTAATTGTTTTATTCATTGAGGGTTTGGTTGAACCACTCAAGGGTTTGGTAAGAGCATTTGATCCTTTGTCTCTCCAAGAGGCAATAAAGAAATCTTTGGACCTAGAAGGTGCTGCTCCAAGGACAGCAGCGATTAGTGGGCAGCCAAGGGCATCTTGGAATGGTGGACAGCCAAAGGGACCTTTGGGACAGCCAAGAACCACATCTTTGGACCAGCCAAAGAGGCCATTTCAGCAAGCACCAATCATTCCCAAGGAGCTGTCCAAAACCAGCAAAGAAGTGGAGTCAAGGAATGAGCTAAGAAGGAAGAACTTGTGCTTCTCTTGCAAGGATCCATGGTCTCCCGGTCGTTGTTGCCTAGGTAAGGGTAATGTGCATTATATTGAAGTATTTTCAAATTGTGAAGAAGAAGAAAACAGGTGTTGAAGAGGCAAAGCAAAATCATGATCTGGAAGAAGATCCAGAAAGTTTGGACAACACTCTTGCCACCTTGTCTAGTGCTCCTAGATATCATCCATTCCGGGTGAAAGGAGACCTACAAGGGCAAAGAATCACGGTCTTGATTGATAGTGGAGCTACTCATAATTTCATTGATGAGATTATGGTGAAAAGATTACATTTGAGGGCTAAAATTTTCAATAATTTCAATGTTATGATAGCGGATGGTTTCTCCCTCCCATGCACTAGGAGGATACCTCGTCTCATGCTCTCTTTGGGAGGCACGAAGTGAAGGATGATTTCTATATCATTGGAATTGGTGAAACCGATTTGGTGTTAGAGTTCAATGGCTACATTCATTGGGTGAATTTACCCAAACTACCAAAGCATGGAGTTGAAATTCAAGGTGAATGACAAGGAGGTTGTGCTACAAGGTATGAAGAGTGGAACTCCTCAAATTGTGACAGCCAAGAGCATGGAAAGAACCTTCAAGAGAGGGCAGGTCGCATGGGCAGCTCATTGCTTGGTAAGGTCTAATTCTTCTATTGCAATTCAACAATCTTATCATGAGGATATTCAGCCCATAATTGATAGGCATGCTAAAGTTTTCAATAATCTACCTCATGGGCTGCCACCGGATAGAGGATTTCAACATGTTATTGAGTTAGAACCGGGTACCAAACCAGTAATAACTACTCCTTACCGCCACCCAAGGGTCTACAAGGAAGAAATTGAAAGGACAATCAAAGAATTGTTGGAAATGGGACTCATTAGGCCTAGTTCTAGCCATTTGCTTCTTCTACCGTACTTATTAAGGATGGTACCTTGAGGATGTGTGTGGACTTGTTGAACAAGAGGACAATCAAGAATAGGTACCCAATTCCAAGGATTGATGAGTTGATTGATGAGTTACATGGGGTTGTTTTCTTCTCCAAGATTGATTTAAGGTTTGGGTATCACCAAATCCAAGTACGGGAAGAGAATGTTCACAAGACTGCCTTTAGGTGTCATTTTGGGCATTTTGAGTTTCTTGTCATGCCTGTAATGTCCCCAAATGGACATTTTTCAACCCCAAATGGATTTCCCTGCAAATCCCAAACAAAAATGCAAGTAGTAGAAATTATACAAAAATAATTAAGTGCAGATCTGAATTTCTACCAGAAATGGCGACTTGCATGGAGAAAGAAAATCAACCAAAACTGAAATAAAGCCACTCATTTATTGTTCAAAACAAATCAGTTGATTTTATTGTTGCAAAAACACAAGAAAGGTACCAGATTTGACTTCAAATGAAAGCTGAAGTTGATTTCCAAAGCTTACAAGGCTCGACAAAAATTCATAAATTTTATAAAATGAAAGAGATGTCTTTCCTTTGCAAGTTGACTTGCTTTTATAACAAATCTTGGCCTTCTAGCCACCCACAACCACCAATCAAATTTTTTTCCTGCATTTAATATTTTCCTTTACCTTTTTCCTCCTCCACATGGGTCACATTTTCCTTAGGTAAAATAAAGTGACTTTCTTTTTCTAATTTTATTTTATCACTTTATCTTTTCTTTTTCACTTTGTCATTAATAAATTAATAAAAGTGCTTATAATAATATTTTATGATGCACTTTATGATTAATTCATTATGACTAAGTTTCCCTTTGTTTCATCCCTTAGCCGTCAGAAACAAAATTGGGCTAAGGGTCTTTGGACCGAGAAGGGGATATTACAATGCCATTTGAGTTAACCAATGGCTTTGACCACTTTCCAATCATGCATGAATCATGTTTTTGGTAAGCATTTAAGAAAGTTTGTGCTAGTGTTCTTTGATGATATTTTGGTGTATAGTAAAACATGGGAGGAGCACCTCCAACACTTGGATAAGGTGCTGGAAATTTTGGAGCAACAATCTTTTTATGCAATGAAAACCAAGTGTGAGTTTGGGTTGGATGAAATTTTGTATTTGGGACATGTTGTGAATGCACAAGGGGTTCATGTGGATCAACAAAAATTCAAGCCATCTTGGATTGGCCACCACCAACCAATATATCACAATTAAGGGGATTTTTGGGTTTATGTTGTTATTATAGGAGATTTGTGAAAGGATTTTCACAACTTCTTGTTCCTTTGACTGATTTAACTAGGAAGGAGCTTTCAGCTAGTCAAAACAGCCCAAATAGCATTTGATAAGCTCAAAAAGGTGATGAGTTCTTGCCCAATACTTGTTGTATTCCATTTGTGCTTGAATGTGATGCTTCGGGTGAAGGTATAGGGGTTGTTTTGATGCAAAATAAGCATCCCATTGCATATGAGAGTCGGAAACTCAAGGAGCATGAGAGGAGCTTCTCCATCTATGATAAGGAAATGTTGGTCATCATACATGCATGGCCAAATTCGGCAATACTTGGTTTGTGGAAGGTTTGTGGTCAAAACTGACCATAATAGCTTGAGGTTCTTTCTTCACCAAAGGGATTTGAATGACCGGAAACAAAAGTGGGTAAGTAAACTCCAAGCATATGATTTTGATATTGAATATGTCAAAGGAAAAAATAATGTGGTGGTGGATGCTTTGTCAAGGAAGCCAATTCCTTGCTCTTTTGATGATGTTGCAACACAAAATGAGAAGGTGAAGGATACAGAAGTTTAAGATCAGCCAAGCTTGCAATTGCTTAAGGGCAAGCAATTTTGGGAGGGGATGACTGTAATGTCCCATTTTCCAAGATAATTTGTTTTGGAGACTTTGAATCCATTCCACTTCCCATGAGCAAGAAAAAAATAAACAAGGGAAGTGATTGTCATATTTTTCAGTTATTTTCATGAGCATTTGCATTCTTCTTTCATAGTTTTCTACATGAGTCAAATCGGTTGGGTTAAGAAGGTGAAAGGCCAAAGTGAAAATAAATAAATAAACATTCTTATGAGGTCGGTCTTAGTTGGAGGCTTCCAAATTGATTTTGGCGCCACAAAGGGGTATAAAAGAGGGTTTGCTTGGCTCATTTGGGCATCATCATCTTATCAAAAATATACTTTGCATGGTTTTTGGGCTGTTTGCTCAATTCCTTCCACTAAGGGTTGAAAATCCTTTGGAATGGCTAGCAAGGAGGATGAAACCTTTTCTTGCTTGATTAAAGAACGGAAACTCTTCAATTAGTTGTTTCCAAATTTTTCAAAGAGGTTGATGTTGCAGATTGTCAGCTAGGATTTGATTGGAGAAGAGTTGTTAGGGTTTGAGCACCAAGTTTAGGCCCTCACCTAGGGTAACGACTTGCTTGGAGAAGTTGGGTGCCATCTAGGGCACATTTCTTCATTTGGATTTGATATCCATATTCCTCATAATTTTAGAGGTTATTTCACACTTTCATGAGATTTTTGGGGGCTTGTAACCTCCATTTCCAGCCATTATTGTGAGTTGTAATTCTATTGTAATGTATTTAATTAAAGCTCTGTAGAACTTCATAAATTGCATATATTTTCGAGTACTTTTGCTTGGTGTTAATTCCATTGATTCAAGATAATATTTAGAGAATTTATACATCCATTTTCAGCTTGTTTGGAGGGTGTTTGATGCCCTAAAAGTGCAAATATAGTTTGCTGCTAGGGTTTATAATATTCTTTGGTTGGCTGTTGTACAAATCAAATTACTCTCAATTGGGATTGGTGTTATTTCTGTGTTTTTCAGTTTCAGCCCTAAAAGGGATACTACAACAAAATAGAGAGTTTGACCTCGTATCCATAACTAAGAATGGAATATTAGTGTATTTAATTAACAACATACTATTATGCATGATTAAGATGGACTTGTGATATTAATTGTAATTTAATATATGGATAATTCACCCATTGGTGCACACTTATCCACATCTATTAATAAAGAAGAGTATCAACCAAGTTATCGACTTGATTGACTTCCATTATTAATAGATTAAAACAACCTTCTTTTGCAAGCAACTACTCTCCAACCTTAATACTAACCTCTACTTGTTTTTATAAAAGCATAGAGAGCTAGTGTTAATGGCTCATATTGTGGAGAAAATTATTCTTAGTCCGGAGAATTCATGCCATAGTTTCTTAATAAAATTGTAGTAGTCGTGATACGTAATGTCCCTTTTTTCCAAATTAATCCAAAATAAAGAATTCCTTGCCTTTCCTCTTTCCGAAGGCAAGCAATGGATGAACAAGGGAAGATCGTGGATCATATTTCAGTTTTCTTCATTTATATTATGTTTTATCTTTGTAAATTCCCATTATAAGGGGTCGGTTGGTTTAGTGCTTTTAAAGAGGCATAATAAAATATTATGACTTATAGGGGTCGGCCTTGCCTTTTTGGCCTTTGGCGCCAAGGTGAGGTTATAAAAGGAGATCATGGACTTCATTTGCACTCATACATCTTTGGCGCATTTACTCTACTTGGACTTGTGGGCTGATTGCTCATTGTTCTTCCACTCTTGGGCGAAAATCCAAGTGTGTGGCATCTTCCAAGAAGGACGAAAACCCTTCTTGTGGTTGGTAGGGACAAAAACCCTCCTTCCTTGTGTGGGCTTGAAGGATTATTGCAGATTTGTGAAGAAGTCATAACCAGATTTTTATATGCATTGATTGGTCTCTCCTAGGTGGAGCGACTTACCCTAGTGTGAAGTTTGGTGTCTTCAAGGGCACGAATTTGATATTTCATTTCATATTCAAATTTGTCTCTATTTATAAAGCCAGAATCTACTTTTCTTTGTGAAGTTTGGGGTCTCTAAACACTTATTTCATAATTTTTATTACAGCTATACTTTGCTAGTTTTTAATTAATTTCCAGCAGTGTTTTGAGTCATATTTCTTATTGAATATTGTTGGTGGTTGCCTATAAGACTCATATACATTTTGGCAAAGTTTGAAGTATTTCAAGTGTTTTGGATGCATTTTTGTATGTTGTTCCTAAAATCTGATCGCTGTTCAAATCTGGGTTTTATTTTCAATATGTTGGTTTAGAAATCAAATTTGAGATCTTTGGGATTTGTGTTAATTTTCTAATTTTCAATTTTAGCCCTTGAAATGGATATATCAATGGTATCAAAGTTTGGATCTTGAGGCCTAGGGTTTCAATGGAAGAATGAAACAAGGGTTTTGATACTACCAAAGAGAAGGAAAGCGGATCAACCAAGGGAATAAAAAAATATGGCTAATCAAGATCCTTAAGAAACCAAATTTGATAAGTTGATTGCAGCAGGAAAGAAAGATTGGCCAACACAATGGACTGGTTGATCCGCGGGTGCAAGGCTCCAATGGTGGAATAATCTCTTCAAGGAAATTCATTCATTCTTCGTCACCCAAAGGAAGCAACATCGGTACATGGTATGAAGAGTATAGAGATCTTCCGGAGGAGATCCGTGATGCCCTACCTTTTGCGAGTTCATAAAATTAAAAAGAAAGAATGAGCATTGGAACTTGGTCCAACCCCCAAGCCATACACCCTAGTGGAAAAGAGCCCATTTTGTTGGCAAAACAAGGAATGGCTACAAAGTTTGTTAAAGAAGGGACCAAACTCCCAAGTTCGCTAACAAAGGATGGGCATGCCTATTGCCCTAAGGATACAAAAGAGGATGGTATATGGCAGCAGCTGGTTATTGAGAGGGAGCAGCCCTTGGGAGGATTAGAAACCTCCAACCCTCTTGCCAAGGTTGATCTCTTGATTGGTTTTCCTAACAACACCTTAGTGACACGAGCGTTTAATGAAATTGTGGAACACAAGCCAAGGAAGGAGAAGGAGCACAGTGAGCATACAACTCGAGATTTTCATCTTTGAGGAAAAGGATCCATGAATAATGAAGATTCAGCCCTTACTTCCATTATTGTTCCGGATAGTCATCATTATGAGGTAATTATTGATCATTGTTTGACTAATACTGATAGTATTTCCAGCATGTGATGAATCCAGAGGTGGAAAAGAAGGGTTATGAGCAAGAAGGAAAAGTGAAAGGGATGGGTGAAACCCATTTCTCCAAGATACATGGTAGTAATCAGGTTGTTGATCTGTCTATAACAGCAAACAATAGAGAGCCAAAAGAGGGAAAGTTGATACATAAACCTAGAGAGGAAGGGGAGATCGATGAAGCACAAATTGGAAGGTATAAACCCTTTGATCTTTCATGATGATCCTATGATTTCTAATGATGGCATGTTACAGGAAGATAAAGTAGAAAAATCTGATTTACAAGATGATGAAGAGAGGTTGAAGGGTGAAGCTCAATTGTCAAAGGACGACTGGAGGTACGAACATAATTCAGATTTGTTATTTCCTACCATGTTATTTCAGATTTATGGTCATGAGAAAATTGTTGAAAGGAATGACCTTGGGGCAAATGTGATGCTCCGAAGCACATCACAACAAATAGGAAGCCTTCATGATGATACAGGTGATGGCACATCAGATTTGCATAGGGTCCATGGACCAAGACTTTTGGGTGACCTTGTTGAGGGTCATGTGGTTGAAGAGGTGCTTTTCCGGATGATTACAATCACTTTCAGATCGCTGGAAATTTCAGAACAACAGCATATGGTAAGCCATATGATGTTTCATTGGATCATGACAAGAGTCTATGGCATCATTATTTATCATTGCCATGCGTGGGTGATCATAACTTTGCTAATGAGGAGCAAGTTGGGAAAAAGGGACTTATTTTACATCTTCCAAGCAATGAAGTGGTTTTTTATGGCAGCCCAAGGTATGATGTAAATCAAATTTTATCTCCTCTTATATTGCTGCCATACTTGTGTCATTATGGGAAATTTGTTGTTAAGGATCACATGTCATGTTTTGGTGATGATGGCATATGGCATTTAGATATTTCCTTGCAAGGGTATGTGGTTCAGGTTGATCCCTTGAATTGCAAGGAAGAGGAAGCCCTTGATATTGTTACTCCATGCACATGGTTAGAAAGAAATTCGATGGAGGATTGTTTTGAAATCATTATGTATGCTAACAAGGTTATGAAGGATTCTACCCTCCATGAACAAGGCTTCACGGTCAAGACAACAAAAGGTTACTCTATGCCATGCACAAAGAAATGTTCCCAACTCCATATTACATGGGAAAAATATGAGGTATGTGCTGATTTCTATTTCATTAACATGGCTGATATGAATAGCGTGTTTAGGGTCCAATGGCTGCTATCATTGGGAGAGCTCACCTTCAATTATCAAAGCATGGAAATAAGCTTCTCAAACAAGGGTGAGAAGGTTATATTACAAGGTATGCTTCCGGACACACCTCAAGTTAAGTATTTGGTAGAAGATACTTGGCCATGGGAATCACATTTTTGCTCCTTATCTAAGACAACAGCTGATTGGAAGCCTTTAATTACAGCTAAGCATAAGTTTGCTAATGTTGTTTTGGAGGAAATTGGGAATGAAAGGTTCGAAATAATGGATGGGATCATTCACTACAAGGATGGAGTCTATTTGGCTTCCAAATCAAGGGTGAAGAACATGATAGTGTGGGTTGTTCATGATGCCCCATGGGCTGATCATCCGAGCTATTTCATGAGACACAAAAAGGGTGAAGGTAAAGATTTCAGTTTTTCTCTTTGCTTATGGAATGAAAGGAATTTGATGAAAGAGAATGCTAGCATGACATGTTTAAGACAACATAAGCTTGATGGGAATTCTTATTTTTTCTCTATGAATCGCTAACCCATGGTTCCATGAATGAACCAAAAGAAGTATGGGAAAAGAGAATCCATTATGATGAATTTGCAGTTGTTCACATGACCGCCAAAGAGGGGAATGGTGACTCTAATTTTCAGTTTCATGGCCTCATGATAAGGCCTGTTGTTCCTAGTTTTTCAGCATATGTAAGTCAATTTTCAGCCCCTACTGTACTCACAAATTTCTTTTTCCCATCAGATTTCAGTTTGGGAGTTGTTATGTCATGATTATAGGGCTGAATTTGCAAAAATCAGATTGGGAGCTGCCATTAGCAGCCACGAACAGCAGTGTATTTTCATTTTTGAGAGCATTCCATCATGGAATAATGAGGAAGGAAGATTTCAGTTGAAAGGAGGGAATAAATCAGATCATGATGTGTTATTTTCAGCCTTGAACATTCTGATTTTTGAAAGAAAAATGCATGATTACAGTTGTTTTTGGGACAGCATTACTGAAGTGTTGAGAAGCCATCATTTGGATGGAAATTATGAGATGGTGTCAAGCAACGAAGAGAGCTAACTATCATGTCCCTAAGGCATGATAAGGGGAATTTAAAAGTGTTGTTAAACACTCTTGTTTTCTTTGATATGTTTGCTTCTTGTGCAGGTACATCAAAGAAGAAGCAATTGAGATTCATTTGGGATCTAAGCACTTACAATTGCTTGAGGGCAAACAATTTCGGGAAGGGAGGATTGTAATGTCCCCTTTTTCCGAATTAATCCAAAATAAAGAATTCCTTTCCTTTCCTCTTTCCAAAGGAAAGCAATGGATGAACAAGGGAAGATCGTGGATCATATTTCAGTTTTCTTCATTTATATTTATGCTTTATCTTTGTAAATTCCCATTATAAGGGGTCGGCTAGTTTAGTGCTTTTAAAGAGGCATAATAAAATATTATAATGACTTATAGGGGTCAGCCTTGTTTTGGCCGTTAGCACAAAGGTGAGGTTATAAAGGAGATCATGGACTTCATTTGCACTCATACATCTTTGGCGCATTTACTCTACTCAAACTTATGGGATGATTACTCATTGTTTTTCACTCTTGGGTGAAAATCCAAGTGTGTGGCATCTTCCAAGAAGGACAAAAACCCTTCTTGTGGTTGGTAGGGGGACGGAAACCCTCCTTCCTTGTGTGGGCTTGAAGGATTATTGCAGATTTGTGAAGAAGTCATAACCAGATTTTTATATGCATTGATTGGTCTCTCCTAGGTGGAGCGACTTACCCTAGGGTGAAGTTTGGTGTCTTCAAGGGCACGAATTTGATATTTCATTTCATATTCAGATTTGCCTCTATTTATAAAGCCAGAATCTACTTTTCTTTGTGAAGTTTGGGGTCTCTAAACCCTTATTTCATAATTTTTATTACAGTTGTACTTCGCTGGTTTTTAATTAATTTCCAACAGTGTTTTGAGTCATATTTCTTATTGAATATTGGTTTGGTGGTTGCCTAAAATACTCATATACATTTTGGCAAAGTTGTTTGAAGTATTTCAAGTGTTTTGGATGCATTTTTGTACCGTTGTTCCTAAAATCTGATCGCTGTTCAAATCTGGGTTTTATTTTCAGTCTGCTGGTTTAGAAATCAGATTTGAGATCTTTGGGATTTGTGCTAATTTCCTAATTTTCAGTTTCAGCCCTTGAAAGGGATATTTCATGATACCCTTGGTAAATATTTGTTATGTATTTATTTTAAGCTTTCATTGATTTATTATGTATACATGTTTGTGGTCGTTTGTCTTACAATTGTTTACAACAATTTTGGAGAGTACGTCGTACTTTAATATGGTTTTAGGGCAATATAAGCTTCACCTCATGCTGCATTCAATTTAACAGATCAAATCTACCATTTTTCAGTCTTTTTCTATAGGTACCCAAATTAGATCTGCAATTTTCAGAATTTTTTTGTGGGTATAAAGATTTATTGTAATTTTTTGATGTTTTTCTGCAATTACTATCTAGATCTAGTGGCTTACCACAATTAACCAATCTTATGCTCTCATCTTGCCCTTCGTGGGATCTAGGTTGATCGGCAATTGATGAAAATGGTAAGTTACTTAGGGTTTATATTTGGGTTTTTTTAGACTCCCTAAGTAGAATCGTGTTTCAACAGTTTAAAACCTCGGGAGTTGTCGTTCGGGCAAAGTGATTATTGGTATTACGAGTCGTGGTGTGAGGGGTACTACCCCAATACTCAAACCATTAGACAACATTCTGTATGGATTTTAACTTCCATGTACCTCATAGTATATAGGAAGCGCTTAGCTTTTTTGTTTTTGCCAATAAGAAACCTTTTGGTTGTTTGTTTTTGTGTTACATTAGTAAGCGATTAGCCCAAGAAGTTACTCTCTACATACCTCAAAGACAAGATAGTGCAACTACGGGAATGATGGAATCCTTCATAGTTAGTGGCCAAAACTATTGGTCGATTCACTATTTAAGAATGGGAAAAGTATATCAAAGAGCCTAAAAAACCAAAAACACCCTTACGTAGTGAATCCATTGGGTTTATCTCGGAAGTTCATCATAGTATCATTTAGATCCGGTATTTCAATTGCAACCTTGATTCATTTTTTTGGCGATTTCAATACAAAATCCTAGTCAAACACATTATAGATTCTCTATTTCAGTTTCAGTTCAGATCCTCTCTTCAGCTACAGTACAGATTCTGTCACATTTTCAATCCGAATTTTGCTCTAGGACAGGTTAGATCTTTGTTTTTTGGCAGAACCCTAGTTCTAAGTGCAACTGGAAAAAATGCTTTTTTTAACGGTGGCGGGTAGTGCTCAAGGCATGTTTGGCAAATCATAAACAAGGGTGCATGTGAGTACAAATTTTGAAATTTCTACTTGCTGAGGACCTGCACCATCATGATTTTCTCTTCAAAATGATCATTTAACTACCATTTCAATTTCAACGAAAAATTTCCCATAAAAATCTACTTTTTCTGTTGCTTATCTAAAAAAAATTGTCCATAAGCAAATCACACCATTACGATTTTACCATCAAGACAATTATTTTAACTATTATTTTTTAAAACACTTTTTCAGAAAAAAATTTGGGCTATTTTTCGACCAACAGTTAATTTTAGTACACACTATGGATGCTAGAAGGGTAATTCTCATGGATCTAATTACTTCAGCTGGAAAAGCTACATTATTGATGTCCTCTTTAGTCATGGTCTTTTTATTGCATTGTTATGAATCACGAAGCAACACCTACTAACCCTACAAAACAGTCAAAGTGGAAAAATCATTGTGATGAAGCTAGAGGAATTATTGGGCAATCGGTATCCCTTGAGTTGAAGAGTCATTTTTAGGATGAAATGGATCCTAATAATGTTTGGACTATCTTGGAAAAGCTTTTGGAATGCATAATATGATGCAAGCATGCCAACTAGAAAACAAGTTTTATGTTTTGTCAAATAATTATCCTCAAATTGAGGACTTCATCAATCAAGTGAAGCGCTTGAGACTTCTACTTTGAAGCTAGTGAAAAAAGTTTTATGAAAAAATCATTCTGACTATTCTATCTAAATTGGGTTGTTCGCATACACGTTTTGTCTCCAACTACTATGCACGGTAGGATTCTTTGGGCACCGCATATGTGACACCGACTTTTGATAAGTTTTGTGAGCAACTTTAGAGAGAACAAGAAAAACTTAATTGTATTGGTGATATCCGACCTGGAGGTACTAAGCAACAAGCATTGGCATTCAATGACTCGAATGTCAATCCACGACCTAAGACTGACAAAGGCAAGGTCCCTGTCAAGGACAAAGATAAAGCACATCCTAAGCCTAAGGGCAATCAATCAACAAAGCAAAACTCTACCCCAAGTCACGACAAAGGCAAAAACCGATAAAAAAATGTTGTAACTTTTGTGGTAAACCAAGTCATGCCAAACATCAATGTTTAAAGAAAATGGCATACTTGGAGGCGGAGATCAAAAAATGTAGCTTCCTCTCTCCAAGACAGATGTTCTTTCCACAACAACTAGTGGGTCAACAATAAATGAACAGATATTGGTTTCAAGGGCCTCAAACCACATGCAACCAATAGCACAGGTGTCTTATTGGTTTCAGGGCCTTTTTAGCACAACAAAAAAATTGGGGCTGGGAAACCGTAATGTCCCCTTTTCTAAATTAAAAATAATTAATAATATTTTAAGTAGGCTGACCAATAAATTCTTATGTTGGGACAACTTCATATTATTTTATTAAAATAAAAAGTATTTTTAAATACTAAAATAAAAGAAAAGGAGAGGTTGTCCCTCTTTAAAAGGGAAAGCAAATATTAAAAATAGAAATAAAGAGACCTACATGGAGCGCTCCACAAAGAAAGAAAAGTAAAGGCTATGAAAGCAAATGTTGGGGCTCATTTGTGGAGATCATCTTATGAATTATATACTTCTCTTTTGGAAATTGGAGCATTGAGCTCTCATTTTCACCCCTTTGAGGACGAAAACCCTCATTGGATCCTATTGGGGACGAAAACCCTCAATAGTCACAACACTTGGGGACGAAAACCCTCATTTGTTGCATTGGTGACTTCATCCTAGGAGTCACATTAGAGCTTCAAAATTCAGAATTCCAAAACAGAAGGGTTTCTATCAATGTTAGGGCACACATTCCAGCTAGGGCACGCTTTTGGGGACTGCCACATTCATTCCTAGAAGCCTTGATCTACCCATTTGGAGATTTCGGGATCACATTCGAAATAAAAGTGGGTTTTCATGGTTGGAAAATTGTGATTTCACTTTCATTGGATAGTTGGTCTCTTCAAGATCATTTTGAGCATTGGTTTGTGTTAAATCTCCAAATATTGGAGTTATGAATTTTAGAAATTTCAGTTGTATTTGCACTTGAAATAAATTTATAAATACGAATTTGCTCCAGATTTCATCTTGCTGGATTTATTGAGTATTTGGGATATTTCTATGTTAATTTTCAGTCCATATTGCATGAGAATGGATGCCATTAAGTGCTGCTACAGTTTGTTGCATTAAGAAGACTTGTTTATTTACTTTCAGCTGCTTTTAATGATGTATGATGCCCTAAAAGTGTAATTTCATGTTCATTGCTAGGGTTTCTAATATTGTTGGATCTGCTGTTATAAAAATCGGATTATTTTCAGTTGGGGTTTGTGTAAATTCCTTGTTGGTGTGGTTCAGCCCTAAAAGGGACATTACATAAAAAAACTCCTCTAAATGTTGAAGGTGAAGGGTCCATTGAGATGGCAAATGGCATGTTCAATAAAGTTCTCCATGTTCTAGCCTTGTATGAGAACTTACTATCCATTTATCATATCACTCATTCAGGTGAAGGAAAAATTGTTGAGTTTACCGCCAACAATGTTGTTATCAAACAAGCTAAAGACCAATCTGCTATTGTAGCCACTGGCAAGGTTGATCATCAAGCCAAATTGTACAAGTTTGATTGCTTTGTGTTTAATCAACCTTCACAAGTCATGCTTGCCCATGCAAATGACTTAAGTAAACTTTGGCATGAGTGTTCTGGTCATCTTAATTATCGCTCATTGCAAACTCTAAATAACCACAATATGGTTCTTATGTTGCCGAAGGTGTTCTTTATAAATGGTGTATGCCCTTGTATCTTTGTTGGTCATTGTGAAGATGTGAAGGTGTATCGTCTTCTCGCTTTAGGAACCATTAAAATTCTTTTTTTGGTGTGATGTAGTCTTTGATGAGCAGTCTCAAGCTTGTGGGCCATCGCTACTCCTCCATTGTCTCCTATAAAGCCAAACATCACTTATGAAACTTCTGAAATCCCCTGTAGGATATCAAAGTGCCTTCAATGATGAACATGATAGTTTTGAAGACTCCCATTCAATGAGTTCCTACAATTCAGATGATGAGCCACATGGGGGCAGCCAATACCTCCATTGCAAGTGCTTAAGTAAATCCCAAATGCGCCTAATCCACCCGTTTAACCTCAACCAAAATGGGACCGCACAATATGCAATGAGGTTGGTGCCTTAACAAGAGAGCCTAGAGATCCAAGCCGGACAAAATCCCAACGTCAATATGGTGTTGCACATTTGACACAATCATGATAACACAAGATCCGAGACTTATCATTGAGCTTCTACGCATCTTGAATGGCGAGAAGCCACTATGGAGAAGAACTTTCTTTGAAAAAGAACACCTAGGGTTTCTTTCCACTTCCAAAAGGAAGTAAAATAGTGAGGTGCAAGTGGATGTACCTAACTAAATAAGCAGCAAATGGGTCCATTGACAAGTATAAAGTCCGCCTTGCAGAAAAAGGTTTTCCACGGTTGAAGGTGTTGATTATCGTGAAACCTTTGCTCCACTTGCTAAAATGAACTTTGTTCTAGTACTCTTTCGCCAGACGGGTATGGGAAGTCCTCCAGATGAATGTCAAAAGTGTCTTCTTGCATGGTTATTTGCAAGAAGAAATCTACGTCTCAACCTCGAGGGTCCGTTGATAGTGAGAACTCCAATTATGTGTGCAGATTGAAAAAGTCCTTATACGACTTAAAACATGCTACTCGAGCTTGATATGAAAAGATCAACATGTTTCTTATCAATTCTACTTTTACACAATATTCCTCCAACCCTATAGTCTACACTAAAAATGTAGATGACAAACTCCTCATTACGGTCCTCTCTATTGACGATTCAATCATCACAAGAGCTTCCACATAGTAGATTCATGATTTGAAAGCACATTTGAAGAAGTATTTTGAGATGATTGATTTGGGTTTTCTACATTTTTCCTGGGTCTTTAGATTTCATAGTCTGACAAAGGTATTTTCATCCATCAATCCAAATATGCTCAAGACATTCTCCATCGCTTCAACATGGAAAACTACAAAGTCCACATGACTCCTTTTCAATCAGGGGTCAAGCTTTCCACAAAATGTTCTACTCCTTCAATTGATGGGACACTCTACAAGCATTGGTTGGAAGCCTACTCTACTTGACTCATACACATCTTGATATCTCCTTTATTTATGAATCTTGTATCATGCTATTGTCAAGACCCCCATGAAAACCATTGGCAAGCTACAAAACACATTCTACAGTATCTTCACAGTACTACTAATTATGGGATTGAGTACAAATCGGGAGCATAGCCTCATTTTTTTGTTACACTTCAGGGGAGAAAGTAGCAAAGAATAATGCTCCTAAACCAACAATTCTAGGCTATTCAGATAGTGATTGGGCAAGGGATCCAAACAATCACAAGTCAACCGCAGAATATATCTATCATCTTGGGACAGGTCCCATGACTTGGTCTTGTAAAAAGCAAACCACTATTATTTTGTCTACAATGGAGGTGGAGTATAGTGGAGTTGTTCTTTAGAAGACATGAGCGAGTGGATACGACAAGTGCTTTTTCGAATTCATGTTTCATGGGGTCCCAACCCACAATGCTTTGGTGTGATAATCAAATTGCAATCCACATCTCTCGCAACACCGTGGAGCACCAATGCACAAAGCATATTGAATACACGTGCAATATATTCAAGCAACTAATTCAAAACAAGGTCGTAGCCCTTAATTTTTTCCAAACAAATGATCAAGTCAAGACATCTTCACAAATCCTTTGCTTGAGACCCGATTTGTTTAGCTCGGGAAACTTGGGAGTGAAGGAAGGTTTCGTTAAGGGGGATAGTTCAATGTTCCTTTGTCCTTCCCTTCATCAAAGTACATCTAAAGGGGGATGTTAGTGTATTTAATTAACTATACACTATTATATGTGATTAAGATGCACTTGTAATATTAATTGTGAATTAATATATGATCATTCACCCATTGGTGCACACTTATCCACATCTATTAATAGAGAAGAGTATCAACCAAGTTATTGACTTGATTGACTTCCATTATTAATAGATTAAAGCAAACTTGTTTTACAAGAAACTACTCTCCAACCCTAATAATAGCCTCTACTTGTTTTTATAAAAGCATAGAGAGCTAGTGTTAATGAATCATATTGTGGAAGAGAGTTATTCTTACTTTGGTGAATTCATGCCAAAGTTTCTTAGTAAAATTGTGGTAGTCATGCTACCCTTGGTAAATTTGATTCATCTCTTTACTTTACATTTTCATTGATTTATTATGTATGCATGCTTGTGGGTGTTTGTCTTATGGTCATTTACAACAATTCTAGAGAATACATTATCCGTAATATGGAAAGGTGTTACTTATCCTATTTAGGATTCGAGCGATACGAAAAACAAGTGTGCCTCATTCAACATCGAGGACAACTTGAATCATTTCAAGCATTACAGGTTGAGTGTTCACTTACACCTAACGAGTTTGTCTCAAGCACGACATTCATCCTTCTATTAATTGCAATCGTCACGCCCACTCTCGGGGACCCCTAAAGTCCCTACAAGCACAAGCGAAACCCTAAGTCCAAGACCTTAAGGCGATCTTAGGGCTTAAGCCTCGAAAGAAATGCCACCAACTACATATATTTAAAAATGACAATACTTATGCAAATAATAGACCAATTATAGTATATATGTTATATAGTAAATAAATCGACCTTAATAAATTGACTAAAAAGAATATGTGAAGAGGACTTCAATATTATTATCAACTAGAAAATATTAAAAAAATACTGAATCTTTCAATCTATAACATAGTTCGCACACAAATGAAATCGCATGCAGCAAAGAAGAAGAAATATTGAGAATCGGAGCAAAAGCACACGAAAATTGCAAAATCAAAGTATTAGCCATGTTTCGCCACACCTTGACGAGTTTCAGGCGATTTTTCGGAGGTTTTTTCCATCAAAATCAACAATTTTTCAGCACAGTTTGACTTGTGAATCCCATGCAAATTTTTGTTTAACAAGCAAATAGACGTACTCGCCCGAATTCGGGGAAAATTGATCTATGCATACACACATATATACGAATATTTATTGTACACATAATAAATATACCTATAATATGTACAACACATATATACTCATATAATATGTGCATGCGTATATCCCTACATACACAAGTACATATGATTGTCTATATGTGTATACACATATAGTACATATGCTTGTATCGTATGTGTGTGTGTATATATTTTGCATTGTCAAAAGATTGGCTAACCCCACTTGTAGACACCCAAAATTGGGTCGTAACCCTCTAGGCCTCACCCTTCCACCTTATTAATTATATACCCCCTTACCATGACCCCTTTCACACATTTTTATTAATCTAATTATCAATATTAGGTTAATTACCACCTCACCCCTCCACCTCACCTTGGACCCATTCCAAGGCCATTTAACCACCTAAGACTGAGTCATCACTTCCCTAACTAATTGAGACTCTTTCTAAACCTAATATTTATTGCCAACTACCTCTCCCATCAATTTCCCGCATGTTTAAACGAGAATCAAGACTCCTAACCCATTTCCATTCTTGACCCATGCAAAAAGGGAAGAAACAAGCTATTTTGAGCAAATTTGACTATTTCTCCCTAACTAACGTCGGTTATTCCTCGGCCAACACCGGTCAAGGAACCGCCATCGGTTCCTTTAAATAAGGATTTTCAACTCTTTTCCGGGTTCTTCTTTTGGGTTGGCATTCTTAGATCTTGTATCTTGGGCATTCAATCGACTATTCGAGGATCAATTCAGCACCAAAGCATCTACATCCTTCACCAAATGACCAACCCTTTGCTCCACAGCCTTGAACCACTCACACGGAGAAGCACTCAGGCTTCATTGCCACATGCTTGGATCTCGACCCGTCTCTCCTACGAGCACCCACCAACCACCGCCATCTACCAATCTCCAAATCTTCAAATAAGTATCTTAACTAGGTTGTTAGTTCTTAACTTTGGTCTTAGATCTCTTATTGTCTTGTTGTATGGCTCCTTTCTCACCCGAATATCATCCATCACCCATCTACCCAATACCCTACCAACCTGAACCTCTCTGTTCCTCCAACCACCTCTTTCACCCCTGTTGAGCCTTCACCTAAATCCCAACACCCTGCCTAAACCTTCCCAACACTGTGCAATCACAAAGAGCCCAAACCAACCCCTTTTCACCTTTGGCACCCAATTGCCCCTACCGTGATCGATTAGCCAACCGATCCTAGCTATAACCGATTACAGCGTCGGTTCCCGACGAGGCATCGGTCTCGGTGTCCGCATTTTCTCCCGCACCAACAAGCTCATTCACCCACCCAAAACTCCTCAAAACCTCCCATAACTTCACCCAGGCCTCCATATTACCCCCTGCCTCACCTGCAGACCTTGATACCCACCACCCTCTTTAAATTTAATCTTGTATTCACTATTTAGATTAGATTTGAATTATTGTGCTTGTGTGAGATACCCAAATTATACAACTACAGTAGGACTCTCTCTTTCATGTTATTTATCAGCATTAATTTGTTTTAAAACGTGGATTGACAACCTTCGAGGAAGCACCCCGCTTCGGATCTAGCTTTCGCTAGGCAATCCACCAACCGATGTTTTTAATTCTATCTTGTGGTTTTGCTTTGCTTCTCAGGTAGTCCTTCCCAGACAAAAAGGAGTGCTCTCGATCGGCCTGGTCTTCAATGGTGCGCAACCTCTTCACGACCTCCAGGTATTCCTCATGTACTTTACCTCTACCTTTTTAAATCATTTTGTCATACTGTATACGGTACTCCTATGTGATGAAACACCACCATTTGCTGAGCAGAAGTGATGTGCTGCTTAATCTACTCACACGTCTTGGATGCTGCTAGGGTCATGAATTTTACTTAATCAAATCAAACCATGTAAAGATCCGGCTGCAGGTAAAGGCATTACACCACTTTATTTGGTGATTGGCTGGCCAAATGGTACTCTGATCAAGGATTCAAAAGACATTAAATCTAGATGCCCTAATGTTATGTGCAGACTGCAATTGAGCATCGCATGATCACAAGTTCAATTCTCAATAAATGAATCCTCAGAGGAAAAAGAGTTGAAAGAAATACCTGGATAAAATTATATGGAAGTAGATATTGTTCGGTATACTCAAAAGCGGTAGGAAAGGCGGCAACGCCACAGAAGATCACTCGTATGGTACCAGTGTGTGCCATGATATTTTCTCGGCTTCTTCTTCTCCACCTCGCCTCGCCTCAAAATCGGGAAGTGGAGGGAACTATCAATGAGACAATGAATGATCTTATTTTATTTTTCTGTTCTTTACCTTTTTTATGGAATAATTTTGTTTATTTTATACGGAAGGACCTTTTGTTTATATTTTTGAAAAATGAAAAACAACCTTTTTCGGAAATTCTTTTAACGTCTACTTATAATATTAGGTTTTTTAATGTAGAAGACATGTAAAGATGCTTCAAATACAAAATGTACAGACTTCACACTTACTTTAAATGTAACAATAAATATGGAATGCATATGTTTTACTTTTTAGCGACCTTTTTATTTTTAAGAAATAATATATATTTTAAAATCTTTAATGTTAAAGTGCTTAATCTTAAATATAAAATGTACAAACCTCTATGAGATGCGCAAATTCCCACCATTACTTAAAAGCAACTCAATTATTTCATAAAAAACAAAATACTATGACATGATATGAAATTGAGTATCTTTCGTAATATATTTTATTTGATATCCTTATCCTATTTTTTTTTATAGGATATAATATTTCATTTTATAAGGTGGAGATCATAGGCTATCTCACCACTATTTTATAATTCGTAAGGTGTTTTGGCTTTTATATCAGTAATGACCTTCTCCTACGCCTATCCATGATCCATCTCCATGAATTTTTATATTTTTTGAATAAAGGTGTGGTTAATATATATTTGAGCCCCACGTCTACATATAAGTATTGATACTTTAAAATAAGTATCACGATCGTTATTACGAAAGCAAAATTGGAAGTGATTGGGATTTTTGTAGAACAACGGCAATTGTTTGTTGTGTGGCTCTACTCAATCCAGGTTCACCCTCTCATAATGATGGTTGTGTTTAAGTTTAATAGTGGAAGAAACAAAGTGCAAAGGCAATACCCCAAAACTGTCTCGTTTGAGGATGCAACCAAGAACAAGTCTACCCGAAATCTTGTCTCCTCTGCTTTTTTCTTGCCGGTGCCAAGCCCTTATATGGGTGATAAAATTGATGTAATACCTACCATGGTAATTTCAAGTGAGGCATTTCAAGAAATGTGCCAATATTATCAACAATATGGAGTAATTTGCAGGTTTTAGGGGTTTTACCACTGCTCTACATACCTATATCAATAGATCTTCACAAGGTCGACCAAGCTTTGGAAAGTCCACTTTTGCTCCAAAGGGTTCTTCATTATTCAGCTCCCTTCAAAGGAAGACTTTCAAAATGTTTTGAATGAGGGATCCAAGTTTTGGGGCAAAGTAGGGCTTTTTGAGTCCATGGTTCGTTGACTTTAACCCTAACACAATGATAGTATCCAAAATGTCAATTTGGGTTTGTCTTCCTAATCTGCCTCTTCATTTTGGCATCGTGAAGTTTTAGAAGGTATGGAAAATTTGTTTGGAAAACACATTAAAATAAATATCGAATGAGTAGAGTTAGGGTTGTTCACTTTTGCATGTATTTGCACAGAGATAGATCTTGGCAAAGGACTACTAGATAAAATGTTATTAAAATAGGGTAACGTACAGTGGTCCCTAACCCTGGACTACAAAAACACGACTTTTCATTGTCGACTTTTGCTTATAACTCAAAGGGCATTTGGAAAGGAAAAAGATTGCCTCTCCAAGTCAAAGTGTGGCACCTCTATCCTCATATGGAGTTAGAAGATGATGACAATCTAATGGAGAAATAATTGACCGTTGAAGACGATGAAAGGGGATCACATCATTCATAAGTACAATTATTCATGGAGGCACGTGACAAAGGTGTGATTCAAGGTTGTCATAGGAGAAAGGAGACACGTCAATGGAAATTAGGTGGACGCAGCGAGATTCCATAAAAATGATTCTTTTGAATCGGGACGAGGAACAAGGTCATCCTCAATTTGAGGATGAACACCATGCCATTGTGGACACTATAGAGGGTTTGATAGAAATCAAAAAATAAAAAGGTTCAGTTGAGGCTCCTATTAAAAAAATGTCGGGGCCTTTACTATCACACTCCTTGTTGCTTTTGGCATGGGGATTGTAGCTTTAAACTCAATATATGCTCTTGAAGGAGATGTTGAGTTTGTTTTGTTGCTTATGTGTATTACTTTGCAGGTTGTTTAGCCATTTTTCATTTGATTCTTTTTTTGTTGCTTCCAAAGCCAAGTATCCTAATTGGCCACCTTTTTTTAGACCATTGTAACCTATTATTTATTTCAATAATACAACACATTCATTGAAAAAAAAGTATCACGAAACATGTACAATGTGATAAATAATTACTAATTAACTATACACTTAATGTTGAATCTATATTGTTGGTGTCTTATAATATTTCTCGAGTGTAATATGAATAGAATGTGGGGTAGCACTTCCATCTACCAGAGAAGATGAAGAAAATAGTTGTGGGAGGGCCCAAGGGAGAAACAAAATTGGAGAAGCCCAAAGGAATATTTTAGGCAATAGGAGACGATGATGACGAGGATTCGCAGTATTAGATTTGGAGTGGAATTTGTTGAAAGGAATGGAGAGGGATTTTGGCCTTATGCGAGTAGGGTTGGAGGGTTGAAAATGTCAGTAGCATTTGACCTCGATTGGTCAGAAGATTATATCCCTGATCCAAAGGGTACAAATGGTGAGAAAGGAGAATCGCTTAGTGAGCTGATTTCTATACACGATCCAAGAAAGATTGTATCATATGGATCAAAGATCTTGTTATTATTTTCAAAAGAATTGAGGAGAATATGAAAGGCACAATTGATTGCAGTTTTACCACATGATTTTTCGAGGAAAAGAAGTGGAGAAACAAATATTTGTATGGTTCATTATAGGAAACATTGGCAATTAAAATAATTTTGGTACATAGACAAACTTTGAAAGCAATTGAAAGCTAACTCAAAGGGTGACGATCCTTTGTATTCTTGAGACGATAGTTAAAGAGTATTTGGGAAGATTCTTGGAGAGGTGCAAGCTACGTAATTGGGGCATAACAAGGTAGGGTTGTATAAAGATGGTGCACTCGCAAGATCCAAATCATTTGGTGATCAAGCGGAGGTGTTAAGGGATTCAATTCCCTTAACCCTAAAGGGGCCATTTTCTTAAGGGAGATAATGAGGAATGTAAACCAAGGGAAGCCACTAAGGATTGGATTTGTGAAAGTGGTTAGGGATTAGCTTTATATTATGGATTGAAGGGTAATTCTAGGGATTTGATTGTTCTCTTCAAGGAATTTGAGAATAAGATGGATTGCACGATTAATTCTAGCTTTATTAAAGCTTTTTATGAGGATAAGAAGTAGAAATAGAAGATATATACGGTTGTCTTTAGGATGCCTTGGCAATTAAATAGTATTGGGATTTGGTTGGAAATCAAGAGCATTTGCCTTGTTCTTCTAAGAATGTTAATCTTGTTGATTCAAAACCACAATTCGAAAGAGTGATGATCCTCAAAGGTTGGTGTATGAGGAATGTAAGAGCTTAGAGGCTTTAACAATCCTAGGTAAACTTATAACAATGTTTTAGAAAGGGAGGTTTTTGGAATCATGGCTTTAAAATACTTGTAAATTATTTCATCTAGCTAATATTAAGTATTTGGTTAAAGGTTGGTTTGTAGTAAAAAAATAGAATTTGTAAGATCGAGATCAAATCTTGTCACAAAAATGCTTTTTTGAGGGTAAAAATATCCATGTTCGGTTGTGGCATTCGAATTTTATGAAATCCATAATGGTTGTAGGGGTAGATTTTTATTGGATCAAACTGTACCCGAGCTACCATTGGAATTTGGCGGTAAGAGATATTTCAAAGGGTTGATGATGCTTTGGGAGGGTTTTGTCAACTAGATCATTGATCTCTAGGAATGGATGTCACTTTTATGAATGCAAATTAAGGTGAAAGATAAAGGAACTCCCCCTTGAGTCATAATTTTGAATTTCAATGGGAAATAACATGTGGAACCTATTTAATATGAGGATTTGGTTAAGACATTAAATCTTTGCTAGGTGAAAATATCAACATGGCTATTTAGAGGTAGAGATTTCACACATTCAAGTATTTATCCTTCCAAAACACCGGGTGGCTTAGGGATGGTCATTTGGCACCAAAGAGTTTTAGAAAAGAAGAAAAATATTGATGAACATTGAAGGAGAAATGCAAGGTCAATCATAGTTGAAAGCTTGGATCTCTTGCATTTACTCTGCACCCATGATGCTTCGGTAGGTAGAAAGAATTAAGGCTTGTATAGGATACGGAGGCAAAATCGGAAGGTACTCATTTCGAAATATTGATGGTTTCTAAAGGGGAAAAACAACATGAGGTTATGGATGTAGAACCAAAGAAGTTTGAATGTGAATGTGTGCATGAGACCTCGAATGTAATATTGGTTTTCATCTCTCCATTATGAATGAGTCTCGCCGCAAAAAAATGTTGACTACAAAAGTGGTTATAAAACAAAAATTTATTCAAGAAGAACCTTTAAAGGTTTTTCGCACTTTTGTTAACTTGATGGAAAAAATTGAACCTTGACATGGGGTTTTTTCCCTTCACTGGGATGATGGAACAAATTTTGGAGGAGAAAGAGTTCCTTGAGTTACAAAATATTGGAGAAAAAGTGTCGAGATCATCACGGTTGTGGGATTTTGATGGACTCTAAATTTATTGTAAAAGGCCAAGAATAAAAAAATTCCTTGAATTTATGTTTCCCAGGACTAAGGTGGAAATAAATGACATACCTTTGTGAAGAGTGGGTAAAATTTGATGGTGGAAAAAATTGTTGTGGAATCTTTGGAGGCTATTAAAATCACATATTAGAAGGCGGTGATAGAAATGTTTTCCACTAGCATGAGGAAATTATTCATGCATGGAGGGGCGGATGACCCCCTCTTCATTCCCCTTGGGTAATTTAGGAGCTAGGCTTGAGACATAGATAGAAGGATTTGAAATGAACATTAAAATAAACACTTTAGAAAAAGGAGAATGAAGAGTTATATAAGATGAAACATCGAGTGGTGATTTGGAAAGAGAGTGGTGTTTTGGACACAACAATGCCAATGGATGGAATAATGTGGAGGGAAGTTGTTATCACCAAATCACAGCACCTTCTGATTGTTAGCATGCGAGTTTGTTAAGGCAAATTGTGTGACTGGGTAACATGGAGTTACTTGAGTGTAGAACCTTGCAATTGAAACAACTCTCCGAGAGAAGGCTAGTTCATCTTCTTAAAATAATGCAACACTACCTCTGATGAAAGGAAATCTACTATCTAAGCCTATCTTATCAGTTCTAAGGGACCAGGGGAAGGAATGAACATGAAAATGAAGAAAACCTACACTAAAGGAGGTGATAACACCAAGAGAAGGGTGTAGGGAGTCTCCCAATGAGTGAAAATGGAAGAAAATGCTAGAGCAGAGAGGGTGGAAGTAATCACCATAGTCTAGCAACAAAACTCAACCCACCATTTTCATGAAGGCACAACAATAACAGACCCTGCAAGACAAATAAAATTGGCACAATACAGCTGCAGTTGAAATGAAGAGGTAGGAGAATGCAAAGAAAGCAAGGGAAGAAAGATATCCACAAACTCAAATCTATTACTTCATTGATATACACAGTTCATTACATTATAAGAGAAAGGCCAGGATCATCATGCAAGATGTCCAAATGGAATGCCTGCAACACATTGGCTTTCATGAAGCAATTTTGGCAGAGCTTCGCTATAATGAGAATCCCCCTTCTATAAATGAAAGGGCTTTACAATTTATAGAAGTTGAGAGGAGAAGAGAGAGAAAGTGAAATTCCTACATGCATGCCTCTATCCACCTACCAAATGTAATAATTAATTTGAAAACATCATGGGACACCTGCACAACCCATCCCTCTTGTACTCTTGCTTACTGGAGAAGAAATTGGTCTCCATGCTCCATTAATGGTGGTAGTTGGCTGTACAATGCATTTGAGTGTAGAAGAAGTTTTTCCATTTTTCACCACCTTTCCCTCACCAAAATTTAAAATTATATTTTTTGCTACATGAGGGCTTCGAGAGCTTTCTGAAAAATCTGAGCTTGTGAAAAACGGAGCTTCCAGCTGAAAGTTATGGCCATTTGAAGGGATGTAGTTTTGCGGGAAACCAGGGGGTCACTGCTTGTTACTTCTCCTTCTTTGCGGAAATCCGACTCCCAATTACTTCTACTTACCCATCGGACCTTTTAAGCTGCTTTACTTCATGTTTTAAAAAATTAAAGTAATGTTAAATTCCCAAATTACTTCCTTTTCATTTTTGCCTTTCTACGGGGTTCGGGGGACTCATTACTTGTCTTGGGGTGTGAGCCAACTCACTTCTCATCTCGTCGGGCTCAACTCCACGAGAAACTCATTTTAGTCAACATTAAGCTTAAAACGTTCCAACTTGGCACTTTAGCTTACCCCCATAATGGCTTGGTTTATCGAGCTTCCCAATGACTTTAACTCACTGTTTGCATTACCTATTGCACAAGTCTTCCCCTCATTAAACATTGATTAACTCGCCTTTTGCAATGACTCACCGGTGGCGAGTTCTACTTCTTGGAGGAGTTCTTCATGTCTTTAGCTTGTGAACGCACCATTGCTTAGCAAGTCTTGGCTCCCTCGAATATCCACAACTCCAACTCGCCAAGCCCTTAAGATTTTTGACTTGCCATGTTTCATTGGTGTTTGCAATTACTCTAACTTCATCATTCGAGGAATGCATTACAAGTAATGCATGCCCGAGAACATTGCAATGCTTCATCCTGCTTTGTGACTCTGAGTAGCTCGGTCCTTCCTCGCAACTTTTGTGAACAACTTGACTTGTGTCGATTAAGATTCGACCTACTTCACATCAACAACCCTAATGAACACCGCAACTCCTTTAAATCCCACCGAGCTCCTCCTTTGCGGTGATCCCAACATCTTTTCACATCCCACCTAGTAACTCCATGGGCTCAACTTTGTTCATTACTCACCCACCTTATCGATTAACTCACCCTATTTTACAATGAATGAAATTGCTTATGTTTTGCGTTGAATGAAGGGGCACTCCTTGAAGTAATCACCTTGTGTTTCGTCCACAACTCTTTGTGTTTTGGCTCACCCGACGTGGCCCTCTTCCGGGGTTTGAACTTGCTTCCCCTTGTGTCAAATGAGGGGTGGATTACTTGAAGTAATTCCCCTTGTGAACACCATCAACCCATGCGCTTGTTTCGTTTGACTCGACGACTCGGCGGTTAATTTATCGAGCCACTATGTGCCACAACTTCAACTTCTTCTCTTGGCCACGAGTTCCTCGACGATCGGCTCACCTCACGTGATCACCTGGCCTCATTTCTTCCATCTCTCCAAGCTCGGGAGCTCGATCCTCGCTCACCGTTGCCTCGCTGACAACCACCAACTTGACTTGAGCCCCAACCGAGCTCCCCCGCGAAGCTCACCTAACCACCTGAGCCACTTCACTCTCTTCCACGCTCGGGCTTGCCGAGTTTCTTAGCGAGCCACTCCTTTATCATGCGGGATCCTTGGTGATGCATGCATGACCTTCGCATCGCCTGAGCTCTATCGCCGACTCCTTGCGCAGTCGATCCACCCGCCCTCGGCTCACCAGAGCTCGTCTCTACTGCATAACTCAACTTGACTTGGTGAGTTGTGAGAGCTCACTAAGTCCTCACCTTGCTGACCCCATTTGCGGCTAACTCGCTGATGTATTGAGCAACTTGCCCAACAACTCGACGAGATGTTAGGAGCTCTAAACCATTTTAGCCTTGCCCTTTGCCATTTTTGAGAACTTCTAGATTTTTTCATGAATTTCTTGTGCACTAGGGGACCAATGGAGACCAGAGTGCATCCAAAGACGCTTTTGCTAATTTTTCCCATTTTGCCCGTTTTGGTTACATGCGGGCCCACCAAAGCCTTTTTATTCTTTTTCAAGTTAAACCTTAAGCTCGAAACCCAAAAGAGGAAGAAATCCTCCTTCGATCTCAAACCTTCCAAAAACAATGTAAATGTCCCCAAATCATGGAATATTCACTGCGATCCACAGGATCACCCCTGGTAGCTTGACATGTGTTACAAGCCTAGGTTATCGGTTGTCCATTTTCACCACAGGGGTGAAAATGGATAATGGAAACATGATGAAGGATTTTGTGTAAAAGTGAGAATTTAGATTGATGAAAGTGTTAGAATCATGAATGTAGTGAGTGAAGTTGTTGAAGTGATCGGTGCAAATATTAAAACACATTTGACAAAAGGATGTTAAATGGTAGAGATGGTGTTACGAGGAGTGGACCTAAACAAAGTTGTGGAATAGGTGAAAAAGTGACAAAAAGATATACAAAACGCACATATTGAAGAGCTATAGATTATGGAGCAAGGATACAAATGAGAGTGGGAAATGGGTCTTTTAGGATCCATGTAATTTTTAGCTTATGATAATGAGTGTGCGAGAAGAGCTACGTAAAGAAAAACAAGGACATATATGGAAGAGAAAAAAGAGCTAGTGGAGAGGCAACATAAAGAGCTAAAGAATCCAGAAAATGGGTTTTCTAGGGGAGGAAAAATGGAAACTCTTGGTCGATGATTCTAGGATGCTTAGGCTATGAAAAATATATCTCCTTTAAAATTCTACATATTTTTTTGTCTTTGTTGTGGAAGACTTGTTTAATGTGGTGGAAAATAGTTTTGGAATATACAATCTTTTTTTGGGTTTTACAAATGGCCTTGTTTGGTAATTTTGTATTTGATTTAGCTATGTTTAAAGAGGGTTGGGGATGATATAAAGAACTTCAAAAGAAAAATAATATATAGGGAAGGCACGAATTGAATAGATATGGAATATGGAATAAGGAGTGAGGAGATAATATGCAATGTATCTTTCAAGAGTCGTGAATTTTTAGCTTGTGTAATAAGTGCATAAGAAGAACCATAGACTTATACAGGATAGAAAATGAAGGCACAAAAAGAAGAGATAAAGAAGAAAGGAATTGGTTTGGATGTGGAATTCTTGTGCTTTGGATGCAAAAGACATTGTTATGGAAGAGTTTTTTTTTGTTACATATGGTTACATCTATTGGTTGGGTTTACGCTATAAAAGTTTTTCGAGTTCACTATGCGTGGAGTTATATTTTTGGATAGGTCGCAAGGCCAATTTTTGCAACTAAAAATTTGATTTACTGTGGGATACTTGTCTACTTGATCTTCTTCGGGTTTGGGAAAAATTTTAGCTAAGATTTTATGAAGTTGGGTTGTTTTGTTACCTTTGTTGTAACACTGATATTGTAACAAATATCTTTACGATGATTAATGAAATGGTAAGGAACCATTATCTGTCTTTTTTACAAACCAAAAAAAAATTATACACTTAATTTTGGTATGGAATTATTTAATTGTTATGGTGCTAATGTATTTATGTGTTTATTGATTAGTGGTTTAGATTATGTTCTTTAGCACGTTCCTTGAGTTATTTAATTATTGACAATTTTTTTGTGTTTTATGTGACTTTCAACACTTAATTTTTTATTGTTCCTTAAGACTTTATCCATCTCTTTTGAGTTTTCATTCCTTTTCGTCTAAACCTATTTGTTCTTCCCTCTTTTCTCTATCCCTAGTTAACTCTCTTCTTTTATTTCCTTAGTTTTTGGTCATTTTTTATGAATCATAGTAGTACAATTGTGGTTTGCAAAACCATTTTTGTGGACATTTTTGACCTATAATTTGGTGCCTCAAGGTTTTGGTTGTTCTATATAAACCTATAAGGACTTGGCATATAAATTTCTTTTGATCCTTAGATTACTCATACTCATACCCACATATGGTCATTTTTACTTGATAACATAAGCACAATGATATCTTTATATGTATGTTCCATCATGAATTTAGATTTCTTATCACATGCATGGTTCTCAATAGCCATTTCTTTCACAATATGTGATTCACATATCTTGCACACCTCAAGGGGGGAAAATATTCAAATTATTGTATATCTAGTCCGAAATTCTAATTTCTAGAACATGACATAGCCATAAATTCCTTTTGGAGATGATGTGTGATATACTCAAACATAATGATATAGTTTTGTATCATAATAAGATGCATACCCATTTATAATAATATTCAACACAAATTCCAAAGGAAATTATCTGGTTACAATAGAACTTGGTGTATTTGTTATTTCATTGTCATTTCCTATATTTGAGAAGTATCTTCGATTATGAATTATTATAGTCACCTTTTTACTTGCACCTAGTTTCATATTTTCGTGTAAGGGTACAAATTTTGAAACACGTGAATGTAGATGATTTAGAACTAGATTTTGAAGAGCATAAATTTTCTTTATTTTGTAGGTCATAGGATTTGGATTCTATAATAAGGCAACCTCTTTCCATCCTTTTTATCTTTTAGGTCACTATAATATAGACATTATCTTAGAGAAAATCCAATAGTTTTTTGCTATGACATGTTCTTCAAGCCCTCTCAAGTACACTATTTTGTTTACTTTGATATATAATATGTGTGTGTGTGTGTGTGTGCGAGTGCGCATGCACACACATTGAAGTGGGGCATTACGTAGACACCTAGTTTCGTTTTGGGACTAGTAATTGCTACATTTCATGTGTGTCTATCTCTTTACTCAAGTATTAGTTCAATTTAGGATCTTACATAAGGAAATCGCTTAGATAGATCAAACTAATATAGCAACAATGTAGTACAAAAGAACACCAAAATAGAGATATAAGATCAAAATATGCAAGTATAAATGACTTAGTCACTTCGTGGGGAAACCTCCACACCTTAAATTAAGACTTAAATGTTCAATATAATGATCATCTATGAATTAATACTCCTATAAATACCCTACTATCCTATGTAAACCACATATGATGACATGTTAAGCATATAAAAGCTTAAATAAATGAGATATGATATGCTAAGAGATTATGCTAGCCATAAGTTAGCCATCTTTGTAGACACAAAATCACACACTTGGGTACATTTCTAGGTCCTAATAACATACCACTATTCATATGATTCCTAAGCAAGAAAACTAGTAATTGACATCTATCTTTGGCCTCTTTATGTCTTTCTGGTTTCCTCTTTGGTCTTGCACACCCCGTAACCCGGTCTTTTCTTCATTTCTTTATCTTTCTTGACTCTTGACACCAGCGTCAAGCCAGAGACACCAACATCTAGGCACCCCCTCTTTTACATTTTTGGGCATCTTGTTTTCTTATGGGTCAGCCTTTTAGTTGTCAATTACAAAATTCAAACGAGGGAATCATATAAATACAAAGCCATGTGATCATAATAAGGGACCAAGCTCTAAGCATATATTATCATCACCTAAGTTTACATCCAAAGGCATTCTAAGAGCATCTAAGCACTCATCTAGCTTCATTCAAAGGGATACATTTTTGCATACACGCATAGGAGGGGAAGTTCATTTTGACATCCACAAATCTATCTACATTCTTATATATAGATATTTCTCACTATCAAGTATATCTTGCACAAGAGCTTCATAGGGCACGATTTTTACACACATGCACAAGAACTACATGGAGTCTGAGATGTAGTGCAATGCTCGGTCGTAAGTTCCTCTGTCGAGTGACCACCGAGGTCGGTATCCATGACTCCCAATTTACATTTTTTTTTAGGATTTGATATGTTTTGGGGTTTTGTAGCTTATCTCTCTCTTTGAAGGTTACAAGTGAATATAGAGATCATCCTATGACACACAAGTGACTCATAGAGAAGGTTAACGACCACCTTGTGACACAAGAAACACCATATTTTGAGCTCTTACGCATCACGGGTGCCTACCGGTGGTCTCGATGCCAGGCGCCCCTATCTTGTTCCAAGTGCCCTAGTCCAGGATCATCCAGAAATTACAGAATTTTCTAAGTGCGGTTGCCATAGTTTCCTCTTCTCTTTTCATCAGTTCTCTAGTCCAAAACACTTCAAGATTCATTTTTGAAATCAGCTAAGTCTTGTATTCCCTATTTTGCACCTAGGGTTTCATATTCCTTTAGCTTATTGTTTGTGTCAAATATTTGCTTCATTGATTATTTATTATATGTGACTCTGTAATTAGGATTTCACAAATTCTATTTTTGTTAAATTATTTGGTGAACCCGTCTCATTCAAACACTCTTGGATCCCCATTTTGATCATTATATTCAATCTTCTTTCATGGCTTCTAAATCTCCTCAATTCCCCTTATATCAATTACTTCAAATGCACCCATCTTGCAAAGATGTTCTCCAAAAATCCATACACTCTATTTGCCTCCCTCTTGATACACCACCTACTCAAGTCAGTTCTTTATCTTCGATCATCTTTATGATAACTCTATTGGTCCTAATTCCAATCAATCTATTTGCAAATCCATTCAAGATTATACATTCTTTATTTCAAGATAAATTTCAGGATATGGAATCCACGATTACATCTCTTAAATATGAAATCCAACATCTTAAGGATGCTTCTCAAGATCACGCTAGTTCTTCTCATCCTCATTATATGTCTTCTACATGTGCTCATATCAATGAACCCCAAGTCTTACCACTCCCTGTGCCTCTAAATTTTGATCTCAATACTAAGCAACAAGATATTATTCCACAACTCCTCACTCATCAATTGATCAAATTGTCATCTACTCATTGCTATCCTCCTTATAGGCTTGCAAAATATCAAGGTCATCCATATTACAATTATCATTGTAAAATCAATGGACATAATGACAATGATTGTTATGCTCTTAAGTGACAAATTGGCCACCTTAAGCATTATGGTCTCATTTCATTTGCTACACAAAATGATCCTACATGTTCATCTCCAATTGTTACAATTCATTGGGTTCATAAATTTGATTCATCTATATCTAATGAGTATCATGCCATCACTTATAATGTTTATTCTTTCGTCACTCAAGCACTACCGATGAAATCCACTCAAATTAAGCAACCACATCTCAAAATCAGTCTCACTCTTTCTCCTCTCAAGTCATCTACGACATTACCAAATCAAACTAAGCAACCACCTCCCAAAATGAGTCTGCCTTCTTCTCCTATCAAGTCTTCGCAGCGTTACCAATCCCACATAAACTCCAACCAATCATTTTTTCAAAGAAACTACTCCTTTTACTAATGACCAAGACACATTTCAAACTCGCCACCATGACATGGTCCTATTGTTGCTTCTGCCTACCATTTTGATGCCTCTCTCTTATCATGACATAGATAACTCTCTCCCACAATGACATGGTACCTCTCACGTCACCACATAGATCTCCATCATTGGCACACTTGGTGGGCATTATGATTACTTCCCCCTCTTAACATTATCAGGTGTCTCACATTTCTATTATCACGCTCGTGCTTCATATTTAGTCTTTCTCATTCATTCTACACGCATTGATACACACAACTTGTATCATCATTACCTATGATACACTCTTGTGTTATGGTTCACACTTGACTATTGAGGGTATAATACATCCATGAACCTCACACACTACACAATTTAAGCTCCACGTTTCTCAATACATATTTCTAGAATTCGATTCTCACACATCATACTACCCTATGATGCACTCTAGTTCCACGATTCATACTCTACTATTGAGGATTTAAATCTGAAATGAACCTCATCACATTGACATTATTTTACGCTCCATGATCCATTGATCTATATATCAAGTGCACAATTTAAACCATTTCTCGATGACGCACTCTTGTTTTATGGTTCATTCTTGACTGTGGGGGGGTCTTTTATAAATGAACCTCATCTCATACTCATCACACATCGCTCGGGGGCATGTTGCTCTATCACACTCACATGCATATCATTCCATCTCACTCATTCACAACATACTGCATATCTTGGTTACACTTAGTTTTTCTTGCTTATACTTACATGTACACTTTGTTTCCTATGTTATCCTGGATATATCAGTATGTCATTATCTTTATTATATACACATGCACGTTCACTTGTTCTCTAGTTGTGAATGTGTAATTTATATAGATATTTACATGCATCGTGGTTGCTTGGCATTGTACCTCTTACCAAGTACTCTCAATGCTCCTGAGGGCATATACTTTTATACACACACTACAGTGTTATTGTTTCATTTTATAGTACTTCATCTTCTTACTAGCACACTACTCTATCAATATATACACATCTTGACGTACTTTTTATCTTTCTAACATACTAATGGGAACTTCATGTGTAACATTTTATTTACATGAACTATTTTCCACCATGGTTATATCACTTTACTCTTTATTTTCCACTATTTGTTATTATATGCCATTATTTTGGGCTATACCCTATGTCTTGTTTAATCGTTCCTTGTATGATTTTGGATGCTCCGACCACTGATTGTCTTGTAATATTGTGAGTGATGTCCCATGTTGAAAAACTTTTCATGGTCTACATTGTCTTTTCACGGTAGATTACATTGTATTCTATATATGTATTTGTCTTGATTGCACTAACACAAGTTTCTAACCACTTTGTTTGCATGTGCCTTGGTTTTTACCAAGCACATTCCCTCCCCTACAGGGTATCACTTTCATATCAACATTTGGTCCTCTCCTTTGGGTTTCATTCTCCCAGTGACGTCGCATGCACCCCAAACGAGGGGGCATACGTTGGGTGAATCAGTCACCCCATATAACAACTCAAATATTTAGTACATTCTTACACAGTACATGAAAAAAATAGTCAATAGTTATAAAATGGCTAGGATTTTGACTGGGTCTCTGATTCAACATAAACACCAGCGCCTAGATATAGACACTAATGCAGGTGTCTGCTAACCTTTAATGGGCACATATGACCATGGGGAAGTTATAGTTACTTTCTCAGATTGGCATAGTTTTAAGCGAGTTCACATAATGGTTTTATCCATACATGCACAATCCTATAACAAGCGAGAATGCATTCTCTCTTCTTTTACTACTTGGATCAAACTAGATCAAACACATAACAAAACATGATTACACCATATGTAGTGGTGTATAAATTCAGGAAATAGTTAGGGATGGAGAATAATACTAGAATTTTCTCCCCAACACTTTCTATCCTTTTCACTCATCATGGATCAGGTGCATACTTTAATTTTACTACTTTTTCACATTTTTACATACTTTTGCACAATTTTACAGAGTTTTCATAACACATGACTTTGACTACTCTTTCACTCTTTTTTTTTAGGTCCATCCTTAATATGCAACAAGAATCATCCCTTCATCAAATGAAAACAACAATAGGTACAACATGGTACGACACATACGCTTCACCCCTAGGTTCACTTCCTCTTCCATAGCTTCCACACTTCATTTTTATCATTCCACATTTTTTTGTCTCTTGCACGCATTTTCCATCGATCTACATGGTTATCAGGTACACATCTCTTATCTAATTTATGTTATCAAGTATTCACTCAACAACATAAAGTGGGGGAAAATTTAGATACAAAATCACGCACTTGGGTACATTTTTGGTCCTAATCACATACCATTATTTCATGATTCCGAAGAGATAAAACTAGTAATTGACATTTATCTTTGGCCTCTTTTCTGTCTTTCTGGTTTCCTCTTTGGTCTTGCACACCCATGCAACCCAGTATAATCTTCATTACTTGATATTTCTTGACTCTTGACACCAACACCTAACCAAGACGTCGGCGCCCCAGAGCCCTTGTCCCCTCTCGGGTGCCCCCGACCTCTCTCGTATCTTACATCTTTTGGGCATCTTGTTTTCTTATGGGTTGGCATTTTAGTTTTCAATTACAAAATTAAAACAAGAAAAATATAAATAGAAAGCTATTTGACCATAATAAGGACCAAGCTCTAAGCATTTATTATCATCACCTAAGGTTGCATCCAAAGGCATTCTAAGAGCATCAACGAATTTGTGTATCTTCATTCAAAGGGACAAGGGACTACATTTTCTACATACACGCATAGGATGGGAAGTTCATTTTGACATCCACACATCTAGATATTACTCACTATGAAGTGCATCTTGCACAAGAGCTTCCTAGGGCATGATTTATACACTCACACACAAAAACTACATGGAGTTTGAGATGTAGTGTAGTACTCAGTCATAAGTACAATGCACAACTTGGTCTTCTATTCACCATTCATCCACATATTTGAATTAATCACTCCTTATACATTGGCTAGTTTGTATTCACATACTACCCATTAAGTCTTTGCTTCAAGTAGTAATTAACTATCACACCCACACACACTTTGATCTCGCAGAGACATAGGGCTCACATGTTGCTAGGTATTGTTTAGACCTTGGTCACACTTTTGTTTTAGTCTAAATCTTTCCTTACAACATGTTTCATTAAGCTTATCTTTTGTTCATCATTGATGTCATTTTCCTTCCATCCATCACATCCATATCCTTTTTCCTTAGATTGAACATCTGTGAGAAGACGATGATCCTTTCCTTTTTATCCAATCCTCCTCATGTCCCTTTTCAATCGTCATCATCATGACTAGGGGCATCTTTACCATCATCTGTTAGGGGCTTCATCTATTTTAGATATCCCTCACTTCCCATCCTACCCTACACCTAGGGAAAATCAAACCCATCCATCCATCCACAGAACACCCTACTTTACACTTTGGGGAACACCACATCTATCCCTCAATCCATCTCCCATATACCTAGGGTCATAAGCATAACATTATATACATAGGTCCTCTGGGCCATTGATCGGGTGCGAGAGTCCGACGCCCCCTCGAAATTTCGGAGATATAAGGTCGGTCGAGCGAGAATGACCTCCCCTCTATATAGATATGGGCATGGGTGCCCACCCTCATCCCCTCACCCCTATATAGGTTAGGTTGGGTTTATCATATTTCATATCCCCCATCTTATCCTATACCGCATCCCTCATCCTAATCTCACATCTCATCTAATCCTAACCTATCAACCAATCCCTATCCTATCTAACATATCCAATTTCCCTCAATCCTTCCCTTTCATCCTACCCAAACATGCTTTGGGACTTATAGAGAAAGCCATGTCCCACCTCACATCCCTTCTCATCCCCCTCGTGAGCTATCCCATCTTGGATCCTTTCATCTTACCTATCCTCAACCATTCCTCCCATCCCAAATCCAAAATCTCAACATCCAACATCACATAATCTAAAAATCCAAAATCAAAAAGTCAAAACATTCACAAAACAATAAAAATATAAAAATGCAATGTGTGTGTTTTTCTTTGTGTGTGTTTGTTTGCTTGTCTGCATTTACATTTTGGTGATCTTATACGAGGCCCCTTTTGTTTCTTTTTCTTTTGTACATTAATCGATTCTATGATATAAGGACCATATTTTTATATTAATTTGTCAATGATATGATGACAATGGCATTTGGCAATTTAATCATCATGGTCTTTATACCTTGATGCATCTTGCTCTATGCCACAATTAATCACAATTGCTAATGATGATAATCGTGGGCACTTTATGGTCACACACCCCTTCTATAATCATCATTTAACCTTATCATCATCCACACCTAATCCTCATCATCATCTAACTAACTATCTAACCTCCTCATCCTCCTATCCAATCAATCCTTTATCAATCAATCAATATCCACATCCAAATCTTATCCTCTCACATCTAACATCCAAAATCCTCACCCCATGGTTGGGGAATCTTCCAACATCCTCTTATCAATCAAACTCATCGCTTCATCAATCATCATCCCAATCCTCTCCTCATCAATGTCCTATCATCCAAATCGATCTAAAAACCAATCCTTATTCTCTCATCCAAACATCCTCAATCTTCTAATCCTCCAAATCCAACATCATATACCCTATCTTCCTATCCACCACTCAAACCTCAAATGTAACATCCTCAACTCCAACATCCTCAATATAACATCTTCAAATCCATCATCCTCAAATCTAAATCAATCCTAACCCCTTGACTAGGGCATCCTATAATCCAAAATCCCCAAAGCCTAACCCCTTGACTAGGGCATCTTCTAATCCTACAATCCTAAATCTTCACCGTCGTCATACATCATTGACTGAGGGCATCCTCTATTCCAAAATCCAATATCTCCTAATCCTCCAATCTCCTACTCCTCTAATCCTCTCATCTTAATCTTAATCCTCAAATCTTCTAATCCTCTAATCCTAATCCTCTAAATCCTCAAATCTTCTAATCCTCTAATCCTAATCCTCTGAATCCTCAAATCTTCTCATCCTATAATCATAAAGCTGGGGCCTCTCCTCTTTTCGAGTGTTTACCTGCCTGGTTCCTCCCCACCTAACCCATCGAGGGAGCATTATATCACCATTCTAACATCTTCTCTTCTTTTTCTTTGAATGGTCATTTCTATGCAATAACCATTCAAAGAGGGGCAAAATGTAGACATCTAAAATGTCGACATGATTAATTATGATTAATCATCTGCATCATCACTATCTAAAATCACAAGATTAATTATTATTAATCCATTTTATCATATTTACCCTTTATCATTATTTATCATTTATCCCAACATTCCATCATTAATCCTCTTAATTCATTATTTTATCCCATCTTATCATTAATCACTTTTATTTCATTATTATATCATATTATCCTATCATAATCCCTATTAACATTTTCTAGGAATTTAATATTCCTATATCTACCTACCCACCTACCCTACACATCCCTACACCTATCCTTTCCATGTAATCTCACCTCTAATCATATTTTATCAACCTAATCTAATTCTAATCCTAATCACATGCTCCACCTCTAAATCTAGAGGCTTCTATTTCTAGAAGCCTCTCTAACTTTCTCCTTCTATTGAATTTTTAATTCAATAGAAGCTTCTTCCCTCCATGAATTTTGAATTAAAATTCTAGAGTCTTCCACTCTAGAATCCTCTAATCCTCACATGCATTCTCCACCCTTGATCCAAATCCAACTTGGCTTCATCCTAGCCATTGAATCCTCCACCCCTTAGCTATAAATTGAGCTCTCCTCCTCCATGAGAGATAGCTAGTAAGTAAGTTAGCAAACCTATGTCAATTTTATCAATCAATCCACCATCTATTTTTCCTTCAATCCAAGCAATCATCCATCCATTGATATTCATCAAGCAATCCAAAGGCAATCAAGGGGAGGTGTTTCTCGTGTGTCTCCAAAGAACATCTCAAGCAACCAACACCAATCAAGAGAAAATCCAACAAATCAAAGGAGGATATTTACAACTTGTAGGTAAGTGCAGGTATTTTTCTCTCTCCCCCTTTCAATCCATTGCTCTATTTGAGGTATTTGTTGAGAAGATTAGATTATGGAAGCAAGTTTATTTGTTTTCTCACATTCTACACACTAATATTTTTAACATATAAATTTTTGGCATTTATCATGGGGCTTACCCCCATTTTTAATTATTTTCCATCTTATTTGATCCCTTGAACAGGTTGTTCAAGTTTCAAGAATTTTCGTTGTCGTTTACCCCTTCAAAATTTGAAATTTCAAGCTCGGTTTCCATTTTCAAAGCATGAAAAACACCTTTTCCTATGTATTGGCACATATGCAACATAGAATGGCACCTATACCCTAAAATGGCACCTATTCCTTGTCTCAAAGTGCCTATGCAAATACTTTAGCGCCTTTCTTCTAGCACTAAAACTCCATTTTTTGCTTGTTTTGATCTTTTTCAGCCTTTTTCCATACTTCAGCGCCTATGCTTCACAAATTGGAACCTTTTCCCTAAAGTGGTGCCTATGAAAAAAATTTGGAACCTATGCACAAGTTTCATCACCTTTGTAATAGCTTTTGAAACTCGAAATTGCATTAAAAACTCTTTTTTTTGGTGCCTATTTTAACCTTTTTCAGCCTTTTTTCTTACTTTGGTTCCCATGCACATAGAATGGCACCTTTTCCCTAAAGTAGCGCCTATGCACAAAAATTTATGCCTTTTCGAGACTTGAGCATTTGTTCTATCACTAAAACCAATTTTTCTACCTATTTTTGACCATGTTTTAGTCTTTTGTCATACATTGGCGCTTATGTTACACATAATGGCACTTATGCCCTAAAGTGTCACCTTTGTTTTACTTTGGAGCCTTTTCCATACTTTGGAGCCTATTCCCTTTCAATCGAATCCTTTGCAGAATCACATTTTTTGCTTACAATTAACATTCTAACCCTATTTTCAAGTGTTTTGGTGGTTTTTTACAAGTCTAACATCATGTTTTGCAGGTTTATTGTAGCAACAAGGGGAGATTCTGTCCATTTTGATATTTATCTAATATTTTTGTGATTGTAGGATTGAAAACTACTAATCCTTTTATTTTGCATCTCGTTTAGTCCAAGATATTGGGTTCAAAAATCAAACTACTAACCCTTGTTTTGTAGGGCCTCCTCTTGAAGACCCAATCATCAAAATACTAATATTTATCATTTAATTTTATCATCTAGTATTTAATTATCTTGAATTTATCATCCTTTTGTGTGTTTTCCTTTATTTCTTACTCATCCCAAAGGTAAAACCTTGAATTCTCTCCTCTCGCGTCCTAGGACGATCTTGAGGATAAAAAACGACTAGCCTTCCCATTTTCCTTTTATAGGGGAAACGTGACATGGAAGTGATATCCACACACTTTTCATAGTCCTAGGGGTCTCGTTACCATGGGCTTCACCTCCATGCACATAGACACACCCCATGTTCCGGTGTGGTATACAAATTCTTGGAAAACTATCGATATTGACTAAGCGCTTGCTTGTTTAAAGAGCGGTGTGAAGTTAGTGTCTTGAAGGTATGTGTTATTTACTCATTCCAATGAAAGGATTATTTCTTCAATAAATAAGTGAGGGGTGTTGCAATGCTGCCATAAATCCACACAAATCTACAATATTAAGTTATAATCTCTAAGATCCACCCCCTACTTTTCACAAATTGAACTTTGATGGAGCTTGAAAGGCAATCCAAGCATTTCAGGAGCGGGGTGTTTAATTAGAGATGAGGAAGGTGTTTTAGTGATAACAGGATCATTGCTATTAAAAGATGGAACTAGTAACGAAGCTAAGGCCCAAGCCTTGTTAGAAGGGATCAAACTTGCAGTGCAAGTTGGTTACGATGTACTAGTTATAGAGGGGGATTCTCAAGTGGTGCTTAATAATGTTAAACATGGGAGAGCAATGTCATGGCACTTATAATTCCTTATTAAGAATATCATCTATTGGTTGAGTCGATTCCTACGTGGAGCATGGGTCATCATTTTAAGGAGTCCAATTCCACCACCGATTATTTAGCAAACCAAGGCATAATGAGGAGAGACGGTCTAGTCATCTCCAAGCATGCCAACGCGTGGGAGGAGCTCTCTGCCATTATTTCTAGGGAAGGGAGAGAAGGTAGGTGTTAATTTTTGGAATGGAGCTTTTTCTCTCTACCATTTTCATAGGTTTGTATGGTTGGCGACAGAGGTCACTTCGGGTCAGTTGTTTATCATGGATTGTCCACCTTTGTCATGTCTATTTTTATAGGGTGTTAAGAGAGAAATGGAATTCTTCAGGGGGCATTTACAGCCCGTACTCATATCATTTTAGGGCGGAATCTGGGTCAATTTGCGAAGCCATTGAAAGGTTCCTGGGGGAGGAGTATTTAGCAACATCCGTTAGGGCTAGCGTGAACTATGGGGTGGTGTTTTGGTTCATCTCACAGCTTCTTTTAGTGCGGGGAAATAAGGAGGAAGTCAAGGACATTTCCCTCCACTTCATCAAACCACAACATCATTTCCTGTTAGAAGAAGTGTTGGAGGCAACAACTTGGTTCCATTGCAATAAACAATGGACAAGGAAGGGATTTCTCTGGAAGAAGCTCGGCGTATCATTGCGGTCCTATCCTCAAGGAACATGGAGCTCATGCAGTTTGCGATGGACGTCCATGGGGCGTGTTCGGCCATGATTGAAGGTGGAAAAAGGATCAAGAAACTGGATTTTCCAGGTTTTTGACTCTAGTTGTTATGGAATTAGAGGATGTGAAGCGGTTCCACAAAAATATGGGCTTCTCATAGAATTTTATGCTTGAGAATCCTCAAGAGGGAGTGAATCTTTGGAGGAAGGAAGAAGCTGAAGGGTCCCTATCCTTTGGTGGCCATGAATGATTGATGGTCTTTATTTCCTAGGTTCATTTGTTTTCATTGTTTGTAGATTTTTGGGTCTCCCGCTTACTCTGTAGGTTTTTGTGTCTTTGTTGGCTTGGGCAGTGTGTAGGTTTTCTTTTTGGATGTATGTGGGTGGTATCCCTCCAATCCCACGATTCTAAGCTCCACCAAAAGCGTTAATATATCAAAAAAAAATTATAATCTCTAAGATCCCCCAAGGTTTTGAGGGATAGACATAACTCGGCCCAACATGGCCTTTGTCTTGTGAGGATATACTTTTTAACCTTCACAAGAAAAAATATGAACTAATTAATCTACCTCCTTGACTCTAAAATCACACTTGGAGGGATTAACACAAAGGTTTTGTTGTTCAATATTTTCCAAAACTTTATTCATGTGATGTAGGAATTCCCCCCATGTCTTACTATAGATTAAAATATCATCAAAGAATACTAGCATAGACTTTCACGGAAATGGCTAAAATAGAATTCATCAAACTATGGAATGTTGATGGTGCATTTGTAAGGCCAAAAGGCATCACTTGAAATTCATATTGGCCCCCATGTATCATAAATGGTGTTTTAAATGAACTTCCTCATCTCAAGTTATGATATTATAATATTTTGATAAAAGATCTAATTTTTAAAAAGGAACGATAACCAGATCATACCAAGCTAAGAACATAGATGCTAATCAAACACCATGATCAATAAGATGAAAGAAATTCACCAGAATAACTTTACATAAACCTTTGCAAACAAATGAGCAGAAATATCATAGATTATTATGGAACTCAATGAAATACAATGAGAATGGACCTTGTTTATATAGGCAAGAAATAACAATCTAAGAACCAGTCAAGGTCATAGATCAAGCCATAAATCAAGGAAAGAACTAGTCATCAAAGAACTAGTCAAGACCATAGATTTAAAAGAACTAGACATCAAGGATCTAGTTAATACCATAGATCAAGGAGAGAACCAATCAATACCATAGATCAAGGAAGGGACTATACCTAATAACTAGATAATATCTCCTAATATCTAAATAAATAAAAAGAAATATCCACACACATAAGTGGGTGAGGATAAATACAATCAAGGTAAATAAAGTACCTAGGTGAACATGAGCTAAGGTAAATACCTATTCTAACATTTGTAAAATAAACAACACTATGTAACTCATCTAGAAAATCATTCATGAAATGAAAAGTACACTTATCTTATACCATGTATTTTTGAGATCCCCTGTAGTCTAGACATATGCACTAAGTTGCATCCTTCTTCCATGCCATCAATACTAGATAAGAGTAAGCACTATGACTATGACAAATAATACTTATTTTAAGCATCTCTTAGACCATTTTTTTAATCTCACTCGATGTAGATATGTTTACTAATAAGGACAAATGTTGGGTATCTAGCTTCCTAGTGTTAGGTGAATGACATGATCATGATGTATTCGGGAGGCAACCTATTGATACCGATTTTGGCATGTACTCCAACATAAGACAAGAATTTAATCTTACTCATTTTATAATCCTGAATGGAAATAGGATTGAAGGTAAGAAATACTTGGGACATATAACTCAATTGGGGACTATGTGACTCTTGTTAACTTATGAAGGAATTGGTGAACTTTGGAAAATTCACCAACAACTTTAGTATACCCTATTGAGATTTAAAAATGGTACTAAACCTAAAGTAAGTGAATTGGATTTCATAAAACTCAAAAGGAGGGAGAGGTATGACAGACAAGAAATTCAAACCCTTGTATTAACTTGAAAGGGCCTAGAGAAAACATAATCAACTTATCATGATGGAAACCAACATTTAAAGAGCTCGTTGTAATAATCAAATCTTCACAAATCATAATCATGTTTATGAGGTAACATGAATATTATTCTTACATGCATAATATTAAACCATGAAAATTCAAAATTTATTTTCCACAATATATAAATCTACAAGAATGATCGAACTAATAATTTGTTCAATTCAACCAACTTTGTACAAGATTTAATAAATTAACTCAAAACCACAATTCAAAATTCAATCCATGCCTTTGTTATATAGTGCCTAAGTGCATCCACAAGTCATACAAAATTTGAGATCAAATTTATCTTCCTAAATCATATAATTTAACATTCAATCAATTTACATTCATTAATTTTATCCTAAGAACCACTATCTAGCTCTTATTTTACCCAAAACATAACAAAAATATAAATAACCGAGAAAAGAAAATACATAACTCAAGAACAATTGAACACAATTAAGCTCCTTAATGTTGCTTTACAAAAATCAAATAATAATTTAAAAAGGAGTTTCACACACGAGTATTTAAAATGAAATCAAATGGGATGCAACCACATCTTTTTCATCATGCAATCAATAATAAAACTCCAAACTAAACTAAAATACAACTAAGAACAATTCCTAAAAATAAATCAAAATTGTTTAATTCACAAGTTATTTTAAACACTTTTATACATTCTTCCTAGGCCTAATAATATTATCTACACTATCAACTCTAGATCAACATTTCTTGCATGATACCCGAAATCCACTAATACCATTGATACATCCTCATATATCCCATAAATACATAAACAATTAACAAGTTGTTTTCTATGTTGTTTGGCTGCGATATAGATTTTTATTCTCTCTCAATGTGTATGCAGTATCGATAATAGGATGGCCAAATTTCGGGAAATTGAGTTAACAACTTTGATATACTAGGCTAATAATCAAATTTGGAACTCTTTTATGCACTTGTACTACTCTATTTTTTGAGCAATTTCAACTATGAACAACTTCATTCCCCATTTCTCCATTATTTCTAATCTTGCCTTCAAGTTAACCATAGTTGTTTGCAATTAAGTCTAAAATTCTACAAATGAGCACAAATAATTATCTTGTCCATCTACGATGATAATCCCACACTAGTGAACAAAGAGAAGATATTACGTTTGAACACGTCCATTTGATATGTTGAAAGATTTAATGAAATATGTGTCCCCTCAATCCTCTAGCTTTCTGGGACAATAGGTTCAAACAAGGTCATAAATTACACAGTGGGAAGTAAGTTTCTAAAAACTCATCTAATGATATAGTTAATTAAACTTCACACTAAACAATATTTGAAAGGAAAATTGGTAATTATTATAAGCATTCCTTCCCTTAGCCTTTCTTTGCACCTCTGCAGGATGGTGAGAGATATTATAAGATTTACTTAAACTTGATTAATTCATTATTGTGAACCATATACTAAATCCTCTATCATCCTAATTATTGATCTTCTATTGAGACCAAGTTTACTTTCACCTCACTGTCCTCATGAAGTCCCCTTTCCTTTTCCCGATGCCTAGAGAAATAATATTTTCTTCACTTTACTAGATGTTAGTATTTTTGCCATGTTGCAATTTCCATGTTGTGACCCTCTTAAATATTTTAGACGGTTTATCAAACCTAAAAATAATATCAAGTTAGGTACATACAAACTTTTACATCCTTTCCAATTACATATTAACCCATACTTGGTGATTCATCGAAGAAGTATCATATGTAGAAGTTGTGGCAATAGTTTTCGCTTAAATTCCTATTACAACATTAAGCATTGCACTCACTTGGGTAGTGAAAGAAGTGATCATGGTATAATAATTGGGGATGAAGGAAGAAAATGTGGGGGAAACAATAGTAGAAATGTTGGAGTATAAGAAATAATGTCGTGCAAAGAGAGGAACAATTGTAGCGAGATGGGAGAACAAAAACACTAACAATTAGAGACATTTGTGAAGAAATTGGAAGATTGTGAGATGAAGAAAGGGAAGGCGAAGGAGAAGGGAGATAAATAGAAGAACTACAAAATCCTAACTTCCATAAATAAAACTCCAAGTGTGTTTGGGGACCTATATAAGGAATTGGTGGGGGAACAATGACTACTGATGGTGGGATTCTTAAAGGCTAGGGCATATTATCATAATGTTTCTGTATTGTAAAATACGCTCCCCTAATGTACCTATTCATGTGATTGAATTACAATAAACCTTGGTTGTTGTTATGTGAGGTGGTGAAGTAGAAAATATGACATGTGGGGTGGTGGATGAAATGGGAGGTGATGAAATAAAAATCCTTCGAAACATAGTTTAGGGAACCCTTGTGAAAGGTTTAAAAGATGGAATTGAAACAAGGGTGTCATGAATAATAGATAAGATTCTAGAATTTGAGTGTATCACTTGGATGTATAACATGGGAGATATTCATATTCCCAATACTTACAATAGTGAATAATATGGGCACATTTGAGATAATTGATACATTATATAGATACTTGAAATAAGTGGCACAATAGAGATAATTGGTACAAATGAAACACTTGAAACAATAAGAATTATTAAAACAATAGGACCAAAAGAAATATCACCAAAAACACTTTAAAAATAGTTGGGGAAATATTAATAATAGTAGGCATTGGAACACACAATATTAAAGGAAAGATGGAAACACTTATAGCCAAACTTCAAGACAAGTGAGAGACACGAGGAACATCTAATTCAACAATAGAAACAAATAGATCGGTAGATCTAAGAGCAACCCTACGACCAACACTATATGAATTAAGAGGCAATGTGGATATGGTGCTAACATTAGTTGATACACTTGGATCAAACACCATACTTGAAAGCACAAGAGAAGTAATATAAACCAATGGTTAAGAATTGACAACATTACCTACCATACTCATAGATTTTTAGAAGGATGGAGGTTAGACGATAGGAACAACAATAGGAAAAATTCATCTAAAAATAATTGTCCTTATTAAATAATTAGTTTCATCCTTATCTAATTCTTGCACTCATTCCACATCTTCCTCGTTCAACATTCTACTCTCCTTTATCTCTCATAAACATCATCATCCTCTAACGTGATTCATATATATCCCATATTCTTCTATTTGAACATATGAAGGGTAGATATCAAGACCAACATTTGATTTTAAAGCATCACCATGATCTTTTACCCTTCCCTTTGGATCCCAATATTTGAATATGTGTGTGTGTGGGAAGGTGAATTTTAGAATTTGATATCCCGATTCAATTATTGCTAGCTAAGTAGAAAATGAATGTTTGTCAAATCAGAAGGTATAGGAAACTAAACCCTTTGTTATTTGTTCTTAAATATACCTACCGCACCACTGATTAGTTTTCATGTCACCTCAATCGATGAAATCCTATCAATAATATACCTTGGGAGTATCATAAGTGGAGTTAAACAACCCTCAATTGTTATGACAATGTTGTTATTATAATAATAATAAGACCCTATTTTCAATATGATTTTTTATTTTAATGGAGATCCTAGGCATACATGTACTATGAATTGCTTTATATGATAATGAGTAGAAGTAATTACATATATACATCATAAAATTATAGTAGTTATGGGCATATAAAGCATTATATAACACGTAAATGGGATTCATGTGTGGCCATGAAGGGATGGTAGGGAATTCAAACCTCAAGTAGGCAAGGCATACATAAACAATGTATGAAGCCATGTAGAAACTATTAGTTGGAGATATTATAGAGTATTGCCATCTATCTTGTAAATTGAATGTAATTAGGCCACCCTAATTAAGTACCCAATCCTATAAAATGATCACAACTAGTAAAGGAACCCAGGTATGATTGACATGTTATGTGGTTCTTTCTCTCCACACTTTATTTAATGAATTCGTGACTATCCTAATTCCTAGCCTAAACCTAGAGATAAAAAGCTTCAAATTGGTCTTTTTTTTCAAATATGAAGGGTGTTCCACCTATTCCTTTAACCTATCCTCCCAAAAATATGTTTCTTCATTAAGGGATCAAAAATTTCTTAATTGTAACCCACCTTTAGCTCACGGTAGTTTATAAAATTCCTTGAGCACATATTCGCATACTAGTGCCATTGTATTCTGCAGGGAACTTATATAGACACTAAATCATGCACCTTGGGTATATTTCTAAGTACTAAGCACATATCACTATTCATATGATTCCGAGCAATAAAAGTAATAATTGACCACTATCTTTGGCCATATTTGTTTGCTTTATGTTTTCTCTTTTGGTCTTACACTCCTTCTTGCCCAGTCTATCTTTTCATACATACACATTTCTCATTCTAGACACCAACACCCGGCCGGGATGCCCGCTCCAGGTGCCCCCATCCCCTCTGGGTGCCCCCGACCTCTTTGTACTTTTTGCTAACATCTTTTGAGTCTTTTCTAGTAATTTAGGCACCTTACTTTTTGCTAGCTTGACCTTTTAGTGGTTAATTATGAAATTTAAATAAGGGAATCATATAAATACAAAGCTATATGATCATAATAAAGGATTAATCACTAAAAATTATCTATCACCACCTAAGGTTGCATCCAAGAGCATTCTACGAGCATTCAAGCATCCATATAGCTCCACAAAAGGGAGAAGGGACTGCATTATTCTGCATACACTTAACAGGAGGGGAATTTCATTCTTTTATACACACATCTATCTACAATTTTTTACATCTAGTTATTGCTCGTTATCAAGTGCGACGCGCACATGAGCCACCTAGGGCATAATTTATTCACACACACACACAAAACTACACGAGGTCTACAATGTAGTGCAACACTCAGTCATAAGTTCACTTCGTTGACATCTGAGGATAGTCTGAGCTCCCATTTTACATATTTCTTTTTAGGATTTGATGTAGTTTAGGGTTTTTTAGGTGCTTCTTTCTTATTACAAGTTTCAAGTGAACAAAAATGAAATCCAATGAGGTACAAGCGATCAAAAGCTATAAGCAACGAACATCTTGTGACCCTACAAAATTGATTTTCGTATCTTCTGAGCAATCACAGGTGCTTGGAATAGGTCTCTGGCACCCCAGGTGCCCCGACCTGCATTGGTGCCTGTGTCTTAGCACTCCTGACACTCCTGAAATTTTTTGGGTATGATTTGCAACACTTTGAGTTCTTGTTCAGTGAGTTTTCCATTGCCTCATACCTTTGGGATTATTGTGAATCAACTAAGTATTTTATTCCCTTCATTTACAACTAGGGTTTCAAATTTAAATTGCTTATTTTCTTGGATCAAATATGTACTTAATTGTTTATATCATTGCGTTCTTTACATAATTGAGATTTTAACATCTATTTATTTCAATATTTTCTTATTCAATTTATAATCCCATATTTCAAAGTGAAATGATCCAAATCATCTTTAAATAAATGCTTACATGGAAATACATTTGGCTTAAAAACCTCCTTATGAAGCCCTAAAGCTCTAATACTTCTTAAATATGTAATATAATATGCACTTAAGCATTATGTATTTCTTTTGGTCGAGGCATACAAATTTTCCACCTCATAATACAAATCATTATAATTGTTTAAGGTTTTATCATAAAGGTTACCAATAATGTGTCCATGAATTTGAGTTATGTCGGGGTTGGAGGAGGAGGAACTACACTTGAAGAAGCCATTATAAAGATTGAAATTCTTCTCAAAATGATAATTAAGTATGCTCTTTATTTAAGTCCCCATTTTCCTTTGTGATATTTTTGGTGAATGAATCACATTTTAATAGTAATATTTAAAGATTGTGGGGCATTTTTTCACTATGGTAAACCAATCGAGCTATCTTATTTGATAATTAATGGCCACTTTTGAATTTTTGTATTTCACATCGTTTTATTCATACTTTATGTGGCATTGATGGAAACTCCATGTGTATTGAGAGTTTGGAACTGATTTATGAGTCACCATTTATTTATTTATCACTATTCATGTGTCTAAATCTACGAGATTCATTTTGTTAGGGATTTTCCTCTATGAGTTTTTTGCTTTAGTTCTTGGTCCAGTTTGAAGACCATCATTGGTCCACGCATCTAAATCCGTGAAGGTCGTGCCCTTTGAACTTGTGGGCCTTTTCATTTGATAATCCAAAAGTTCATGATTGGCTCCACATGGAACCTTATCTTTCCTATACTTATTTGTGTTATCAGGATCTTAAAAGGTTATTGTTAATGTGAAATCACAGCACCCCCAAATGAGTTATGGATCTACTTTTCTAAGGCAGGGTCATTTGGTGTGATTTGCATAACATGGGACCATCTCTCAAGCTGTGGGACTTGCGGACTTGAGATGGCCCTCTGAGAAAGCTTGACTTCTTCTTCCTAATCCTAATGCTAAACTACTCCTAAGGAAGGAAATGTGACTATCTACTCCTAATCTAACAATTTCAAGGAGACAGGAGAGAGAGAGCATAAAGAGGGAAATCCTACACTACAAAGGTGATAGCACCAAGAAAAGGGAAGTGTTGGTCACAATCTCAGCTGCCTGAAGTGGAGAGAGGTGAGCAGAGGAGAGGGTGGACAAGATGCACCACAGACTAGAGATAGATTTCACATAGAACACCACTTCAAAACCCATTAAACACAACTCCTAGGACCTGCAACAAACATCAGAATATGCACAGTATACCCTGCAACGACGAGAGGCGAGGAGAGATAATAAAATAAGCAAAGGATGGACAGATGCATCACAAAAATAGATTTTATTGCTCCAAAAGTTCACAGTACATTGTTAGTGGGCAAGAGGCAAGAGAATGCCATTACAGAGCCGTGAAAGGAGGTTTAGACTCCATTTTCGACCTAAGGGAAGAAAAGAAGAGGGGGCAAGGAAGAAGAATGAACAACAACCTTTTACAATGAATCCTACCCCTATATTTATAGATTCAATCAGAGAGAAGAAAGAGATAGAGAGAAGTAGGAAAAGTAGGTCGAAACTCAACCACCGTTGTTAATGCTTCTGATAAAATTTGTCCCCAAATCCGTCTTTACTGCATTAATCCTTGGTTTGACACCTTGAAGGAAGAGGAAGCTACAAAAACAAATAGAATCTGATCTAGTTGTTGAGGTAGATGGATCTTGCATTGAAGGCCCGAAGATGTTTCCTCCATCTCGGTTAGTGAGGCCTAGATCTTTCCAACGACATTAGATTTACAATATTTCTAATACTGAGCCGAAAGATACGCCCCTTCAAAGTATTTATCGGGTCCATATAGGAGGGTGGAAAAACAACTTGAAAAATGGGTCCCCTTTTGATATGGGACACAATGTGACCCATTAGGGAAAAATTAGGCATACGCGAGAATCACAAAATCCCGAAAACTCCCACGGCCCCACTGCTTTGCTTGAACACGTGGCACCCTTTTGTTGGTTGGGGAGGTGTGCTCCAATATTTTCCTTTGACTCCCCACTTTGGCTTTGACTCGGGTTCAAACTTTGAATTTTTCCTTTGCCTCATTCTAGAATGCGAGCTCGTAGGTCCGAAACGTTTTCCCTTCATATTTTCTCTATGTGCGGGGTTGTCTTGACCAAATTTGCCAAGGGGGAATTTGGGATAAAAATTTGGTGACTCACGGGGACATCTTCCTGCTAGATGAAGAGACTAGTGGCCTTGAAGCATCCATTGGGCATGGAGTCAAGCTTGATAACCAATTCTCTAATCTAACTCTGAAAATATGACCTCTGAATCACTTGGAAACCCACCAAAACTTGAAGCTGATCTTCACCAAAAACCATTACAATGCACTGTGCAAGAGCAAAACAACAACACTAAAAACTTTGTACAAACTGAAAATCATACATACCCCAAGTGGGATAAGCAGAGTGTGTAAAAGCACTTCTTCTATTGAAGACAAACCTACCTACTCTACTCTAACTAAGAGTAAAGGGAACTCAAACAAAACCTGCAACTGGCAAGGAGAAATAGCTTCCCTTCCTCAAAAATGGTAGCCATGCAATTGATTTGGCACTAAACATGGCTGGTTGGATGAGTGAAAAACTAACAATAAGCCAGTCCTCCACCCAAATCAACAAAGTATCAGCTGGAGACAAATCAAATACCTCTTTTAGTTGCTCTGCATTTGGATTGAAGAGGTATGACAAGCTGATCCTTGGTGCTTTGCATATCATCCTCATGCCCTGAAATGGACATGACTGGTTGTGGCTGCTCCTTTGGCTCCAATGAATCCAAATACCTTATTGGGTAAGGTCGATCCATTTGATATGCCCATTGTTTTGAGTTTCAACACCAAGAATGGATTTTTCTTTTGGACCTTCTTGGGTGAATGGTGTGAGAGATATGATGACATCCTCCTGCCTTTTCCCTTCCTCCTCTTTTGAAGAACATGGAAGATCAAGATCTTCCAACCTTGGTTCCAGAGGGTTGTTATAAGGTGCAAACTACTGCAAATGAATGTTCTCCTCCACAACTATTAAGTGTTCCTCTTCTTTTGGATTTGGAGCAGCTTCTCCTTCCTCTGCTGTTTGAAGACCATCTTGCCCTTGGATAACTTCTTCCTCTAGCATGAAGCTTGTCAAAGAAAAATCTTCAAACTTGCTACTCTAGAGGACTGTTTGGGACAGCCATGTCTTCTTTAGAATTTTCCTCCATGATGGATTCATCAACCAAAACAGGCCCTTCAAATGAAAGCAAGAAATTATCAATGATGCCTTCTTCTTCTATTGTTACAAAATCTGATTTGGTCTCATCCATTTGCTCCTTCCCAATGGGACTTTGAGCTGATTGTTCTTCTTCTTCCTTGGCTGATTGTGCAACTTGAATTGGATCAACATTTCTCTCAGAAAAAGTGCCATTGTGGACACTACACTCTGAGCAACTTGATAACTGATCTTCTTCCTTTTCTTGTTCTTCTTCTGCTGCAACAAAATCAGTCCTAACCACCATTGAGTCTTCAACCTTGGCCTCCTCTGTAGGCTTGACCAGCAAGGGGATCTTTGTAAACCCAAATTTGGTAGCCAAACTCTTCAAATTATCTGTCATTTCTTTTTGTTGGGCTCCTCTTCTTGTTGTTCTCCTTGATTGAATTATTGAGTATCTTCCTAACATGGGCTTGGGAAAGCAAGAGGAGTGGTAGGTTGGGGTTCAACCAGCTTTGCAATTGTTTTGGTGAGGAGGGAGGTGAAACTTCTTGTTTATTCAGAGGGGATGACTGTTTGGAAGGGAAAAGGACAAAAGAATTGAGATGAGGTGGAAGACTAGGGGATGGAGAAATGGATTTCACACTTAGGGCAGCATATAATGGGAAGCTTGGAAATTGAAGCTCAAATTGAGATGTTGCTTTGCTTGAGAAGTGGAGAGAAAATTACCGATTAATGGTGTAGGATTTACCCATTGACAAGGTTGATCGGCACCAAATTCATAGGCCTCAATCTCCTCAGTCCATTGTGCAAGTTGGGGCAACATTTCAACCATGAAGTCTAGCTTCTCCTAAGGGCTGTAATGTCTTGGAAAAGGGCCTTCCCATAGACAAGGTGCCCTGTAACCAATTCTGAAAGCCATCATTCGAGCTGTTGCCCTTGATTGAACCATGCTAGTCTCCATTTTTTGAATTTTTGCAGTGAGATCAACATCTTGCATTCGATTTTATTCATTACATGCATATCCCTCTGTTCTTGGAAAGCCCATAGCCAAACTGATTTTGGCATTGCTGCTCATATGGGAATAGACATGTTGATCATGAACACCGCTCATAATGATGATTTGAAGGAGTTGGGAAATACATTGGAGGTGGATTACATTGCTGTAAGTGTGAGTTACATGAAGGGAATGAAGTCATGATTGCACAACCTCATGGAATGGGAGAAAATTAAAGAGATGGAAGAAGAAAGTGGATGAAATGAGTGAAAATGGATGGAAAAGGTCTGTAGCTCAGAGAATGGGTTTTTAACAAGATGGAGTCGCCAGATGTGCTTGAAAGTGCCTCCAAAGGTTGAAATCTTCACCAAGAGCACATTGAACCTGATGAAGTGAAGTGGTAAGGTGCTTTAGACCTGTCCCACCGGGCATGCCAAAATTGTTAATGTGAAATCACAAGCACCCCCAAATGAGTTATGGATATGCTTTTCTAAGGCGGGGTCATTTGGCATGATTTACATAACATGGGACCATCTCTCAAGTTGTGGGACTTGCGGACTTGAGATGGTGCTCGGAGAAAGCCGACTTCTTCTTCCTAATCCTAATGCTAAACTACTCCTAAGGAAGGAAATGTGACTATCTACTCCTAATCTAACAATTCCAAGGAGATAGGAGAGAGAGAGCATAAAGAGGGAAATCCTACACTACAGAGGTGATAGCACCAAGAAAGGGGAAGTGTTGGTCATAATCTCAGCTGCCTGAAGTGGAGAGAGGTGAGCAGAGGAGAGGGTGGACAAGATGCACCATAGACCAGAGATAGATTTCACACAGAACACCACTTCAAAACCCATTAAACATAGCTCCCAGGACCTGTAACAAACATTAGAATATGCACAATATACCCTGCAACGATGAGAGGTGAGGAGAGACAATAAAATAAGCAAAGGATGGAAAGATGCATCACAAAAATAGATTTTATTGCTCCAAAAGTTCACACAATACATCGTTAGTGGGCAAGAGGCAAGAGAATGCCATTACAGAGCCGTGAAAGGAGGTTCAAACTCCATTTTCAACCTTGGGGAAGAAAAGAAGAGGGGGCAGGGAAGAAGAATGAACAACAACCTTTACAATGAATCCTACCCCTGTATTTATAGATTTGATCAAAGAGAAGAAAGAGAGAGAGAGAGAAGTGGGAAAAGCAGGTCGAAACTCAACCACCATTGTTAATGCTTCTGATAAAATATGCCCCCAAATTCATCTTTACTGCATCAATCCTTGGTTCGGTGCCTTGAAGGAAGAGGAAATGGTGGAAACAGATTGAATCCGATCTAGTTGTTGAGATAGATGGATCTGCGTTCAAGGCACGAAGACATTTCCTCCATCTTGTTGGTGAGGCCGAGATCTTTCCAACAACATTAGATTTACAATATTTCGAGCCCTGAGCCGAAAGATATGCCTCTTCAAAGTTTGTATCGGGTCCGTATAGGAGGGAGGGAAAATAGCTTGAAAAATGGGTCCCCTTTTGATATGGGACACGTGATAGCCAGATTAGGGCAAAAATCGGGCCTACGGGTCCGTAGTTTATCTTTTTCCCTTTTCGAGAGAATCACAAAATCCCAAAAACTCCCACGGCCCCACTGCTCCGCTTGGACACGTGGCACCCTTTTGTTGGCTGGGGAGGTGCACTCCAATCTTTTCCTTCGACTCCCTACTTTGGCTTTGACTCGGGTTCAAACGCTGACTTTTTCCTTTGCCTCGTTTTGGAATGTAAGCTCATAGGTCCGAAACGTTTTCCCTTCATATTTTCTCTATGTGTGGGGTTGTCTTGACCAAATTTTCTTGGGGGAATTTGGGATAATAGTTATCTCCATTATGTTGGTTAATGATTTCCTTCATCTAGTTATACACTACTCATTAAACAAATTGTGAAAGCACTTTCAAACATAAGTAAAGTTTGGAAAGAAAGCACAAAGCAAACTCGAAATTTGACAAGTGTTGCCCATTATGGGCTTTAAATCTCATAAATTTTCACCAAGTCACAACACACGAGGCATCAATAACATGTGATTGGTGAATATTTTAATCAGTTTTCCTTATTTTATAAGTATATAAGGGGCTCATTCAATCCTATTATAAACTAAAGTTTTATGACATTTAAAAAGTGTTAAGACCAAATTAATATCGAAGGGGCCTAATTTTCACAAGTGTTTGAAGCTAAGTTTTGTGGGTATTCCTTAGGAACACGACGAACAAGAACACTACATCCATGTAAAAATATCTAAGGCATACGTGGAAAACCTTGAATAATTAACTGAGTCTTTATTTCAATTTTCTCTTCTCCTTTTGTTTTCTTCTTGTGTCCTTTGTTTCATTTGGTTTGACATCCATTTCTCCACAAAATAAATCTTTTCAATATCTCAAGAGGATCCCCAATTTCTGTAAAAATTAAAGGCATGTTATGCAAAAAAATGGTGACTAATACAAGGAAAACACTATCAAAGTGTTCGAACCTAAAATCCTCAATTTCACTAACCAACAAAGACAAATAACTGAAAATAAGTAGCACATTCATAAATCATGAAGATTAAGTACAAGTTATGATTTCATCACATGACATACTTGGTAAAAAAACACTTCAAATTTTTATAAGTGTGTGATATGTGTATTCAATCCATCCTTCTTTAAAATTTTAAGATTAGAATGAGAAATATACTAAACACAAGCTTTTATGTAAGCACACAAGTTTGAACATTACTTTGTTGTCGACTGAGGGCATCTATAGCCCGAGATAGAGATACATTTGGTTCCCCTTTAGGCCTTACTCCATTTACAACCAAACGTTTATAGCCCAAAGTGGAGGTTACGAACTACCATTTTAGGAGACGATTATAAGATTTCATTTATTATTCCTTCTTCTTTATTTGTATATATGTGTATATCGATTATTATTTAATAAAAACTTTTATAAAGGGTTGAGGACTAGGATCGACCTTGTTTATTTTTAAAACAAAGTGTTTATTTCCATCACTCATTCTCCTCTTCATTTTTAAAGAATTTATGAATTTTTATGTGTGTTTATAAATCTTTTCATGTTTTATATTTTCTAAAATTCATATAACAAATTCAAAAAGCCTTTGATCTTATGAAAAAAACAAATAAATTAATCAAGTCATATTACTATTCAATCTAAGTGAGATCCACTTTGTTTTTTTGGGTTTTAAAACGAAGGAAATAATATTCAACATGCATGCATGATTTAGTGTCTATCAATTGGTTTGAAAACAATATGTTTTGGTTCGATGTTTTATTAAAAGGAAACTACACCTAGAAAACATAAATATATAATCTAATGAAAGAAAAACATTACTCAAAGTGAAATAATCTACTTCTACTTCTACTCCTACTATTAATATTTTCTTGCCATGCAGAAGGTATTGAAAACAGTGTATCCATTAGGTAATGCTTCAAATGTTGACCACTTAATGGTAGTGATATGCCATTCCCTTACATATCTTTTAGCCAAAATGTATTGCTCCCCAATTTTTTTGCTATTTTATAATGGCCAATCCATAGTGGATCAAATTTGGAATGTTATCCCCTTTCTTCTCATGGGATTTTTTCCATAATAATAGTGTAAATCAGATCTCTTGAAATATTTTATTTTAGCTTTCTTTTCAAACCAACATTTTACTATTTCATAGTTTTTGTTGAATTTTTGCATTGCTTCATCTCTTGCCTTGTCCATTTCTAGAATATCTAAAAATCATGTTTTAACTTTGTCTTCTCCACCCTTGTACTCGTGTAAGAAATCATATGTGGGTAATATTGTATTGATGGGAAAAATAGGTTGGTGTTCATAAACTAATGAGAATGGGGAAGATTTTAGAGTAAATTTCGCCATTGTTCTATCTTTTGGATACCAATTAGGATCATCCTCACCATGTGCCTCTAGCTCTTACTCATCCTCATCATCCCCCTCATGTGAAATCATAAATTAACCTAACATACTAAAATTTCCTTCATATTCTAATTATTTCCCTTTTTTATTATGTTTGAATTATTTCTATGTAGTCATTCTTTAAAATCTCCATCTTATTATTATAATTAAGCAGGTATTGTTTATTAAATCTTATTAATGCCTAATTACATCTTAACTATGGTTTGTGTAGTGAATTTTTATATCAAACTACTTTCCACACCTAAATTTTTGTGAACCCGACACAACTTATAATGAACTTAAAGTTTATTTTGAAATAGTCTACCCAACTAAGTCTCGAACCTAGGAATTCACTTTGTGTAACCTACTTTTTCTTGCCACATTCTTGCAATTGTTATCTCTCACTATTGATTTTCCTATGGTTTATTTCGTATTTCGTATGTTTTTATCCCTAACTCTCGTGTGTCTATTATTGGTTGTGCATGTAATATTTACATGTTTAATATCTTGTATGCTATGAAAATTGCGCATTTTTTTCTTTAAATGTTATATATCTTGTATGCCATCAAATTTGATAACATATAAGACTCCAAATAGGGGTATTACTGCAATCATTTCAAATCCATTTATCTTGTATAAATTATCTCATGTCCTCCTAGAGTTTACACAAAAAAAAAAAGATGGTTCATATTAATGAAATTCAATTTCATCCTGAAATCAATCCAACCTCTTTTAAAAATCCTATGGATGAAAATATTTTGACTAGTCCTCATTTTTTTATCGATTTCTAAAATAGTAAAGGAAAATAATGTATGTAGAAGACATGACATGGATTGTAGATTTCATGGAGTTCATACAATATATCTTAGAACATCCTAATGAAATGGTTTATATATTTAATGTCATATTAGAGATCAAATATGAAATAAATATTAAACAAGTTCTAAAATTCCAATTATTCAAAAATACCCATGGTGTGAACCATGTCCCTATTTAGACACTAAATCTTCTTTAGTGGTTGTTTATTAGATTTCCTAAAACACCAATACATCACATACCTCTCCCAATTACAAGTTTCCCCACTTTACTGACTCTTATTATTAATCATTCACTTTTTATTCATACTCCTTTTATTATTCCTAACTATTTGCAAGTTGTTTCCTTAACCAATATATGTGTTCCTACATGTCATATGAGTACCACCACCTTTTCGACCACTATAACGATAAAATGCAATAATTACAATATAACATAAAATATTTGTTTAAAGGGTCCGAGAATCCATAAAATAAGGTCACTTCAAGTAAAAATATGTCAACCCTTTGTGTTATGATATATTATTTTACCACATCCTAATGGAATTCAAGTTCCAAAATCTGAATTATTCAATGGGAAGGGATATCCATCTCATCATCTTATGTAATTTTACATTTCATGTCTATATTTTGAACACAATGGTTGATTATTGACAAAGTTATCTCCTAGGATCATAAAATACCATGATCTTGTTTGGTTTTATGCATTAACCTAAGGGTTTATGAATATTTTTTCCTAACTAACGAGATGATTTTCTTGCTCACTTTTGAGTGAGTATTTGCAAGAAGGTACCTTTACATAAATTACCCAACTTAGACAAAATGTTAATGAAAATATTGATGGGTAGTATTTTGATTCAAGTATGGTAACCATGATGGACCATAAATTTGCTAAACATAAGCTCATAAATATATTTCTTATATTTACTCTCGCTCCTAAAGGACAGAGTCATGTTTAATATATATCAATCCTTTCACGTCCTTTCTTAAGTGACAAAGTGTAGAGATCAAGCTTATAAAGGCCAACATGCTTATATATGGGTCAATGCCCCTACCTCTAAAGCGAAATTTCAACCTAAAATAAACTTCAAGGGTAAAACTAATGATAATAACTTCCAACCTAATCCGTTAGATAAGGGTACAAATATTATTTTGGAACAACTAAAAACTAAAAATATAGTCTTACCTCAAAAAATAAAACATAGAGAATTTAAAATGTTATGCAAGAGTCCACAAAAATACTACATTGATTGTTTTAATGAAATTTGGCCACACTACCTAATAATTGAGAGTTGGATCCATCTATTCCATTTCATAATAGCAAGGTGTTTGCATTAATATAAAATGTGATGTGTAAATATATAGGATGTAAGGGTTTGTTACAGGGGTTCTTCTAAATAAATAAATTATAATTAACAATGCACAATCAAATTAACACATTGATACTTGTAATAATAATAAATGATAGCTCAAAAACATGAGGATATGAAAAGTTATTTGTACAAAGTGGCATAGAGGAGATCCATATATATAGTCTGGTTAAATAAGTGTATCTAAACTGAAGATGTTTCATTTTTGATGTTGTAACTAGTAATTATCTATGTCCATGACTATATAATCTGTCCCTTATTTTATAAGGATTTATCCCATTTTATATGCCATTGGACTCGCTTATAATGGGGTTTTGTAACTTTATGTGCCCTTTGATTGTATACAAATATTCATCATTATATGTTGATCGAATGTGTACAACCTCAATGTAACATGTAATGACCTACAACAAGTGGAAACCTTATATACCTACAATACCCTTCATTAAAGTAGTAGATAATGATAGGATAAATCGTTGTGTTGGTGAGGCTAAACTACCCTTTGTGCTCAACTCTGTCAAACTAGTCCAAATGTTGCACTACATGCCCTCAAGCGGGATCAAGCCTTGTGTATTTCTCTTAGTGCTTTGTGCAAGTGTGAATGTGATCTAAGCCAACCCATTATGTGTGCCTTCAAGTACCTTGACAAAAATATAATGGGATAGCAAGTAAGTAGAGAATGTACCAAACATGGTATTAGTGTGAGGTTATGTGCTTTAGCTATTATAATAAAGTATTTTTCCCTTGAAGATATTTGACAATGCTTGGAGGAATTTCTCTTGCTAAGACATGGCTCTTGTTGGTGTGTGTTATTTTCCACATCACTAGGTGAGTCATCTCACTTAGGTGAGATCATAGGTCCATGTGTCATTTAGGGGTCATTATGAGATTATTTTACGTGTCAGTGTGTTAGTGCGTTAGTGTGTCATATGCATCATTGGGAGTTACACTTCTATTTTGGGAATGTAACTCCCCCTCTCTACTTGAGTTGTCATGATTGCAGCACTGGGGGTTACTCAGCACCTCCTATATGTACACCCCATTTGATCTATGAGATAGAGGAGATTTTTATGGCTTAACTAGGTTTTGCCTATGTTTCAAATCTTTACATGCACATTCGGTTGATGCTCGCTCCTCCCGAGATCTCTTCACACTGCCGTTCGCACATTCGTTGATGTGCACGTCGTCCCTCGTGATCCTCGCTTGTGGGTTTTAAACCCTCTTTCATGGTATCAGAGTGGATCTTGTGGATCCATGCACTCCTCGACGTTTCATGCATTTTTGGCTTCCGGCGTGATATCCAGTTCTCGTTGCGTGTGTCGTAATGGATATTCCATTCGTGCGCTTCTTGCATTGATTCGGGCGTTTATACCTCCGTTCGGGTTGTTCGTGGGTGTTTTTGGGGTGTTCGTGGTTTTACAGACTTTTGCATGCAGTCTTTAGAGGTTGCCGTGTTGTTTTGTATCAGGTTTGCATTATCCATTGCTGAGTTCGTGATTGCTTCTATTCGCGTGAGCTTGTTTTTTGGCTTGGCGTGGACCTGTGGGTTATTGTTGTGATCCGGCTCTACATTGGTTCGACTCTTATTGTTTGCTTGCTGCCCGTGCATGGTTTGGACGTTTTTTACGTGGCATCATTTGTTTTGGTCTTTGACTGAATGGTTTTCCTTGCTTGGCTCTTTGATACACCAACTTACATTGCTCTTGCCACTTATGCCTTTGTTGGTCCTTTTGTGCCTATGTTGAGTTTCTTGTTCACATTGTTTTTGTGTGCCTGCCTTTGTGTGGTTGTTCCTACCACCGCTCAAGATCTTGTTGAATATGCTTCGCATGTGCTCAACCCACGCTAACCCCTTCTCGATTCTTGATCCCGTAACCAGTTTGTATGTGCCCATTCTCACAGTGGTTACCATTTGTAACAGCTCAGATTGAACTTTTTTACCATGGCTCAATTATTTTGGATTGTTTTTTTGGCTTCGCTCAAATAGACCCATTTTTTATCCTAGTTCAATGTGATTCTAGCATGTTTATTGGCACGTGAAGGGCTTGGTGTATACGTTCTGACCCTCCAACTCTCATTGGCACGTGGTCTAGCTATTACAACCTACTTTTTCTCCTCTCGCTCGGTTGTTTTCTCCTCTGCTCGAGCCTGCACAGTTGTAAAACTATTCACATACACATCCACACCTGGCTTGTGCTAACACCAACGCATCTCTGTACTCGGGCTTCATGCCATGCACCTGTCAACTCTAAGTACATGCATTAAAAAGTAGGTTTAACGCCTTTTTGCTAACAACAAGCAAAGAAAATTGCAGTTACAAGCCACATGGCTCCATAACTTGGGCCCACTCCCTTTTAGACATTGTTGGGTAGTTAAAAAAATCCCTTTTTTTTTTATGTTTTTAGGTTAAAAACATTCTATTGGCATTGTAATAAGTTTTAGGCTATTTTTTGCTTGTAATTAAATCCCTTCCTATGAGTGTCGAAGATGGAGGGCGAGGTCCGGGGTTGGCAGGAGGCTAATCCCCCTCACAAGAAAAATAAACTATGCCTAAAATTTGATGCCATTTCCAACGGTACCCACACGACACCCTTTGCATCCATTTCAGGAACTTTTTTAATGCATTTGCAGCGTTTATTAGCATTTTCTCATCAGTTGTGGGAATTATTTTTTGCTATAACTTTTGACTCGTTGCTCGGATCTGAGCACTTCTTTAGTCAAAGTTGCATGTTTTTTCACATTCTACATGATGGGATTATCATTTTTGTAAATTCACTACTTTATAAAGTGCCACATTCTAGGGGGTTGACTAGTACTCTTGGGCTTTCACACATAGACGCATTATCGGCCGAGTCTGACGTCTTGCTTTTGTGCATCTTGCATTCCACATCATGGAGAGTTCTCTTTCCAGACTTGAGCATTGTAGGATCACTTTACAACCTCCGCCACTTCTCACCGGGAGAGGGAACTATTCAGCTTGGCGTGCTTCCATGGAACGTTACTTCACCCACGAGGGTCTTTTACCCTTCTTGCTTGGGCTGGGTTTACACCCCCGATGATCATCATCTAGAGGACTTTCTCGACACTTGTGACCACATCTTTGGTCACATGATGATGCATGTCTCTCGTTCTCTTTGGTTTCATGTGGCAGACTCAAATCCACCTCACCGTGTCTGGAGCATTCTTCAGTCCCTCTATGGAGACCCTTCACATACTACCACCATTGTTGCTAATGTTGATTCAGTTGTCTCCTCCATTTCTTCACGTGATGGCAGTTTCACCGACATAGAATTGTTTGCTTCTACTTCGATGTCGAGAGTACTATAGAGGACTCTTATCCTCTTTCTCTCACTATTCCAGAGAGTGTTGTCACCCCTCCCATCTCATCAGATATTGAGCAGTCTCCTACTCAGCCTCATACAATCATTACACCAACCTCCTTTCCACCTTCAGTGTGTGAGGCCCCTTTCACTCCTCTACCTTCATTGGATGACTCATACCTATCTGACATCGCTCTTCTATTTGTTGAGCCCCCTCATTGGGACGAGTATCTGCCTGACCTTAGTCATCTTTTTATAGAGTACACTTGTGATGCACTATAGGTCCCTCATCCATCTACAGGTATTTCAGAGGAGTTCATCATCTCCGTTGTTGGGAGTGCCCATTCTGGGACTCTTACCACTTCCACTTTTCTCGGAGACCTTCATTGATCCACCCTCAGCTATGGATCCCTTTTTTATTGTGGAGGATGTTTTGTTCCCTTCACATCACTTGGAAATCCTTTCTACGGGTGTTCCTCTTTTTCACTCTGATATTTCTACGCACGTGGCATTACCTTCGGTTCCTTAGCACTCACTCGCTAGAACTATGTCACACTTTCGTGCCCAGACTCAGAGTTCTTCATGTTGCTGCCTTCCATTTCCTTTGTGGAGTGGGCGGACTTCCAGCATGTCATTTTTGTCCTTCCTAAGGGCAGGCACATAGTTCGGTGTGGGTGGCTCTTCTTTAGTCTAGAGGTAGAGGATCTCGTGATTGACATTCTTTTGGGAGACCTCCTAGAGCTGCAGAGTTCATATCCATCCATGGCATCTTCTGCATTCCTCTCGTCTCCCTCTTCTTCTCTCTTCTTCTTCTTTCCGAGAGATTTCCTCTTTGTACATGGGTACCCTTTCAGGCTCGTCTATGGCTAGGACCCATATTTGGCATCTTTCTTAGATTAGAGAGTGTGTTTTTCTCTTGTGGTGGATGTTTTTCCCACTGGGTTTTCCTTCACTACTTGGGATCTTTTTCTTGTACATGGGTACCTCATCAGGCTTTGTGTTAGGACCCATTTCTCATTTCTGACTTGCCGCCTCATCCTAAGTTACGATGAAGGGGGTGTTGGTGTGTGTTATTTTCCACATCATTAGGTGAGTCATCTCACTTAGGTGAGATCGTAGGTCCATGTGTCATTTAGGGGTCATTATGAGATTCTCTTACGCGTCAATGCGTTAGTGCGTCATATGCATCATTGGGAGTTACACTTCTATTCTGGGAATGTAATTCCCCTCTCTACTTGAGTTGTCATGATTACAGCATTGGGGGTTACTCAACACCTCCTATATGTACACCCCATTTGATCTATGAGATAGAGGAGAGTTTTATGGCTAAACCAGGTTATGCCCGTGTTTCAAATCTTTACATGCACATTTGGTTGATGCTTTCTCCTCCCAAGATCTCTTCACATTGTCGTTCACACGTTCATTGATGTGCACGTCGTCCCTCGTGATCCTCGCTTGCGGGTTTTAAACCCTCTTTCAGCTCTAAGACCTTTTAGTGCTTACAAATGGAGGAAGGTAGAATCTTTAACTAGTTGGTTAATTTAAACCTAATGTATTGGTTGCTTCTAAATGATGTACAACTAATGTAGGAATATTTAGGAGATTTTTATTGCTTTTATATTGATATTTACAATAAGAACTTATAAAAGTGTTAGGTGGGTTATGAAGTGATATTAAATTACTTATATAGGTTTATTTATGTGAAATGTCATGATAAGGCCAACCCTAAAAGAATGAAATTTGCCATTATAAGATAATCAAATTGAAAACAAAGTCACAAGATAATAAGGGGTAGGATCATATAGGTCAGCCAAGAATTTAGTCCACTATGGCCCCGAGTTGTACATTTTACCTAAAAATTAGTGAGATAAAATCTAAATTTCAATAATGATGTCTCGAGATAAATGAATTCTTTGGTTGATTACTATTTCCTAGATAGATGACTGAGAAAAGTGTAAACGCGAGCAAGTCAAGAGAGAGATAAAACTATGTGTTAACTGGACTTAAAATGTGAGCATTTTTATTAACAAAGGAATATAGAAAAACTTTTTATTGCTGAAGGATAAGCCACCAAATTTGAGTGCCTACATTTCCCCCTTTTAAAGTGTGTAATCGTGAATTGCATGTTTAAAGGAAAAACATACTTGAGTGTGCACACACACTTTGTCTTTGCTTGATAGTTATCTTCGATGTGTTGGTGTTGGTGTGATCCATGATGAAACCTATAATATAAAGTGTACTCAATGTATACAATAGAAATTGAACTATAACTCAAAATGTAATTATTGCCTATAATTTTTGTAAAATTGAACTTACACAAAGTAAAGTAAAGGAGATGCAAAACATTGAAAGTATACACTTGTTCATTTTGCGGAGGGAGGAACTCTCATTCTTGTTGTATTTTTGATATTTGGAGTTTTTCTTGAGATATAAATGGATTGCGGTGATCGATCCCCAACTTTATTGAATGAGAAAATGGAGTGTTGAGTACATGCAACCCAACACCAAAGAGGAGAGAGAGGTATTGAAGAACCCATTAAAAAGAGAAGAACAATGTATCAAAATATTTATTAACCCCGATATATTCCCCCATAATTGTAAAAGAGAAGAGGAAAACCAACCTATAAATAACTTAGCCACTTTGATACCTACCAAAACCCCATGGAACACACCGTTATAGTCAGATCTAGGTATAATTTTTTGTAAATAAACCATGCATTTAAAAGGAATGAGAGCACTATGCCCCTAATATGTGTTGTGCAATTAAGTCTAAACATGAAAATTCTAAAATAATAGAAAAGAGGAGAAGGCCTATGCCTAAAACCCTAATCTTGTAATTATATTTGTGTAGTGTAATGGAAAAGGAATGAACTACCTGTGCCCTTGTATAATGCTCTAAATTGTGTCATCTATGTCTATATATGTACTAGAAGTTTGTAAATATATGTAATAATATGAAATTGTTGGAAATTTATGAGAATTTTCCCTTGAGTTGAGAACATCCAAGGTCTTGACTGAGGTGTATGGTTTTGACCATTGTTAATTTTTACCACTTTTATATATTCATACCTATTTATGAGAATTTGTACCTATGCAAGTCTCTTGTAATTTATCTACATTATTTGTAGATGCATAATATATCTGATGAATTCCTCCTCTTTTTAGGTGCACGTGATAAAGCATTTAAGCACACAAATTAAAATAAAATATGTGTACCCATGTTGGATAAGTCTGATAATCTTTGTTGGATCAAATAGAAGGTTGTAATGGTGGCCACTATTGGGAAAATGCTCCTACAAAAGAGGGTTATGCATGGTGAAAACCATGTCACACACAAAAAGTAACATGCAACATGTAACAAGCAAAAGTGGAGATAGTACATGTGTATAGAATAATGTAAGTATAATGGTGAAGAAATAATCAATCAAGATAGTTGTACACCGAAAAAGTGACATATGTGTTCCAATGTACTCAACTTCTTGAGGTCGGGCGAAACATTTGAAAGCTTGGAGATATGATGAGTGTGAAATGGTAAATACAAAATAGGTTGGGATGGTGAGGGTTGAGATTCAAAGGTTTATAAACTTGTAATCGATCAACTTACAAGTATGAAACTTTCCAATCGAGGATAACAAAAATTCATCTCATCTCTCTATGTGGAATACTACGATCAAGGATAATCATTGCGTGTAATTATTAATCTATGTCAAATAGACCAAAGATACTTTACCCTACGACAAACTCTTGGAAAATGTTCATTTGTCTCTAAATACTCCTCTCTAGAGAGGGTCATACAAGAATGCAGGTGATGCATAAAGAAGATGTTGGTGAAATAGTTTGTCGTAGTATAGATTAATGGTTTTAACCAATGATCACAAGGCTAAGCCCCTCCTTGGGTATGGAGAGGCTCCCATTATTGGATGTAAACTAACGAAAATTATGGGGTGGTTGTTAGGCCAAGGATCACATAGGAATAATCTACTAAACCTATGGCAAAGTGCTTGTACAATGTACAAATGAATTTTCTTGGAAAATAGGTAAAGGGGAGTAGGAGATATAGGGAGAAAGGGTTAATGTCATGAGTAGGAACTAGAATATTCTCACCAACAGTAGCAAAAATAGGTCCACCTTCAACTAGAAGAACACAACAATATAAACAACAACAAGACTAAAAATTAAATACACAAAGTTCTATGAATTCATTAATCAAAGATGTAAAGTTCTTTCTTACTTGTACAAGATTGCAATGCTTGAAAAATTAGAAAGTGGAGAGAGAGAGAGAGAGAGAGAGAGAGAGAGAGAGAGAGTATAAGAACATAGGTAAGGAGATAAAAGAAATTATCTTATTACTTGAAAGTAGTATTAATTTCCAACAACTTACAAAAATCAACAATTTCTAACCCTTTGGAATGGAGAATCCATTCCAAAATATAGCTTACAAAATGTCTCTTCCTCTCCCCCATGTGACTTTTCAAATTCCCTAAGAATGAAACTAAGTTCTTTTCTCATTTTTGAAAAGGGAATTTTACAATGCAACATTAAGTCACTTAAGTGAATAAGATGAAAGAGTGAAAAAGTACATTCCCAATGAAGAAATATAATGTTAGAGAGAGGGGGAGGGAGGAGAGAGATACAAAGAGTGATAAGTGAAAATTTGGAGATAGGAAAGCATCTTGTTGATGACTACTCTGCCTTTGATGGACCGTGAATGGAGTTCCTTTCCCTTGACCACTTGTTGAATTGGAACATTGAGATTATAAACTCTTTCTTCTGTGAGACATAAACACCTTTCAAGGTATTGAATAAGTGTTCAAAAACATTGTTATGAGATCTACACTGAGATGGGAACATGATGATATTATTTTATCACAAGGTAGGAGTTAGGACATGGAGATCACTACCTTACTCCTCTCAACCTTAAAATTCACATCCGTGACAAACATGTATCCTTTTTGAATGCAATAAAATTCCAAATGCTTAAATACCTATTTTCTCATCATCGACCCTCATTAAAATAATTCCTTTTCCAAATACAAGACTTACTCCCTGAACGAAACTCTTTGCTTCTAACCTTTTATTGGACTAAAATATCATGGTTACAATCTCCTTCTTTTGTGAGGTATGGGCACACTCCAAAGCATTGGATAAGTGTTCAAAAATATTGTTGTAAGACTTGCATTGAGTGGACATGTGATGACTTCTTGTAAGCGGATGACCTTTGAAGAACATTGTGAATAGTGGATATGATGTGGGAACATCACTTTTATTCACTTGGGGGCTCAATTCATGTTTGCAGAGGTTTAAAGACTCCATCAATATTTTGGTATGGAGTTTCTTGTGTATTTGGTCCTGGAGATTGCATAGACTTGGTCAGAACTCAACAATTCACCTTAGTGATAAAAATATCTCCTTATTGGGTGAAATCAACCTTAGGAGACCCAAGTACCTCCTTATTTACCTGTTACTCATTGGAAAATATCTTTTCTTTCAAACAAGTAGAATTGCTATTTTATTCAACCGAAAGTGCATAATGTGAAATCGTGAATTTATCAAGTCGTTATGATGTTTCTTTGTATTAAACATATCCATGTGCTCTTTCTTTAGCATGAGAGGCTTAACATCCTTGTTTCTTGACTAATATCTTAACACTTACTATTTTTAGTAAGCCTTATTTTGAGAAGTGCATTTTAGTTGTCGGTCACTCAATTTGACACTTTTGAGTTTTCGATGTTCACAGAGTAATGACAACTCGAAATGAACAAAAACTATGTGACACTTACAACATAAAACCTAATTTTTCTACACCCTACTATCCACAAGAAAATGGTCAAGCAAAATCATCCAACAAAGCACTTAACAAAATTCTCTTGGTTGATCGGAGTCGGAAGAGATTGACATCTTCAAAATCCTTTCTCCTTGTGGGCCTATCGGACTAGCATCCATACCCCTACAGGTGCTACATCTTTCTCTTTAGTCTATGACACTGAAGTTGTTCTTCCCCTTGAAGTTCAGATTCCATCACTACGCATTTCTCTCGGAGAGTTCATCACCGGTATAAGATTATCGTCAAGAGAACTTATCATAACTAGAATTGTTAGATGAAATTCATCTAACTACCCTCAAAACATCAATGTCTATCAAGAATGCATCAAATAAACTTATAAAAACATATTAAACAACGCGAATTTAACATTGCTGATATTTTTCTCAAAGATAATTAGCACGTCACTAACATGGAAAAGAGTTAATGCGGGAAGTTTTCTCCGAACTAGCTCAAACCATATATTATCACTCATAAATATGGATCTCGAGGGTGTCATTTAACCTCTCTTGATGGTAAACCTAAATAGTATCCTCTTAACACTTTGCGCTTATGTCTACATTCTATTGTTAACATATTAAATCATGAGACCTTATGAAAATAATTTTTTCACCCTTTTAAATGCGCACATCCATTTATCACTATTGTAATGGTTTATAATCATGTGGTCTTCCATCAACATACCTATCATAACCTTAAATACGAGCACCACATATCTTCTTGCAACATATTCTATTGGACAAGTTCCTTGTTTACAATTTGGGAACCCCACAATCATTACTCTCACTATACCCTATCTTATCTAGATTAACAACATGACAAGGATATATGTGTATTTTACACGTTTACTTATCCCCTTTAAATGGTTACCGAGCCTCACCTCCGGCTCAAAATCAAAATATTTATGGGATGGATACAATCAAATATACACCAATCCTCTAAATGATGGCAATCAAAAACAAAATCATGTCAAATACGGTTGTAGACCACTCCCTCAAAGGATGACTACCCCAAAAAGTACATATAAAAAGGACTCCCCATATTGATCAATCCTCATATAAAAAAAAGGGGGCTTTTTGTAGCGATCAACCCTCATATCAAAAAATAAACCATCCGAGGAAAGCTTCCCACATTGATCAATTTTCCCCAAAATGCAATCTTCCCACATCAATAAACACGCCGCCATATACAATACAACTAGGGAAAAATCTTGGAAACTATCAAGAAGAGCTTTTTTCCTTGTGTTTGCTACATATAAACCTTTCTCATGTCGAAAAGTATGGATATAACTATCCCACACTTGTCTATGATCCTACTATGACTAACCATTGTGAGTCATATGTTAAAACTTACTACAAATCCACATTTGTAGTGTCATACGTACAAATCAATTTACCATCATACCCTATATGTGTCCGAGTGGTAAAGAAGAAAACATTCCATATTAAGTTCTTATTAATTGTATAGTGTGTAAATTAAATAACAAGATCATCACCTATCATAACCACATTCAATATCATCACAAATCACATCTCTAAACTAAAAATCACATTTATAACACATCATACCATTAACTAAATCTTCATCAATTACATCTATATGCCCATTGCATTACAATAATTATTACAACTCATACAATAACACCATTCAAAATAATGTATACATACATACATACATATATATCGAAAAGTGTATATACATCATCGAGGGCCTCCAAAACCTCGGTTATAAAAAATATATCCATACATCATCAAAAATGGATTAAAAAAGAGCCTCATATGATAAAAAATATCATACACAAAAACTATATCCAAGATGGCGAATGTCCATCAAACAGACACTCCCTCTCGCGATGCTCCCCGATCCCCACCAAGATCTCTATCGACCCTCTATCTGGTCCCGTATTTGGACCTCGTGTTGCTTGACCTACACTCATAACACTACTTGATGGAGCCACTTGTCAGCGTGCCAAAAACACAAAAGTATAGAGAGGCTCATCTAAAAGCATTTGTCTCACTATATCCTAGTAATAACACATCTCCACGCACAATGCTTGGTAGTTAGCCATACCCACACTACTGGGTGGCCCCATATTCCCACTAGTCATAACCCTCGCATCTTGTAGCTCATCCATTGAGATCGATGGGCCTATCACTCCAAAGGCCTTTCACAAGGCCTCTCTATCCCTAGATTTGTATTTGTCTCTATTAGCTCGACATGCGCAAGGTCTTCATGTACATTAGTTTTGGCTCAACCCATCTCTCTCTCTGAGCACACGGAATCCCTCTCACCGATCAACATGGCCCGCTCAACTTACCACAAAACCTTCTTGACCTTTAAATGCGTTGTGGTGGCCTCTAATACGACATTATATTATCTTCATCTCTTCACTCACCTCCACTTTCTGGTACCTCCTCTACACAAGCCCATACCGCTTTAAAATCCAACTATTTGCCTTTACCACCATCTAAAGCATAGGCCTCTGTCACTCCAAAATCATCATACCCTATGACTACCTCCCGAGCATCCACCCTCACCCCTACCCCTTCCTCATCTCGCCATATCAACAACCTCTTGAACAAATGGAAGTGTTATATCTATGTTTTCGTCATATATCATGTACGGGTTTTGCTACCTCTCACACATCTTGAATCAAACAAAATATTTGCATGACATGACCAAACCTCACTAGCTTCTACAGTCAACTCTCTAATCCCACACCCATATATCTTGTTGTGTCACTTGTAGCTCCCCCTCTATACTGACAGGCCATGCCGAGAAAACCGTATATGGCCTCCAGACTACATCACCACCCCGCAATCCAGCCTAACAGTTGTTTATAATGGTCCCTATCCCAATCAACCTTGTGGATAGGAGATCGACTTCTACCTCATAAACCCCACTTGGGTACTCTAGATCAAACCACCTCACCCATGACACTCCCTCGACCAAGTGACTTCAATGTGCTCATACGCCCAACACTCTAATAAAAGTGATATATCTACTCTAAATTTGTATCCAGTCTTCCATGACCATAGCTCCCTATAAACAATGTGCCACACTCTAACATATCCCCCACAAACCCTATTAACATCAAGGAAAATCGACTGGCTGAATCCGGTAGGGTATAACAACCTGATCTACATAATCAACACGGTGACTAAGGCTCGACCCTCCTCATCCTCACTATATAAGGCCCCATATGAAAACTCATCGAAGTATACACCACATCATTTGCATCATCACCCTATAATTTCGCATCACAATGCCCTTACCTCCCTAATTAATAGTTTAAACCTACTCGCTTGACTGTCTTGACAAGCACAAGATTTGGTGCACATCCTCCGGTGTCACTATCATCTCCCTAATAGGCAACTAGAAAGTACCCATGAAATGGTCCCATATCTCAAACAATGCTAGCAATTAACCCATGTCCCCTGTGGACGCGTTTGTAATGACACATCCCACCCAATCAAACCTCATTATAAACATCATCTAGTATCTTCAGGATTCTATCCCATGGCATCAACCACTCTTTAACCCACATCCATGAAAAACAACAATAAAACATTAGATATTGTAGAGACACTAAATCACACCTTTGGGTACATTTCTAGGTCCTAATCACATACCACTATTCATATGATTCCTAAGTGAGAAAACTAGTAATTGACATCTATCTTTGGCCTCTTTCTTTTCTTTCTTGCTTTCTCTATGGTCTTACACACCCCACTACCCAAAGTATGAATTTTGTTGCTTTATATTTTTGGCCCTAAACAACGACACCCGACCAAGACGCCAACGCCTAGATGCCCTTGTCCCCTTTGGGCACCCCCAACCTCTTTGTATATTTCTCTCCCCTTTTGGGCCTCTTGTTTTCTTGGTGGTCGACCTTTTAGATGCTAATTATGAAATTCAAACAAGGGAATCATATAAATATAAAGCTATGTGATGATAATAAAGGACCAAGCTCTAAACATCTATTACTATCACCTAAGGTTACATCCAAAGGCATTTCAAGAGCATAAAATAATGCATTAGTGCGAGAATCACAACACCCCTGAATGGCCTTAGATATGAGTGGGGCATTCGGTGTGATTGCACAACATGGGACCATTTCTCAAGCTTCTCAAAGTGTAGGAAGAACCTAACTAATCCTAATCTAACTATTCCAAGGGGACAGGGAGAGAGAGAGGGTGAAAGAGAGCCTACACTAAGCGGTGATACACCAAAAAAGGTAGTGGAGAGAGGTGAGAAAAGGAGAGGGTGGACAAGATGCACCATGAACCAAAGATAGATTTCACATGAAACACCACTTCAAAACCCATTAAGCATAGCTCCTAGAACCTACAATAGACATCAGAGTATGCACAGTATACCCTACAATGATGAGAGGTAAGAAGAGATGATAAAATGAGCCAAGGATGGACAGATGCATCACGAAACATATTCTATTGCTCCAAAAGTTACACGGTACATCATCAGTGGGCAAGGGGCAAGGAAATGCCATTACAGAGCCATGAAAGAAGGCTTAGACTCCATATTCTACCCTAAGGAAGAAAGAGAGAGGGGGCAAAAAAGAAAAGATGAACAACCATTTGAATATGCCCCTCATGTATAATATATAAGAAGAATAAGAGAGAGAGGAGGGAATAATTAGAACCCTATTCCAACCACCCTTGCAAATGCATTGAATTCCACCTTTTGAAAGAGAGAAGGAGAGAGGGAAAATCTGAATCCTGCTTCAACCACCTTAAGATATGCATTGAATTCCACCTACCATAATGAAGAGTCTCGCTGCAACACCCATGCCTCGTCGTTGTTCCTTACTGGGCAAGAAAGAGGCCCATTCTTCATCATGGTGGCATGTGAGAGACTTGACAGCCCCAAATTAGTGGGCCGAAACATTAATGGAAGCAGGTGAGAAGCCGACGCTAAGATCTTTACAAAAATCCTCTCCCGCCCAAATATGAGTTTCCAGTCGAAAGATATGGTTGTTTGAAGATCGGGATTGGGCGCACAATATTTAAAAGAGTCTATCCGTATCGGGTCCATGTGGTAGCCTTGTGCACCTTGAAGATTCGACTCCTTCCTTTCACTCTTGAAATCATGACGAACCCGACACGTGGTGGCTTCCACAGGCTCCTCTATGTTCCTTTGTGTTTGGTTACGGAATGGAAGGCCGAGTTCTTTCGGGTGAATTACACTTTAAATATCATTGTGTAACTTACAATCCTCTTACTCCTTACCAAAATCCTCCACGAACCTACTCATCCATAACATTTCCTTACTTGCCTCAGTCGCTGCAACATATTCTGCCTCTGTAGTAGACAGGGCAACTACCTTCTGCAACTTTGAGATCCAACTCACTGCCGCACCACCAACTGTAAACATGTATCCAAAGTAGTGCTCCTCCTGCTATCCACATCTCCTACCATATATGAATCCACAAATCCTCTGTAAAGTATAATCGACCCTCCAAAGCACAAGTGCTTACTACTGGTCCCTCTCAAGTACCCGAGAATCCACTGGACTACCTTCCAATGTGCTTTACCTGGATTTTCCATATACCTGCTACTTAACTACTCCCATTGTTTGGGCAATGTCTAGCCTGGTACAAAACATGGCATACATGAGGCTCCCAAGCGTTGAAGAATAAGGAACCCATGCCATATAATATTTTTCCTCTTATGTTGTTGGGAATTACTCTTTAATTAATCTAAAATGCCTAGCCAATGGTGTACTAGCGGTTTCACATTACGCATCTAAAACTTCTCTAACACCTTTTCTACATAGTCCTCCCGAGACAAAACCAATTTCTTATTTTTCTTGTTCCTCTTGATTTGCATACCGAGGATTTTCTTTGTTGCACCCAAATCCTTCATTACAAATATTGGAGCCATAGCCTATGAATGTACAACGTTTGAATTTTGAATCCAGTTTCTTCTTGTTTTCTTATTAACATGCACAAATGCCTCGAACCAAATAATCTTAAAAATGAAAGGTATACCTCTTTCCCGGTCGGGATTCTTCAGTAATTCCTCCATTTAGTGCACTTGAAGGCCCACAGTTGATTAAGTACACAACACTATCTACGACCTCTGCCCAAAACTGAAGAGGCAGCCCTACTGTGTGCTATCTCATTGACTTTACACACTCTATTATTGTTCTATTCATCCTCTCACTAACACCATTTTGTTGTGGAGTCCTGGGAACTATTTTCTCTCTACGAATCTTGTTCAAGGAACAATAATCATCAAATTTCTTACTGCAATACTCACCACCATTATCAGATCTCAAACATTTCAATTTAAAACCACATTGATTCTTAGCAAGTGTTTTCCATTTCTTAAATGTATCAAATACATCAGACTTACGCTTAATGTAGTATACCCATACCTTCCTTGTGGCATCATCTATGAATGTGACATAGTACAGAGAACCACCATGAGATGCAACATGGGCCGGCCCCCACACATATGTATGAACTAGCTCCAACTTTTTCTCTTTCTTGGTATTCCCTGCCTTGAGAAATCTAACTCTTTTCTGTTTCCCAAAAATGTAATGCTCACAAAACTCTAAGTCCAATTGCTTCAAACTTGAAATATTACCTTTTTCCTGTAGAATTTTCATGCCCTTCTCACTCATATGTCCCAATCTACTGTGCCACATGCTGACATCCTCATCTGAAGTAGACAATATGGTAGAAGAATTAGATATACAAGTAGACAAATAAAGAGTGCCTACTTTCTTACCCCATGCCACTACCAGGGAACCCTTAGAAACCTTCCAAGCATCTGAAGTGAATGTGACTATGTAACCTTCACCACCTAACTATCCTGCAGAGATGAGATTTCTCCTGAGGCTAGGTACATGCCTCATGTCTCTCAATATCCATGTATTTACGTTCTGTAATTTCAGGTGTACATTGCCCTTCTCAAAAATGTTGCATGGCTCATCATTGCCCAAATAAACCTGTCCAAAATTTCCCTGGACATACTCTTTAAAATAGCCCTTATCAGGGGTTGCATGGAAAGAGGCACCTTAATCTATTACCCACGATTCTACTCTAGTATCAAGAGAAAGTATAAGAGCATCCTGAACAATATTACATGTTAGATTTTCCTCTCTGTAATACCTTCACGATGGTTTTCTTTGTTTCCTTTAAACCAAAAATAATTTTTAGCATGTCCTCTCTTTCCACAGTTCAACAAGTAATGACTCTACTCCTAGATTTGGATCTTCCCATATTTGAATTAGATCTCCCACGAGCCTTACTCTTTGATTTTCCTTGCTCCTCCCTCTACTCTCCATATTCAATGCATTTCGGAAGAATAATTTTCCCATGTAATTTTCCTATGCATTTACTCATTTAAAATGACACGACTTCATATTCAAAGTTAAGAGAAGTAGATGATGCATTACTAACTGCCATTACTAAGTTGTCCCAACTTTTTGGGAAAGAACATAGGAGTAATAATGCTCTAACCTCCTCATCAAATGGGATATTAACCGAATCTAAGCGATTTACAATAGTGTGAAAATCATTAAGATGGTTAGATATAGATCCACCTTCTTGCATTTGTAGATTAAACAATCTTTTCATGAAATAAACTTTATTGGATACAGTAGGTGTTTCATATAAATTAGCTAGGGTTTTCATCAACTCTCATGTACTCTTCGCTTGTGAGATATTTGAAGCTATGGACGATGCCAGACTCAATCGAATCGCATCGAGAGCCTTCTTGTCCAGAACCTTCCACTCCTCATTAGACATGGTTGAGGGTTTCACTTCTTCACCTCCCAATAGTAGGTATAGATCCTTTTGATACATGTAATCTTCCACCTACATTTTCCATATTTGGTAATTTCGATATCGTCAAACTTCTCAACTCGAACATATTCTCCTTTGCCATTCTTTGCTTCTCCCACTCAAACGAAATCCCTTTATGAGTATACTTCCAACAAATAAATCTCAAACATGCTCGATACCAGTTGTTAGGATTATACCAGTTGTATAGATTAATAAGCATGTAATGAATAATGCAGAAAATGTAAAACAAAAAATAGATGCTGATAAAACAGAGACACATATTTAACGTGGTTCACCCAAAATGGGCTACGTCCACGAAGCTTGACCAATCCTTTTATTTAATCCCCAAAAAATCTCTCTCACGGTTCCGCCACTAATCTGATGAGCCTCATACATAACGACTTAAATATATTAGGTTTTTATCATTTTGGGAAACATAGAAAACCACCGTTAGATCGTGACCTAATAAGGAATGGTCCAGATTTCACAATGCATAAATACATATAAAATGTGGATTTCGGGGTGCTTGCCCTCGAACCCCGTTAGGCACACGGACCCAAGACCCCCACCGGGGGGCATCCCCTTAGACCTGCGAGGAGGGAAATGCCCCCTTACTGACCCTTGTCGCATTATTAGGCTCCACAACCAACACCAAACATCTACTTACATTGCTACATTCTAGTTATTTCTTGCTATTCAATGCATCTTGCACAAGAGCCACCTAGGGCATGATTCCAAACAAACTCACGAGAGAAATACACGGGGTTTGAGATGTAGTACAACACTTGATCATATTTTCACTCTATTGAGTGACAAGTCGAGGTCGATCGACTTCCCATTTGCATCCTTTTATTTTCAATATTTGATGTGTTTTGGGGTTTTACATGAGGTATTTTGTTTTGTAGGTTACATGTGAACTCGACAATCTTCCAGTGACCTATATGCGATCAACAAAGAATATTATAAAACATCTTGCGACATTACAAAAATCAAGGTTCTGTGTAATCACATGCGCCTACGAGAAGGTCTCTGGCGCCTAGGTGCACCTGACCCAGTCTAGCACCCGATCTTGAAATTTCTATGATTTTTTGGGTTTGGTTTCTATAGTATTCCCTCTTGTTTCATCAGTTTTCTAGCTCAGCACATCTTCAAGATTATTGCAAAATCAACTAAGTCTCGTATTCCCTCTCTTACACCTAGGGTTTCATGTTTCTCTAGCTTATGGCTTAGGTCAGATCTATATTTTATTGTCTATCATTTCGTTGTGACTCTACTGATTAGGGTAATACACATTTACAAATTTTATTAAATCATTTGGTGAATCCGTCTCATTCGAGACACCCTTGGATCCTCATTTTTCTTCTCTCATGGCTCATAAGGTATCTCAAGTTTCCTTGATTCAATTGCTTCAAATGCACCCATCTTGTAAAGATGCTCTCTACAAACCATAAACGCTATGCATCTCCCTATTAACATGCCGCATTCACAATTTAGTGTCATCTTTGATCATTTCTTCGATGAATCTATTAGTTCTAATGTCAATCAATCAATCTGTAAGTCTATTCAAGATTTAAATTCTTTATTTCAAGATAAATTTCAAAGGCTATGGAATCCATGATTACATCTCTTAAATATGAAATCCAACATCTTAAGGATGTTTCTTAGGCTCATGCTAGTTCTTCTTCTCATCCTCATTTTATGTCTTCTACATGTGCTCATATTAGTGAACCCAAATTCTTACCACTCCATGCGCCTCTAAAGTTTGATCTCAATACTAAGCAACAAGATATTCTTCCGCAACTCCTCACTCATCAATTGATCATCTTTCCATCTACTCATTGTTATCCTCCTTATAGGCTTGCAAAATATCAAGGTCATCCATATTGTAATTATTGGCAAATCAATGGACATAATGACAATGATTTCTATATGCTCTACAGAAAAAAATTGGCCACCTTAAGCATTATGGTCTCATTTCATTTGCTACACAAAATGCTGCTACATGTTCATCTCCAATTGCTACATCTCATTGGGTTCCTAAATATGATTCATCTATGTCTAATGAGCATCATGCCATCACTTCTAATGTTTCTTCTTTTGTCACTCAAGAAATACCTATGCAATCCACTCAAATTAAGCAACCACCTCTCAAAATCAGTCTCACTCCTCCTCTCAAGTCATCTATGACATTACCAAGTCAAACTATGCAACCACCTCTCAAAATCAGTCCACCCTCTTCTCCTATCAAGTCTTCTACAACATCATCAATCCCACATAAGCTCCAACCAATCACTTTTGTCAAATAAACTACTCCTTATACTAATGGCCAAGACACATTTCAAACTTTGCCACCATCACATGGTCCTATTGTTACTTCTTCCTACCATTGTGTTAGATCTCTCTCTTATCATGACATAGATAATGATCTCCCACAATGGCATGGTATCTCTCACGTCACCACATAGATCTCCATCATTGGTACACTTGGGGGCATCGTGCTTATTCTCCCCCTCCTAACATTATTAGGTGTCTCACATTTCTACTATTACGCTTTTTGCTTCACATCTAGTCTTTCTCAGGCATCATACACATATTGATACACTTGTATCGTCATTACCCGATGATACACTCTTGTGCTATGGTTCACATTGGACTATTGAGGGATCACTACATTCATGAACCTCACATTATACACATAACACATTTCACACTCGATGCATTCACAAAACATCTTTCTAACATCACATTGTCACACAACACATTACCCTATGACACACTCTAGTTCCATGGTTCATACTTAACTAATGAGGGTCTAAATATGAAATGAGCCTCACCACACTCACCCACTCTCTAAAATCTACGCTTTGTTGATCATATCTATCTAGCACACAATTCAAACTATTGCCCGATGATGCACTCTTGTTCTATGGTTCATTCTCGATAGTTGAGGGGGAATAAATAAATGAACCTCATCTCATGCATACTCATTCACATTTACTCAGGGGGCATGCTCCTCCTATCACATTCACTTTGCATTCTATTCCATTCAAACTCACAACATATTGCATATATTGGTTGCATACACTCTTGCTTGCTTTACTGGTTACATGTACACTTTGTTTTCATTCTAGACGGATACATTGTATGCCATTATCTTTCTATATACACATACATGTTCACTTGCTTTCTAGTTGATAATGCAGAATTTATACAGATCTATTACATGCAATATGGATTCTTGGCAATGTACCTCTTACTAATCCCACAGTGGCTCCTGGGGCATTTTTTTTTTACACATCACATGTGCCATTGTTTTGTTATATACTACTTCCTATTCTTACTAGAACACTAGTTTATATCAGATCATACACGATTTGACATAATTTTTATCTTTATAACATGCTAAGGGGTGATTTATGTGCAGGAACTATTTTCCACCATGGTTATCTGTTATTTTTGCTTTTCATTATTTGTCATTATATGCCATTGTTTGCGAGATATGCCCTATGTCTTGTTTGTCCATTGCTTGTATGCTTTTGGGTGCTCGGCCCCTGATTGCCTTATGACATTGTGAGCGATATCTCATGTTTAAAAGCCACTTTTCACTATCTACATTGTCTTCTTGCTTGATATATTACACATTGGCTTCCATATTTATATGTGTCTTGTTTGTACTAAAACATGTTTCCTAGCCACTTTTTTTGTGTGTGCCTTAGTTTTTACCAAGCACATTTTCCCCCCTGTAAGGCATCACTTTTAGATCAACATCCGATTCTCTCCTTTGGGTTGCATCCTCTTAGTGACATCGCATACACCCAAAATGAGGGGGGCATACATTGGGTGAATCAGTCATCCCATTCACCGATAAAAAGTCGGACTTCAAACCGTGCATAAGACAAGAAAAACACGGTCTTTAGTCATAGAAATGGCCCATAATCCGACTTAAGTCCTCAAGCCACTGATGAGATGCAAAGTGCCCATATATAGACATGAGCACTGGCACCCCCGACCCTTTATGGGCACCTATGACCGTGAGGGGTAGTTACAATTTTTTTCTCGTCGATCAACGTAGTTTTCAGCAGTTTACACAATGATTTTCACAAAACACGCACAATCCTGCAACAATAGGCATGCATGTTATCTCCTCTTTTTTTCTATTTGTGTTGGATCGAACTAGATTGAACAAGAACAAAGTAGGATCACACCACTTGTAGTGGTGTATAAGTTTGGGAAGCGATCGGGGGATTGAAAATAATACTAGACCTTTCTCCCCAACACTTCTCTCTGTCGTGGCGTAAGATCACCCAAAAACTTGCACTTGATGTAAGATCACCCAAAAACTCATTCTTGGAGTGAGATAGCCTAAAAAACTCGTCCTTCTACATCATTTTCAAGATTATTTATATCCTTTTCACTCATCATAGATCAGGTGCACATGTTCCTTTTACTACTTTTTGCATTTTTACATACTTTTTGCATACTTGGATCGAATTTTCATATACATGACTTTGACTACTCTTTTGATCTTCTCTTTTTACAGGTCCATCCTTATGGGAAGCAACAATCACATCATCAAGCACAAGTGAAAATGACAACAGTACAACACGACATAACACATACGCCTTCACCCCTAGGGTCACTTCCTCTTCTTTATCTTCCACGCTTCATTTTATCACTCCACACTTTTTCTTGTCTCCTTAGAATGCTTTCGCCATCGATCTACATGGTTATCAGGTACACATCTCTTATCTACTTTATGTTATCGAGTATTCACTCAACAACATAAAGTGGGGGCAAATGTAGACACTAAATCACACACTTGGGGTATATTTCTAGGTTCTAATCACATATCACTATTTATATGATTCCTAAGTGAGAAAACTAGTAATTGACATCTATCTTTGGCCTCTGTCTTTGCTTTCTTTCTTTCTCTGTGGTCTTCCACACCCCGCTTCGATATGAATTTCTTGCTTTATCTTTGTTGGGTCTAGACACTAGCGCCCACCAGGGATGCCAACATCTAGGTGTCGTTGTCCCCTCTAGGTGCCCCAGGACCACTTTGTATCTTTCTCGCCACTTTTGGGCCTCTTTTATATTTTGGGAATCTTGTTTTCTTGGTGGTCATCCTTTTAGATGTTAATTACAAAATTCAAACAAGGGAATCATATAAATATAAAGCTATATGATCATAATAAAGGACCAATCTCTAAGCATTTATTACTATCACCTAAGGTTGCATCCAAAGGAATTTCAAGAGCATCAAAGCATCCATCTAACTTCATTCAAGGGACAAAGGACTCACATTCTTTACGTATACACTTCATAGGAGTGGCGGTTCATTTTACATCCACACATCTACTTACATTGCTACATTCTAGCTATTGTTTATTATTCAATGCATCTTACACAA